>CAXKVX010000603.1:0-24838 GCA_964058865.1 Eleocharis quinqueflora
ACGAACTATATACGAACTAATAGAAGAAAATGACAAAAAAAGATGAATAATATCAAATAGAAGAGATAATACAAGAAGATGAGTAGGTAGATGTTGGCATTTAAGATAGCGATTGCAAACTAATTAGAAATGATCTGAATGAAGATGATGACGATGTTGAATATGAACAAACCAACTATTTTAATGATATATTCAATTATTCAAATATTTTTAAGATTCGAACTATAATAATTCGTGAACAACAATATTCGGACGAACTCTATATAATTTGAGTTTGATTTGATACTGATTCAAATCGAACTGATTTGACTGAAACTAATTTCGAATAAAATCAGAACGAACTATTTGAGATTTTTATCAAATCGAACCGAACAAAAAACTACAATTTTTTTCTTGTATCCAACTTCCGACTCGCTCAAATATTAAAATAAACATAGAAAAACTCCTTTGAAATAACTTTCAATTGGAACCATGTACCGTAATGCATTTAAAGCTGGGGTAAGTACTACTGGGACCCACTGTAAGTGGGACTTTGATTGAGAAAACAGCTTTATTTAATTTACAATTCTAGAACACCAGAATCAGACAATTTTATTTTTTCATATTTTTAAAAATATTAAATTATTCGTAAAAAAATATTTCGCCGATACAGTTGTTTGATATCAAATTCGATATAGCTAACATACATAATAACTGAAGAATGCATAGTAACAACGACAAATACATTAATATATTGCAAAAAATTGAAAAAATATTTTCTTTTAGAAAATATTTAAAACTTTTTCTATATATAAAAAGCTGTTCAAACTATCACTAAGTACTGAAGCAAAAATTTGAGCACACTCATTTTGTAGCAACATTTTAACTTAAAATAAAAAAGAATGATTCTCGTCAAAATTAAAACACGTTCTCCCTTATTCTTCTTGCTCATATATTTTGTACGAACCTTCTAATATTATGCAAATAAGGCAAATAATTCAACGCTTCACATATTAGTATTACTTAGTGACCAACTATGCAAATTTTTAGTTGATTAATATCGCTACAGAATTACAATTTATTCGGAGAGGTAAAAATTAGAATAGTCAACAATTCATATAATATATGTTGGTGTGATTGTTAACATTTTTTTATGAAAAGCACTTGATTAGTTGCTTAGGTGATCAGAGGACATGATGGTTTACATAAATCAATAATTTGTTGATTTTATATTTGAGTTTAAAAGTCTTTATTCATGTGTAATATACATATTTGCCGATTTTTTATTAATAACAAAAAAAATTAAAAAACACGCATTTTGACAAAAATCCAAAAGAAATCACAAAATTAGCGACCGCGGTATCACAGATACTGCAATTAATTCTGAAATTTCTAATGTCGCAATCACTTGCGAACTCTCTGATGCCGCAATTATTGTTATTGACAAGTTTAACTTTTATGTTATGTTATTTTTCCCAAAAAGACACTTCAAAAAAACACAAGATATAATTTAAACATAAAACATAATTGTATTGACCATGCATACAATACATAAAAAAAGAAAGTGACACAAAAATTGAACATTCATCCATGCTATAAATCTAGCGATTCGATCCCCCTCGGAAAAATTTCGAATTCTTCCAGAAATTGATCTACGTGTTTCTTAAGCACTCGTCGAAGGGTTCGATGCACCTTTCGAAGGATTTTTACCACCAGGTGTAACGCTTACTGAGTGCCGTGCATGTTGCATTGGTGTAGCATTCGGGTTTGGTTGACCGCTTACAGAGTATCGAGCAGGTTGGTTTCCGACGTGGAAGCCCATTCGACTTAACCTTTCATGTCGAGGTATCGACTGAGTACCATGTTGACTTGATGCACCGCTTCCTACAATATTGATATATTTAGTAAATTAAAACATATTGCTTGCTTAAATATTGACATATTTCCAACTCACATTCCGGCTGTTTCTTTAGGGGTTGGCATCTTCGTCTGTTACGTCGTCCTTTCATTGCATCCATAACCATCGGAATACAAATGTGTCTTATGCGACTGTGACGAATCAATTTCCTATCGGGAATGATGATCAGTTACATGATTTGGAAAAGGGTGAAATTTCCCCGACGTCTGTCAGGATTTAGGGTTTAGAATTCAGTACAACTATAAAATTCTTAATTATTATAAAATTATTATCAAATTCTTAATTAATAGACAATTTTAATATACACAAATATAAATCTTTGCTGCAAATTTCCTCTGCATATACTCTAGTTTCACTCTCTAAATCTAATCTCACTCTAATATTTTTGTTGCTTCTCTGAAACTTTAACTTCGATACAGTCTTTCTAACTCTTAGTTGGTTTATGTAGGGAGATAAGCATGTCTATTGTGGTATCACATATGTAGTAAATTATAGCATCACAGATGCCGCAGTTAATTGCGTCAACAGTGATGTCGCAGTTAATTGTTGTATCTGTGATGTCGCGAAGGTCAATTCTATGATTTCGTCAGAATTTTTGTCAGATGAGTGTTTTTTTGTTATTAATAAAAATTTCGGCATATTTGAATATATTTGATGTATCTTAAACTTATAATAAATACATATGAGAGTATTTATATTTTAAAATAATCAGAGAGAAATATTTGAGGGGTAATATAAGAGCTTCATGCGAGTATGATATTTCTAAATTAAATCATAGAAGATAAAAGTTTATAGCTTTAAAATTTTGGATGGATAACTTTAATTAGTACAGAAAAAAGCATGGACACTAATTTCGAAGGAAAAAATAGAATAGTAATTTATTTCTCTCGTCTCTAACAAGTCAAAAGGAATTGGTGCACATTTACTCTACACATTGACCGTGAATTCTAAGTCAACATGTACGTACTTTGAAATTTGAATGTTAGTCTTTAGCATTTCTTTTTTTAAACATATAATGGTATCTGAAATCTTAAAATCTATTTCTGAATGGTTCTTAACAAGACGCGAATTTTTGTGTTCCCACTGCTCAAAAATGTTTTTGTATTGTCTAATTATTATCGAATTTTAGTGATATTGTATATTATAAAAGTTCTGATATTATTAAAATTTTGTGTAAATTTAAGTACAGATTTTTACAAAAATATTAAATGACTGTATTTTTTTGAAATTTTTTTTTTATTTTAGTACCATATTTTTATTAAAATCCGGTATTAAATGAATGATTTAACCCCGGATTTTTAATATGAAATAAATATACAATATAAAGGAGACAAGATAAACATAAACAAATACATGTCATTTTTATCTTGGTATGCACTAGATTTTTTAATCTATGAGAAAATTTCAATATAACGAATAATGGTACAAATTTTATTTTGAACTCCAATCTAATGCGTCTAAACTTTAAACAAATATTCCTTTATGCCAATCTAAACAATATTAAGCACTTACATGGCTAAATAAATAAACAGACATTATATTTTCTTATTTACATGTAAATTGTCCCTAAATTAAGCAAGTGGAGGCTGCCAACCCGTCCACTGCACTGGTAAAAAAAAAATTCATGAAGAAGCTATGAGTTCAAACTTCAATGAAGAGTTATTTTAAATTTGTGTGTTTTAAGTTTACGAAGAAGAATGAATCCAAAAAGAAGAAATGGAGGCCTCAGTAAACGTTTTATTTTATTCAATTTTTGCTATCAAATTCATTGTTTTTGTAGGGTCAAATTTACAATTATCCGTCCCCTCTGCGGCTATATAAAACAGCATTTGTAGTTCATCTGATCATGTAACCAAAGCAGAGGGAAAAATGAGTGTGTTAAATAAAAGGCCAACTCTATTCTGTTTATTTCTTGCCTTCTTCTGCTAAGCTGCTTGGCCAATGCTCTTGATTGCAATGGTTTGCTCCTTGAGCCTCTTTGCCTCTTTATTTCTTTTTTTTTTCAAATATTGTCACTAATTTACATTGTACAATTTTTTTGTGCGGCAGTTTTGCTGCACACATACAGAAAAATAATCCATGTAATATTAAACCTTCTGTTTTCATAATGCAGTTTCAAAGAAAATGGTAACCACCAGTATGTATCGATGTATGCATATGGAGGCCGTCCGAACGAGCGAGATCCGCCCTTCCGTAGCAAACGAGACCCCCCCACAGTTGAGGGATCCCGCTCCGTGTGGAAGCCGACTCCTCCCCTTCCGGGGATGCCACGTGCCACCAGTGCTCCTCCTCCAATTCATTTTTACAGATACATACTTAGATTTTCTATATTCATACACGCTTTTCCTTGTTTAACATGCAGACAAAAAAATAAGGTCGAGAATAATGATGATCTCAGAAGCCTACGTTTTTCTTATTTTATGGAAGTATCCCCACAAGTCGGGGCAGCTGCCTTTAATTAATAATAAAAATAAAAATATTTACGAGAAGTTCATAGGTATAGGAGATTGAGCTATTCCAAACACAAGAAATGAGATAACTCTTACAAAATTTGAGCTAAAGAACTACATTAATGAATTGCAATCACTTGCTTTTCCAAAAAAGAAAAAAAAGGATCGTTAATTCATGTCAACAGAGAGCAGAGATAAAGAGTGAGTTTAGAGCACACTTCATTGCTCTCTTTATTTCTTGCTTTCTTATATTTTGCTGCTTTGCCAATACTCTTTCTGTTAATTGTAGTAGTTAGTGTCTCTGCTTCTCTACATTTTCAAATCTTGTTAATAATTTGTTTTCTACAAAGTTTTGTTGATGAAATTTTTTCCCATACGCTCATAAATAACCCAGATGTAACAAAACAGTTAATATTTATCATGTTTTTTCAATGTAGGGAAATGGTTACCACCCCAAGATCTGCATATGGAGGCCCTTATGGGTGCACGAATGAACGGGATCCTCCTCCTTCCGACGACATACCGAATAAGGCGATTGGGGGACGCTAAATGACGCGGCCGCCTCCATCTCCTCTTGCGAGGTCATCCGTTTTTGCTGATGGGGGACTTCTGGGTCAATTTCGCAGAACTCCTGGTGGTAATGGCTGATTGGATCCGGAGCACAAATTAAAGAAAAATTCAAATTTGCTGAATAATGTTTTAGTTTTGAACTTGTTAGCTCGTTCTTTAGTCATGTTATTTCTTCAACTGAGTTGAGTAAACGAGATTTCTTAATTGAACAATGGAAAATTGTTGGAAAAGGTAACTCGTTTTAATTTTATGGGTTTTTGTTCGGCTGTACTTTAGTTTCTGTTATCTTTAACTTTCACTTCTAAAAAAGAAAATGTCCACTACGCTTCTTTCTTTCCCCACTTTGGGCTCATTTACCAACTTTAGAAGCCGATCGCGCGCACTGATCTCTGATTGCTAGAATGAACGGCTCAAATAAATTGTAATTTCGAAGTAAGGCTCTGATTTGTTGAGAAGTCAAGCCTTCCAGTGGCAGTCAATATAATAAAACCCGTTTAAATTTGAACAAGTCAGTTCCGATTCGGTGCTACAGGACAAAAATCAGAATTCAAGGTGAATATCCAGTTTGTTAGCAAACGGAGATGAGTTCGTCTATTCTGTTAGCTGCATAACAGTGGACCTGCAAATCAACAAATTGGATCATGAACATGGTCTAGATTTATTTTGAACACCAAAATGCATATGAAGCTTGGGTAGTACTACTAGGACCTACTCTCAGTGGGACGTTGTTTGAGAAACACGTTTATTTAAGTTACAATTTTGAAGCACCAGAGCGCTCAGACCACGCTATAAGTACTAGCGCAGCAAATTTTCGAGCTCACTCCTTCAGCACTCTTACTCTCTGACAGTTTCCTTTTTCTCTGACGCACAAAGCTCCAAAACGCTTTCAAAAACCAACAAAAATGGCGAAAACAAAAAGGCCATATCGCTTGCCTAACGCCCCCAATGTCAAGGTCTCCTGCTCTCCCGAACCAAACCCTAGCATGAGAAGAAACTTGAAAGGGCAATGGGAGGTGGAATACTCGCGCTTTTTCACTGTGCCATCGTGTCAGGCACCAGTCGTACGGTCGCAGCTGTTGCACAAGAGCAAGAGATCCAAAGGCACCTGGCTTCCTTGTCGCACCACCACTTCTCTCTCCATTGCACTGGGGCCGATCCCTGGCGAATCGATCGTACATGTTCTATCCCTCTGCCTTGGGGATGATCTCATTGTTCGTACAGTTTTCCCTCTTATTTCTTATTGAACTTTGTATCTTCTTGTTATCATTATTTGATTTACTATTTATATTTATTATTATCTGAACTCCGAAATTTGTATTATAAGAACGGTTTATAGTTCTACTCTTGTTTCATCTACTGTATTATTCCTACTTTTTTTCTATTTTCAAAGTTGTATGTTGGCTTAATGAATCTTTTATCTGTTTCCAAAACAGAGCATTCATGTAAATAGGTGGTTTCATTAAGATCTACATTTTCTTTTCACCAAAAGATCACTTCCCTGATACAAATGTTGTATTTTATAATTAATTTCTCAGTTCGATTTTGATTTTATATCTTTTAGATCTCGTCTGCGAGATGAGTATATTCGCACTTAAGTTTTAAACTCACATCAATTGATGTTAAGTGCAAATCGCATATGATTTAGTACAATATTACTTCTATAATCTATTGTTTTTTATGAACTTTAGATAGTTTTCATTGTTGATATATAACCTCATCTTCAGCTAATATGCAACTATCATGTATCTTTGTTATATAGCGATTAAGTGCAAATACATCTTAATCGTAAGAAAGCAAAAATAATCGATCAGTGCCTTTAGTCCTGCTATCTGAAAATCTAAACATTCTCTAGAAATAAAATAAGAAAGATATTCCAATCAATGATTTGCAAAGGGGAGGGTAAGGTAGATAGAGGATAATATATAATGTTACCCCAATTTAAACGGTCGTCTTTGCCAGATTTAGGACAGGAGGTAGAGTAAATAATAAATTCAAAAACAGATAAAGATAATAGATCTAATGGACTGAGTTTTATTGCCATTCGATCCTTCTGAGCAATATATCAGCAAAGCAGAATAGGATTTTCAGATCCCGCCTCGTCGCTATTAGGATTTTATATGTATGTTTCTTTGTAGGAAGAACATGTACTCTACAACCTACTATTCTCATGGCCTCAGGTGTCGTGCGTGCCAGAGTGCCCGATCAGAGGAAGCCGAGCTGTTTTCATCAGCTTCAAGGACACATCTGCCCAGGCATAATCAATTACTCTCTTTACCGAACCTCCAAAGTTGTATCATAATCCACTTAGAGTAGGCAATGAATTTATAATTTGTTAGGCAATTATGTACCGTATGTTATTAATAAGTTAAATAATTTGTAAGGGATTCAGGAAACAAATGGCAAGCCTCCTACAAATTGTGATTTTAAACAATTACAACATCCCAGGATAGTTTTAACTTGAGAATTTCAAACTGCCATGTGTGCAGACACAGAAGTTTGCAGTACGGTTTTCAAAGTCAAGTGTTGCAGAGGAATTCTTGAAATGTGTCAAGGTTATGATAGCCTTAACTCTAACCTTCTCTTGAACTTTTTTCTAGTTTAGTTTCAGATTATTGCTACTTATTGTTTAGGAATGTTCTTTCATCATTCAATTCATATTTGCTTAAGCTTATTTTTCTTTGTCTAAATAAACTCTTGATGTGAAAACAGGAATGCTCCAAGGATATGTTGCGAGTGCCATCTGGCAATGGTTTCATACTTGATTCGTCATCCTCCAAAGATGTCCCTTGCAAGTTTCAGCACATGCGAAAGAGGAAAATGTACCTTAACAAACAATGTTCTTCCCTTCACACTTCATTATATATATATATATATATTTTTAAATAATGAATAACAAAATATCAGGGCAAGTGATCAGATTAGTGAAGATCCTGAAGCATTGTACAGAGTGGAGGAAGGAGCACCACAAGCAGCAAGCTATACCAACTATGCCCACACCAACCAACATGAAGTGGATGACAACAGTCGTCCTCTTGAGCCGCTCATGGCCTGTGATAATATAGATTCTCTCTTCTCTGTATATCCTCCCAGCTTCACGGATCTCCTCACCAACTGTTCTTCCCACATTGGTTATGGTACCATTACCTGAACCTTTCTTTCAATCTGATAACTTAATCAATATAATACTACTCTAGTATTATATAAGTGTTGAGTGTTCTTATGTTTCTTTTATTTGTAATGTGTAATATGCAGGGGAAATTATCCCAGCTGGTGAGAGCTCTAGTGCTTATCCGAACAGGATTCAGCCTGTTCCACCAGTAAGTATATTTTTTTTTCATTTTTTTCTCAAGAAAGAAATATTTGAAAAGGAAAAAGAAACTGTGTAAAATGAGCCCATACTATTTGTGAAATATTTTTCAGGGGTACCTGACAGGACCAGATAACCCCCCTCCAGGTACCTTTGCGGTAGCTGCTTACCAGACAGGACCAGCTAATCCCTGCCCTCCAGGTATTTTTAAAATTGCATCCAATTAAGTTATGATTGAACATGCTTTTTGTCAAAATATAACATTTGAATTATTTTGCTTCCAAAATTCAATGCGGTTCCTGTTTTTCTGCAGCTGTAGTTCCAAAAACAGAGATTCAGGAAACTGAGGGTGAATCAGATCTAATGGCCCAGATTTCGGTACCTCTTATATAATTTACTTTCTGTATTGTTTTTATTTTCTTTTTCGAACTATATACATATTGATTATAATTATTTTTTTCTCATTGTTAATTTTTCATTAATTGCAGAAATATATGAATGATGACAACTTCCAAGGTATATGTTTTATACTTCTGTTTGACTATTCCTGTCTTTGCGGTAGTTTCAAAAACAAAAACTACGACAATTGAATTTTGAAGCATACAACAAATTAGTTATACTAGAGGAAACTTGAATTAGAAATTCTAAAATCCATTTACAATGAAAGAGAAGTGTTTGTTCACTGAAGTATTGATATTTTGTCGGCAATTAATCCATTTTAAACCATGTCAAATAATATGTACCAAATCTTGCATGTACCAGCTATGCTTTTTAGGATTGAGAAGCTAATTGGTGGACTTGGTGGAGATTCAACAGTATTTTAGGTGCGGTGTCAAGGAATCGTCAGGCATTTCTAGTTCTCATTTTCTTGTTTTTGTCTTCTGTTTATCCTGAATTTGCAAATTGCTCAAGCAACAGAAAAAGCACTTTGCTCGTGCTTGTAGTCTGGTTATGAGAAAGTTTAGTTCTAGCTTAACTAAAAGGTGACATTAAATACCGCTAGTCAGTTAAGTTGAACTCATGCTGTTAATGATTTCAAACATATGATAGCTAGTTCTGTGATTTCTTTTTGAACCAATTCATTTTGGAATGATGATTGCAAAGAACTGACAGCTCATATTATGTAGTTTTCTGGAATGAACTTATGCATGCTACTAGAATGCCCATCTGCAAGATTGTTGCAATTTATACATCTGAATTAAAAATAATAAAGCATCCCGTCGAACACTTGAACATTGTGCTTTCACTTTTGTACATGCATACAAATTGTACTAATTTGAGTCCTACAAATAAATTAAAAAAGTACTTACACCACAGCGAGGAGTGCTGTACTTAAATCAAATTAAAAAAATGAATAGACCCCCATCATCCCTTAGAAACCACGACCAGATAAAAATGGGATTCAGTTAAGTTGAACTCATGCTGTTAATGATTTCAAACATATGATAGCTAGTTCTGTGATTTCTTTTTGAACCAATTCATTTTGGAATGATGATTGCAAAGAACTGACAGCTCATATTATGTAGTTTTCTGGAATGAACTTATGCATGCTACTAGAATGCCCATCTGCAAGATTGTTGCAATTTATACATCTGAATTAAAAATAATAAAGCATCCCGTCGAACACTTGAACATTGTGCTTTCACTTTTGTACATGCATACAAATTGTACTAATTTGAGTCCTACAAATAAATTAAAAAAGTACTTACACCACAGCGAGGAGTGCTGTACTTAAATCAAATTAAAAAAATGAATAGACCCCCATCATCCCTTAGAAACCACGACCAGATAAAAATGGGATTCTCGGAAACTGTTGAGATCCACCGTTAACAGCTCTGCACTGCTTCCGGATCTCACCTTGATTGCCTACTAAAACACCAAGTGTACTAAGCTTGGCCATAGCTTGTGAAAACTGTTTTTGCCAATTCTCAGGATTAGCTGCCAGCCTGGCAACTATTTCCTTGGTCTTGCTGTCGGTCGTGAGTGAATGATCAGACGTTATCAAACCCTTGCCATTCAGGATTTGCTTGTAATACGATCCGTCTAGCAACAATGGGGAAATTGGGTCAAAGTTAACCTGTAATGCCGCCTCAGATACATTAGCACAAAGAATGAAAGGGAATTAATGTACTTAATTATGATAAATTAGTTTGAAATATGATGACAGTCCTGCGTAACTTATTTTACTCAAACGATAAAGAGCTGTAGTTGTAAAATAACCTTTGCGTCGTTTGTGACATCAGAGTCTAGTGAGCTCTCAGGACAGGTGTTCTTGAGTTGTTGTGCCATGTTCGCATCGAGTGCGGGATCGGTTACCTTGTAGAGGCGGTTGGTGAATGTGAAGCAATGTGCCCCGCCAATGGAGTGTGCACCAAGGAGGACCACCATTTCTTCTTGCGAAAAGCCCCTTTGGTTGAACATTTGAGTCATCTTGTCAACATTTGAGAGTGGATCCGGGAGTTTTTGAGGCACTTCGGATGCCTGGGAAGCTGTTGCATCCTGGCGGCCCCCAGCCATAGGGAAGTTTTGAATACCTGACAGCACAGAAGCATCCCTTGTGGCAAAGGAAATGATATCTGCACAAGAGACATTACCGGGGCAAGCAGCCTCCACGGCTGACTTGGCATCATCAATGACCTCTAAACCACGCAAGGTGAAGCCATTGGCAAATGCAAATTTCTCAGCCGTTTCACCAGAAGGTGTCTTGTCAAGCAGGATCGATGCATCGCAACCCTGAAATTTGTCGTGGAAAAAAAATAAAGGTCATTAAAGGGAGTGATATGAGCTTATCCCTGATTTGTCATTGAATAATTTGTATGAGGCCTACCCCGACGAAACAATCATGGAAAAACATGCGAAGGATGCCGGCAGCTATTGTTGGGTCCTTATTAAAGTGTGCTTGGACTGTGTTGCGTACAATTGTCTCGGCCTTCGGGCATGTGGTGCTATAAAACCCCTCCTTGAGTCCTTGCCCAGAGTTACCTTGTGCAGAGTTGCCTTGTGCAGCGAGTTGCTCAGGAAATTTGCGGGTAACAGTATCCCATAAATCTTGAAATATACTATTCTTCTTTGAAAATACTCCATGACCGAAATTACCACCATGGAAATTGCGCCTTCCGGGAAGACCACCTAAACCTGGAAAATTAGGGATGTTCCATGCAGCGCTTACATATCGCTCCGCAGCCACGAAAAGCAGCAATGCAACAAGTACATTGTAATTTCTCATCTTAGCCTCAGTTGCCGTACCGCCTCTGAGGCTCCTTTCTTATTTTTTCTTTTTGTTCCTTTTATTCTGAAGCGCCCTTCCTTAAATTTTGTGGAGGGGAATTTTCTTTCCTTCTTTTGATCCTTCACGTTTGTTTCAGATTTTATCCTCGTGCTTAAAACCAGGAAGTTAGCTAGAATCTCGAGGTTCTTGTTTGATTGTTCTGTGTAATTTAGTTAAAATCAGGACTAAAATAAGCAAATGTCTTCAGAGCCATGAAAAATGCCTTAGCTGACATGGTTTGAACTATAATTTTGCTAATAAAAGAAATTTGGGGTCAATCATGAATTTCCACGAACGACTAATTTCTATATTGACTGGAAAGGTAAGATGTTTTTAATAGTTTTGTGCATTTTATTTTTTGGGAAGATGTCTTATTACGTATATGTTATGTGATATCTTAACCCCTGTTTCTCAAACAACTCATCTAAATTAAGAGTAGAAAGTATTTGATGAAATAATCAACACGACTTATCCTTTTTCTAATTATGCTATATAAATGCTATACAAACCCAAGTATGTTGTCAATTTTTAATTATTAAGTATGTTGTCATTTTCTTTTATGTTGGAGAATATTGTCAAAATTAGTCTCTGCTTGATGGGAAAATAGGTAACTAAAGAAAAACAAAAAAAGCTCCAAACACATTTATTATGATGTTACATGGAAATGTTTTTTTGTTCTTCTAATAGTTCTCCACCTTATTATAGGAAGCAAATTATTTATTTTCAATTTCTGTTCATAAAATACTTCAAGAAAATGGACTACTAATTAATAAATGACAGATAATGCTACGATCAACAGAAATTCAAGCAAGACAGATAATGCTATGATCAGAATTGGATGCAGCCAGAAATAACAAATCCCAATTACCAAAACTGCTTGGCACACGCGATTCTCAGCAGAGCAGAATTAACTCTAAAAACATGTTTATGATGGGATGCTTCAAAAAGAAGATCTTTTTTTTAGAATTCCAAATTATAGAGAGACTAGACGGTGGTGAAGTTTCTAAATACAGAAGTCGACTCTGGTATTGAAGGAGGTCTCTCCTCCATAATTCCATTGTAAGAAGCATTCCCTACCATGTCTTGTTCACATGCATTATTTCTGAGCCTTTATCCAGCCCATCCCAACAATAGGACTTGTTAATAGAATGGTATAATAAAAAATCAGAGCGGGGTCTGAGCCCTTTGAGGCGATAGCTAACCACCGCGAAGCAAGTGTTGTTCGTGCAAAGAGACTACGAGAGAGAAAGAGAGCGGAAAGAGAGAGATGGAGAGGAGAGAGACGGATGCCAAGATATTTATCAAATCCAATTTGATTCTCAGCTGAAACTCAACAATAGGACGCGCGTCACCAAGCAATGCACACGCGTCGACCAAGCAAAAGTACGCGCGGAGAGCAGAGAAAATTGACGGAGAAAACCAAAAACAGACGAGCAACGCACACACGTCACCAAGCAAAAGTACACGCATGACTCGGAGAGCAGACAAAATTGACGGAAAAAACAAAATCACACTGTTCACGAATGAACAGTTCCAATATCCAACAATATCCAACAATGATAAAGTTTAATTAATTAATAATTAATGTGAGCTTCAGATATGAAGTCGTCTGTGTAAAAGCTTGTTGTACCGGTTGGGTACCGGTCTGGCCAACATTAGTGCTGGTGGATAGTCAATAGTGTCGAATGTGGATGATGGCAACAGGAATGATCTGAAGTGTTTATTCATTGATCCGCAACTTCACTGGTACTCTTTTCAACTTTTCATTGTACCCTTCTTAACTATCACAGAAACATATTTGCAGTGTTTACTTCAACTGATCAAAAGCAAATGTGCGCACAAAAATTACGAATATATGGGTAAAATTATCGAGAAAAAAAAACATAAAACAACCTTAATTACTGGCCATGAACTTCACTAGTACTAATAGAACATACATAAACACCACGGGAACAAACACATTACATGCATCCACTTCCCAAAGCATATAAAAACAACACACAGAATGCTTATTATCTGATATTTCCAGAAAAAACGATTTAATTACTGGCTAGCGCAACTCAACTCGCTATGGAGGCGTATGATCTTCTTCCCCTCTCCTTCGGTTCCACGGCCAACCCAGTTCCACTTGTCCTCCTCCTAAAATAACTAAATATCCATGCAAAAGCCAACAGAGCAGCCAGCCCCAGTGCACCGGCTACCAGAAACCCAGTAACTGCAAGCCCGACAGTGAGAGCGGCCGGTACGAGTATCGGGCTGAACAGGATGAAGAGCGGCGTTAGCACAGCCAGACCAATACAGGTGCATGCGAGCGTGGCGCCGGAGAAACCAAGCAAGGTGCCACCTAAGGGAAGCAGCGTGACAAGAGCTGTCACGTGAGATGCACGTGAGGGACCTTTGGGTGGTGCCACCGCCTTCATGTGTTGTAGAATTTGTTGATCTCTCAAGTCTGTAACTGTAATGGGAACTTGCATTGTGTTTTGTCTATATATAACTCGATATATATTATATATATGTTTGCCTTCTAGCTCTTAAATTGTATAATTCAATCGGTGGAAGGAAGGGATTGATATAGGGAAGAAAGGAGGGGACACGTGGTAGTGTTGGTATACGTGGCTATGTTTTAAGAGGCCACGCGTTGTAACCACGTGTTGAGAGTTCATATTTCTGTTGGCATCGCATTTCATTCAGATGAAATTGAGAAAATGCACCTATCTAAATTTTATAATTGAGATATAGTTTTCTTAAAAAGCCAATATATATTTCCTAGTAATTTGATTTGCAAATAAAAAGAATAATTTTTTAAAAGGATAATAAAGAGACTAATGAAAACCTTTATTATTGTTAATTACTGATAATAAGATAAGGTAGATAATTTTGTTCATTTTTCTTCTCTCCAATGTCAGAAACAATGTAAATAAAGTGAAAAAAATAGAGCTCACTTGTCATTTTTAGAGTTCAATGTATTGATAAAATTATCAATTGAGAATTAGCTTTGATGTATTGGTTAAAAGTATTAATTTTATTGCAGGTTTAAAAATTCGACTAGGATGAATTGTTATGAATATTTTAAATAAATAAAAAACTTGATGCTTGTTTATTTTAAGAATCGTAACAAGTGTGTTTTTTGTGCTCTTAAATTTTTGTAAAAGTAAAACTTGATGCTATTTCTTGGACGTACGATAAGATAAAAAGAAATAATAAATGTCATTCAATTTTTCTTTAAAGGAGATAGTATATTGATTGAGTTTGCTCTATATCAAAATACTATGAATACGAAATGAAAATTGGAATACTATTAGCAACTCAATTTTAATAGAATGAATAAAAAACCTTCATTTTAATATATGTGAACACTATTGATACATGTTGAATTCTTTTTTGAACGAAAGAATATATTTCATTCTCTCTTATTCGTGTCAATAAATAAATTTGAATCCTTCATTTTTAAGAACACATTAACTTTTTACTATTAGATCATTAGTCTGTTGACTAGGACATGTGAAATTCTATTAATATTTATAACAAAATCTGTATTTATTAATTATCTATCTATATCATATGTGCAAATTTTAATTTCGCTGACGAATATATTTATGACTCGAGCCGGGTAGAGAGCAGCTGATCAGGCGTGGCGATTTGCCTTGGGCCTTTTTGCAGTTTAGCCCTTTTTCCTCGCTTCTCTTTTTATTCAAGGACTCTACCCGCAGGTCTGTCCCCTCTTCTCTTCTCTTCTCTCAATTCCACCTCCCCACACGGCCACACCACACTCGCACGCAGAAAACACGCGAGTGCACGCGCGCGCACAGAGTGCACACTCATGGACAGGCATGTCAATCCAGCATCAATTCTCAGTTTGTTGCTGAATGAGTTGATAAATTACATCGAATGTTTATGTACATAAGGTGTTTGATGAAATGTTTCGAGTCAGGTCTCGACAATCTAATGTCTAAACCATATTCCTTGACTCCTGATTTGTTTTTATTATCGTGTATTAAACCTGGTTTGGTAATCCTGGCTAATGCTTCAGCATTAAACTGTTTTGCATGCCGGATTTTGGGGCAGTACATCTCTAGTTGTATTTCTTTAGACAAACCCCCTTGAGTGAAGTAGAGTACTAGACACCGAACTCGTTACCTTAAATCCTGTATCATTATATGGCGAAAGTTGAACACTATTTAAATGTCACTGGGTCATGTCTTCAATTTGGAGATATCTCTCCCTCCCTCCCTCTCTATACTTGCTAGTGGGCCAAGGGGATGATTTGTTTCTTTTACCTATTCAATCAAGTTTTCACTGATGGCAAACTCTTCTAGTCCAGGATTTTAGGAAGAGATTGTTCTGACAATGGCAGATGATTCATTTCTTCATCACATGCTTTCGCATCTCAGGTCCACTTGCAGGTTTGCCTCCTTTTTTTCAGTTATTTATTCGTCGGAACTTAAGAGAGTATGTCATGTGATCATTTGATGTAGAAAAGTATTATGTTAGGTACTACACTGGATATCCAAAGGATTTGGGGTCCTCTCGCATAATTCCCTTCACATCAGAGCGTCAATTTGTTGAGCTTCTACATGAAGGTCATCCTGTTGTTGTTGCATTTACTATCAAGTATAGCTTTCTTCACTCCTGTTTCTTCTTTAATTATCCTCCTAAACCAAAGAAAATAGTTAAGAGCTGTATACAGAAAATAAGAGATATATATAACACAAAATGTGCATTGTAGGTGTGCATACACAAAGCATTTTGACCGCGTGCTGGAGGAAGCTTCAGCCACATTTTACCCTCACGTTAAGTTTGTTCGTGTAAGTTCACTCCTATTTCTTTTTCTGAAGCATTTAAGATTCAGGATATCATCTTAGTAAAAAAAAGATTCAGGATATCATCTTAGTAAAAAAAAATCAGGATATCTGCCTTATACGTTTATTGAAGTTTTTCCAGTTGCATTAATTTAAAGAACTGAGGAAATCCCAGTAACAGATTTAATCTGAGTTTTCAGATGCATGGAAATCTCTTCAATTGTGTTTCCATTATTTATCATCTTTCAAAGATGTTTTATATTTTCTATTGATTGATCTCTGGGCTGACTGCTTTTGATTTTATTTTGACAGGTAGAGTGCCCAAAATATCCAGGATTTTGCATAGCACGGTCAAAAAACGAATACCCCTTCATTGAGGTTTTTCACAGTCCTGAGCAGGTCGGTCAATTTTGCATTGTTTTATTTCCTAAAACTGGTTGTAGTGTTTTCATCCTTGCTGTAATCACATAATTTATTGTTTGATCAGGCAAAGAATCAGGGAAAAGCGGTAGATGCTAACATTACCAAATACTCAGTAAAGGTGTTACCTGTAAGTTTCTCTTCCTTTCATCAGTAATACATCAATATACTATTGTGTTTTTTACAATTTATCTCAAATTGCTTGAAATTAGTAGAATCATATAGGTGTATGAGTGTATGACCTCGTTAACCTGAACTTTTGTTTCAATTGTAGTGATGATATAAAGGATCTTGATTTACTAGAATTCTTATTTTTTTGTTATTTCCTTTCTAATATTCAATTCTTCCCTAACCTACTACTAAGCAAACAGAAAAAAGAATAGTGACTTTAGAGCCCTGTGTCAATTAGTTTCTGGTTCCTGTGGGTGATGATTTGAACAGTAGAAGAAAGGAAAGACAGTATATTCATCAATCATTTGTTTCTTTATCTCAAATAATTCACTTGTTTTATTGAGTCTCTTGCAGTTCAACTATGATCAGAGTGTATATGGCTTTCATGAATACTTTAAAAAGCACAACATGAAGTTTTCTGAGACCAACTAGAGCATGATTAGAGAGCAACCCCGTGGATAGTTTCAACCATTTCAGTCACATTTGGTCTTTTGTCTGGAATTTGGTACTTTATGATCCATTTGTTCGTCTTTTCCTCAGTGTTTAATAAGATTAATTTCTTTTTTATACGTTTATGGTATATACCGTGAATGCACGTATTGTTATTTCATGCTTGTACATTTTCGCTCCATCAGGACTTGTAACTTTATAGGCAAGCTTTCTGTTGACGCGACAAAATACAGCTCTCAATTTTACTGAAGGTAAAGATAATGTCTAAGCCCATAACGAAGAGTGATAGTCCTGTACTATTTTATTTAATATATATATAAACTAAATGCCAGACGCACAACCCATCCCAATCAATTAGCATGTGATACCGATATAAAAGTTTTCATCAGTGTTGACGTATCCGACTTGCAGATACGTCGACAAGACAATCTGGTCTGTTGAATTTTTTTTACAGCTTTGATCTTAGTTATTTATTGTTTGATTTGATAATTTTTTGACAATTTTTTGAAGTTGTGTAGAGAATTGATTTTTGAAAAGGAAAATATTCTGGGGATATCGAATTTGATACGCAATTGATACCGAATGAACGTTTTCATTCAATGGACATCTCCAGTAATTTTTTTCACCTTGACAACTGGACAGTTCTATTTTCTTTCCTATTTGAAACTGTTTCATCGCGTCATTGTTCCGATTGATTCTTCTCTGAAAAACATGTTATATTTGTTATGTTTGTTATTTCTGCTGTTATGCATGTTATTTCTGTTGTTATGTATGTTAATTGAAAACGTCAGCATACAAAATATGATTTTCAGGCATGTTATTTTAGTTGTTATGCATGTTAGTTGATTTACTATGTGTACTTATTTGGTTATGCATGTTAATTGAAAATGTTAGCATACAAAATATGGTTGTTAGGCATGTTATTCTAGTTGTCATGCATGTTGATTGATTTTACTATGCATATTTAATTTGATTATGCATGAAAACGCCAGCATATAAAATATGGTTTTCAAGCATGTTATTCTAATTGATGTTATTCTAATTGCCATGCATGTTAGTTGATTTATTATGCATACTTATTTGGTTATGCATGTTAATTGAAAATGTCAGCATACAAAATATAATTGTCAGACATGTTATTTTAGTTGTCATGTATGTTGATTGATTTTACTATGCATACTTAATTTGATTATGCATGTTAATTGAAAACGTTAGCATACAAAATATGATTGTCAGGCATATTATTTTAGTTGTCATGCATGTTGATTGATTTTACTATGTATACTTATTTTTTGTTATAAGTTGTTATGCATGTTATTCTAGTGTTGTGCATGTTATTCTAATTGTTATGTTTGTTATTTGATTTATTATGCATATTTATTTATTCTAGTTGTTATGCATGTTAAACTTCATTTTTCTGTTGTTATGCTTGTTGGTTAATTTATTATGCATACTTATTTAGTTGTTATGCATATTATTATAGTTGTTATAGTAGTTTTTGTGATGTAATGTAGTTTAAACTTAATTTTCTGTTGTTATTCATGTTAATTGAAAAACACATGCATACTTATTTAGTTGTTGTTATGCATGTTATTTCTGTTATTATGCATGTTATATTTGTTATTATGCAAGTTATTTCTAGTGTTATGGATGTTATTTTAGTTTTTGTGCAGCTTAAATTTAATTTTGTTCTTTTATGCATGTTAGTCAATTTAATATGCATGCTTGCTGTAATAACATGCATAACAACTGGGGAAAAAATAATATGCATAATAACTGGGAAAATATGAATATGTACCAAAAAAATAATATGCATTATAAATAAATTAATATGCATTACAAATTCGCATATATATGAAATGAAAATCTATCATATATTAACATGCTTTACAGATCGTAACTCAAAACAATTAACATGCATTACAAATTATAAATAAATTAATATGCATTACAAATAAATTAATATGCATTACAAATTCGCATATATACGAAATGAAAATCTATCATATATTAACATGCATTACAAATCGTAATTTGACATGCATTACAAATTATAAATAAATTAATATGCATTACAAATTAACTGGAGAGAATAATTTGTAAAAAATGGAGAGAATTTTAGAACGAAATGAACGAGCGTATTAAATTGTGTATCACTGTATCAACTCCCTTTTGAAAATTCCTCTCTTATTAATTAAAAGGACACGCTGAAGGTGAACAAACACGTTGATTAGCGTGTCTTATTAATTGTTGTGTATTAGTTTTTGGTAATTGATTTATTTCTAGAATTGAATTTTGATAGGTGCGCATATCATGATATAATTAATTATGAACGGCGTAATAAGCTTTATTCTAAGTACTCCTGTATACTATACTTAAAATAGATATTAGAGAAAACATGAATAAAGAGAAAATATACTATGTATTTCGAAAAAAAGTTAGATAATAAATATGTATTAACACAGCAGCAATTTTGTCAAATTTACATGACATATCATATATATGCCTGTTTTTCATACGAGGTTATTATACATCATTTTTTAAAGACGCGGCACAATCACCTTTTTTTTCTAGTATATATTTCTGTCCGACTTATTTCCAAGGACTTTAAAATTAGAGGTGGCAAATCGGGTGGGTCGGACGGGTTCGGGTTCGGGTCGGGTCTCGGGTCATCATGCGTTGATATTTGTCGGGTTTCGGGTCTTTCGGGTTCGAGTCGGGTCGGGTTTCAATTATCTAGTTTCAGGTATTTTCGGGTTTCGGGTCGGGCGAGTCGGATCAGTTTGTCTTCAAAAGATTATCGGGTCACGGATCTGATCAGGTCGGGCCGGTTGGGTCTCAGGTAATCATGCATTGATATTTGTCGTGCGTTATTGGCGCAACGACGGAAAGACGTCATGCAGCGTGCAATGTAGTAGTGGTGTCATGCAGATTGTAGGAGCGGTGCAACGTCACACGACTTGCAGTGGCGGAATTCATTTTAGTCAAGACATGTACAAGTACAATATTAATTGATAGGTTGATATCAGTTTGATAAGGCCAAATATTCAAACCAGAGTTTATTCAAATATTCGGATCGACGAGTAATGTGATCTCGGGTCATGTTGGTCCGGGTCGGGTCGGATACCGGGTCATCTGATCTCGGATCTTTTCGGGTTTCGGGTCATATCAAATCAGGTCGGGTCGGGTATCGGATCATCTGCTACCAGGTCTTTTCAAGTTTCGAGTCATATCAAATCAGGTCGGGTCGGGTATCGGGTCATCCGCTGTCGGGTCTTTTCGGGTTTCGGGTCATATCAAATCAGGTCGGGTCAGATATCGGATTATCTATTGTCGGGTCATTTTCGGGTTTCGGATCATATCGGACTACTCTGGGTCGGACGAGTTTGTCGGGTCGGATCGAGTTCTGACACCTCTATTTAAAATCACGCACGCCGTGTCATCCAAGAATGACGCCAACTTCTGTTATATATATATATGATTATAGATGAATAGAGAGAGAGACTGAACGAGAGTTGGATGAATGCTTCTGGTTCTGATTTTTTCTGGATAAGGATGAAAAACCAGGAACTGCAAAAACCGCGAATCAAATCGAGTGGTAAATAGTACAGAAACCTATATAGTTGTTTTGTATTTTCACATATCATTTCTTCTTATTCCGCTTTAATCAAATCAAAATCACGAAAATTGTAGTGAGAACTCAACTCCATAATCTTTGACTTGATGGAATTCGTCAGACTAGTGCATAATCAATGTTTGACTTGATGGTCTTTACGAAAATTATCTACAGATGCAGAATACCAAATCAACGACATAAGAGCAAAATTAATCATTTTTAAACCTCCTTTAAAACATACAAAGATCACAAATACAAGAGATGGTTCAGAGACAGCATTTGGCCCTTCCTCTAAACCCAAGTTCTTGGGAAAAATCATAGTTGGAAAATAGAATTAAGTTTCAGCTTGCACTAACCCAGGTGCAGATTCAATGTTGTCACCATTTTTATCCTCTGCTGGTTTATCTCTTTCTTCAAAGACTGTTTCTTCTTTCTGGACAAGCAATTGCTTCAGCCTATTTATCTCATAGTCCTTGGCTGATAGCTTCTCTTGCATCATATACACCTTTTGCAAAAAGATGGCCATCATTAATTATTAAGCATATATGGCAGATTGATTGTTGTTGTTAAACAAAGAATGCACACAAAATATTGGTAGTACCATGTCATTAGATCTATCCACATCATTGCTCAGCAAGTCCATGTGCTTATACAAGGCTGTAATATAAAAAAAAAATTAAAGTGAATTAGAACAGAAGTGGTAATTTCCTGAGCGTAGCAACAATACAATTGATTTTTTTCAATCAACAACATTATTTTCTGACAGAAAAAAGTAAATGGAAAAGGCAGGAAAGCAATTATAGAACTTACAGTCGAATTGGTTTCTGAGGTCTGTGTTTTGACATTTAAGCATAGCAATCTTCATTGCCAGTTCATGAATCTGAAAATCAAGACCTCATTCATTAGTGGACATAGATTGCCAAATGGGCAATAAACCATTAGAAAACTTTGCAAAAATGATATTTTAAAATTATAACAATACAGTTTTAGTTCAATACAAGTGTACAAGACAACAATAATAATCAACTTCACATGAACATTATCAATTGATTTAAAATAACTCATGCTATATTTAATTTGGGTTTGATCAAACAATGTAACACAGGTCTCATCCAATGATTTTTTAAAAATCGTGAAAGGCTCCCACAGTTTCCACCATTTGTAAAAGCAGAGCCCAAATCTGTTGCAAAGGGCTCCTACCTTTTCCAGCATGTTCCCTGATTTCTACTTTATCAACGGAGTAAATTAAAGTATTACACAGATTTCCCTTATAAGGGCCCCTAAAGTTCCAAAGCTTCCATATGGGCCCCTAAATTTTCTAATTAGTACCAAACTACTTATGGTTCAATTTTCAAAAAGAAAATCAGCATGTAATGAATGACATGGAAAGTACTGCCAGTATCCATGTTAACGATGCCTGATAACATGGATTGAGCCATTATATATTGATTCGGGTTATCGTTATTAATGATGTGAGTTGACATTAACATCAACACTTTTATACTTCTCATTTTCAGTCACTTTGTTGTTTACATCATCAAATCAGATGCTGATGCCATGATGACATGAATATTTATCCACTTTTTAAAGAATGACACCAAACAGTAACTTGGAAACTATAGGGACAAATGGGAAGAAAGTAGTATTTAAAAAATCATTTTATAATTTGCTATATATAATAATAAGATTATGCATAAGGACAGCATTCTGCCAATTGAATTTTCATAGTAAAAAAATAAATCAAAATCTACTTAAAAATAACTTTTTAGATTAAATTACTTCAAGGATAATAAAATTGTTCATTTCATATCTTCAGTCCCTATGTATCAAAACCAAAACTGTCAAGGCAAATATTTGAACTTTCTGTAGTTATTTAGGGTTCTTTTTGAAATAAAAATAAATAAAATCACAGGTCTTTTGTAGATCTGGCACAACTTTACAGAATCAAGAATACAACGAACCTACTTGAATCCAAACCAGACCAAATTATAATCAGCCCACGAAAGATGTGATCAGCAAAGCAGAGCCCGATGACCTGAATGAACTAGAATAAAATATGATCCAAATTTACGAAACCGACCTAACTTGTTTGCAGTCTCATACTGTGGAATCCTTTTATTGTACTTTCAAAAGACGTTCAGCAAATCAGCCTATACTAACATGTGTAGGCATCAACACTCACAACATACAAAAAGGGAAAAAGAGAGACCTGAATGCCAAAAGCATAAAGAAAGAGGAAGGCGTACTTTTCCTTCAGAGGCCATTTCACCAATCTCTTCATTTTCAGCTTGAAGAGTACGACACTTGGCCATCAACATTTTACCAAGCTTGCTTGATGCCGTAAAATTAACAGCTGCCACATTGTCCTGGAGCTCTTTTATTTTTTTCTCCTTTTCTTCCACCAGTGTCTGGTCAAATATTAAAAACTAAATTAAAACTAAAGGCAATTGTACACATCAAATAAAAGGAGACAAAAGGAGGAACTTCTCCTCCAAGTGATAGAGATGAATGAAAGACTGAGAAGTCAAAATACCTTCAAGCGTGTAAATTCTTCATGAATAGCTGGGTCAAGCAGCAACCTCCTTGTCTGTTCAATTTCATAGAAAAACAACATAAGAAAAATGTAAAAGCTACAGTACTTATCAATTAATTAATTTAAACAAGAATACCAAAAAAAAGTACCTGCATTGAAGGAGGCCTCAGTTGTGTCTTCAAATCACGCACTGCTGACTGGAAGTACAAAAGGTACTTCAGTAAATAAGAAATGAGGGCAAGTGGAAGTACAAAAAAAACTAGCAGATAAATATATATAGAGGTACGACAGCAACGCGGAAATTTCTCAACACAAGGAAGATAAAAACCTTCAATTCTGCAATTTCCTGCTCCTTTTTGGCAAATGTGACTATAAATGCCGCTTCTCTTTTCTTTGCTTTCTCTAGCTGTCATACAAGCAATAAATAAGAACTGTACATATAACCAAAGTAACAACAATCAGCCATTTCCATCTATGCACGTATGACGTAAAACAAACCTGCTCCTTCAAGGACTCTTCAGATGACTTGAGGTTCTGTACATATGTTAACACCAATCCTGGCTCTAATATTTTACCAGAAGAAATAAAAAAAATAAATCAAAGAATGCTTATTGGTTATCTAACAATTTTATTATTTGACTATCTTATTTTCAGGTACAAGTGCAAACCTGGGGTGGCACCGGAAGGTGTAGCAGCACTGTTGTCAAATGTAGAATGCCACTTGTGGATTTCAGATTTTGCCCCTGCAAGTTCTTCCTGCATTGGATTGAAACTTATTGAATATTGATTACAAGCAATTCATAATATTTAAAAGAAGATAAATGAGCAATGTAAAATAAACAATTGAGTACCACTTCTTTTTTCATTTACAAAGCCAAACCATAACTATCAAAACAAAAAAAATTAGATAATCTTGTTTACGAGAAGACATTACCTGGCATTTCTCAAGGCTCTCTTTGCAATTCTGCAGACTGAATCAACAAAAAATGCAATAAGATGGCATAAATTACAAAGATCTTAAGCAACAAACCACTGATTATCAGACAGTGTTATTTCTTAAAAATAATAATGTAATGATAAAAGTTTGAAGGAACCTTTCACGCAGAGACAAGATCATGCCAGTAGCTACACCAGGCACATTTTCCTCTGCATTTGCCTTTCCCTTAATTAATCAATAAAAATCAATCCGGTGTTCAACAAAAGAAAACCTAGAAACAAGAAATAAGCTCCATGTCCTGGTTTCGATAAATACGGATAAGGTCAAGGCCATCATGTAACAACTGGTCTGTATGACACCAATAATGCTGCCTGTAGTATGATTCAACTTGAAGCATCTTGCAGGTTTATGGCATGGTTG
>CAXKVX010000604.1:0-135795 GCA_964058865.1 Eleocharis quinqueflora
TCCAAAGTCGACTGGTAGTTAATCGGGACATCTTCTTCCAAAGTAGGTTCTGTCGTCGAACGGTCGATCTGGTTGACTCGTCCTTTCAAAGCTATAGCATAACATTCTCTTGATGCACTTTGGACGCCTCTTTTTATGTCGAGTCGTGCGGGGGTTGGAAATTTGATCACCAAATGTGATGTAGATACTCGTCCTTTCCTTGTGTCGCCACTCGAAGAGATGCCTCCACAAAAGACATTGGTTGTTGGTATCGGTGGTCTATTACTCTTTGGGTGGTCGTTGCTTAGGCTGTTGTTGCCTCTTTTATGCTTTTTGGGAATTAAGTTCTTGGGTCTCTTCCTGTCGTTATAAGTGCGTGAATGTCCACGAAGTACAACTTGTTGAAATACTTCTGCAGTTTACCTTGTCTCACCAATTTCTCCAATACGTCTCTAAGTTGGAGGCACTCTCAATAGAGTGTCCCTCCCTTCGGCGGTACTCGTAGTATTTGTCCTCTGCAATTATATCGAACGAAGAGTATTAGAGAGGTCGTGGGAGCTCGAAATTGGAATATGCGATAATTAATAGGTCTCTTTGTGATCCATCCCATATTAGGTAAGTGGGGTAGTTGGGGTTGTACCCCTTACGTCCCTCCCTACGTGGTGAACGACATCTCGATTCTTCTGATCTTTCTTCGGGAAGGTAGGTTTGTGGTTCATTCGTGATTTAGTTGTGTCTTCTTCATCTCAGATATATCCCTCGGCAAATTCCACGAATTCTTAATGGGTTCTAAAGTTCTTGTTTGAATCAAACTGTAAGGATCCTGACCCCTAGTTGTTTGTCAGTCTTCTTTGGATTGTAGTGATGGTGACCTCTTCATTGTAGTTCTTCACTGTCTGAGCGGCGGAAACAAAGCGATTGACAAATTTTCTCATGGATTCACCCTGGTTCTACTGGATATCAAATAGTGAATCGCAAGTTAGGGTTGGCAGCTTGACATTAGCAAATTTCACCAAGAATTTCCTGGCAAAGTCCTCAAAACTCTTCATAGAACCTCTCGAGAGTCTCAAATACTAATCAAAGGCAATTTTGGAGAGGCATGTGAAGAAGACCCTGCAAGTCACCTCATCGATGGCATGTGACGAAAGCTTCGGGATCATTTCTTTCGTTCTCATCCCTTATGAACACTCCAAAATTTGTGAGAAATTTGAAATCATTCACCAGGAAGGTGTAAATCTCCTCGGGCAGTTATTCGGAACTGAAGTTAATGGAACGAGCATGCCCCCCGTCATTGGCGATGCACTCGAGTCTGTCCTGTGTATCAAGCAATTTCTTCTACATGTCGAGCACACACTCATCTTGTGGAGGCTTTGGGGAGGATCCTCTTTGTATCTTGAGTTCATTGTGGTGTGCGACTGGTACGAAGCCTCATCAATGTTTTTGAGATGTTTTCTCGCAAGGGTTGTGTGGTGACCCTCTCACGGTGTTCTGCGGCTACTTGGTCCAGCCGCTCCAGTTCAGGTTGTTTTGTGGGGCGAAGTGCATCCTCGAACTCTCTCGTCAGATCTCGCGGCGGTGGCATTGCTGCTAGCTCCATTCAAAAAGTTCGTTGTGCCGCTCGAAGATTCAATGTAGATGGTTGAAGATACGCCGAGCCTATAGTGGATATCCATTACATTGTTGGCTCACCCAAGGATACCATCCCGAGTATTGTCTATATTGGAGGGTAGTGTAATAGCCGTTCCAAGGGTAACCCACATTAGCCTTCCAAGAGTAACCCACATATTGACTATACGAGTCGCTGTAGGGGTCCCACTTTATATCATTACCATGTATTTGAGGATACTGGTACCAATGGTACCCTGTCAAATAGGTTGGTGCCGCAAAAAATTAAGGTGGCACATGAATAGGCGCTGTTAGTGCAACGGCCTAAGTCCACACTTGGATTTGATCTTGTTGTTGAGTAGTGTAAACGAGAATCTGCTGGGGTGAAGGAGGTGGTGGAGTTTGACACGACACATTTCTTAGATTCATGTGTCATTTGTGGTTGGTTACGTGGTATTCGTAACTCCACAGATGTGGAAGGTTCATAAGGCACTTCTTGCATATGGCCGTCGGGATTTCCATACGGATATGAGGATATCCCTTGGCCTCTTGTGTTGACTGCTTTCTCTCTTTTTTGACATGCCTAAATTGTTCGTGCTCGTAATTAAAAATCTAGTCTAGAGTTAAGAGAAGCTGGTGTGAGTACGTCTCGTCGTCTCCCCGAATGCAATTCGTGAAGCAATTCCCTTCTGCCCTTCAAAGGGCAATTCGAGAAATGTTACTTAGTCTGTAAATCATTTGATGCCTTATATATTTTGTAAGTTTTACTGGATCATTGAGTTAATGAATTATTGGTAAAACGACCTATCAGCTATATTGTCAGAATAATTAATTATTTAATTTACTTTCAATGCCTTCCAGCCGTCATACAAGGAAAAAAGGTTTACGACTTTAATTCTTTGACTATACTGTTATATAGCTTATTTGCATGCTCAATTAATTATTCCCCGATGAAGTACACTATTTGGATTTACAGGAGCAGATGCAGAAAATCTTATAATAGAGATCAAATATTGCTTAATTGACCCTATACAATTATTAATTTATTAATACTTTTGGAGTAGGAATGTCAAAGTAAAATACTCTATACAAAATATGTGGTCAAAATGCTAAATGTAATAACCTGTCTCGCTAATCTCGACCTCGTCAACTCTGATCTTGACCAATCCGAGCATGTCGGATGGCCGGCCGAGATTTTCCGCGCAGCATTGACGGACGGTCCAGATTTTCTGTACTGTAAGCTACGGACGGCTCAGATTTGATTCAAGACGCAGCACGCACAGTGTTTTTGTTGCGCGGTAGAAGATCTTGTTCCCATTGCATAGGACCTCTTAAATTTACAACCCTGTACTCCTTTTGCCTACAAAATTTACAATCCCCTTAATTGAATTTAGTGTGTTAATTCATTTTCATATTTTGTACTTAAATTCAGGGCGCCGCCAAGTGAGGCCAGAGAGGGGCAGCCGCCCCTGAAGTTTATTTTTTGTAAAATAATTTTGTGTATTTGTACGATTTGTTAATTTTTTTTTGCAAAATAATAATGTAGATTTAAAAATGTTCATCATTTTGCTCCTTCTCTGAAAAAAATTATAAATCTTATTCCTCTCGAACGAAATTTCTGAATCCGTCCCTGCTCAAATCCACATTCTGTACACACTTAGAGCATCTTACAAAATCTACAGACATCTCAAATATGAAAAATGAATTAATACACTAAAATAGACCAATAGTGTTACAATTAATTTCAAGACGGATCCAGAATTTTCGTCAGGAGGTCATGTTCTATAATTTTTTTTCAAAAAGAAGAGACAGCACATTTTCAAATATATATAATTATTTTAAAAAAATTTCAAATCATATAAATATACATGATTATTTTGTAAATTTTTTTTCCAGAAGGTGATGCCTCACTAATTTGTCGCCCAAGATTTTGACCATGGACAATTTCTTGCAAAATCAATGTCATTAATATTTGAAATGATCCATATATACCTGAAACATGATTTAATATGCCCATCTGGCTTCCTCCAAGGGGACCAGTTCAAAACTAGTGGAAGGTTATTCTTAACCTTGTTAGTTATAATATCCTTTTTTTGGGGGGTTCACTTGGTAAAACCGTTGTTAAGAAACAAGTTGATGGCTGCGATATCACTTTTGGTTACTTTTCTTCACAATCACACGGATTGGTGTGTAAGAATAATTAAACTAATACCTTTTCTTTATATTTTTATTTTAGATTCATTCCTTCAAAACTATGCTATTGTCCAAGTATCAAGTGGACTTTAAAAAATGGGAGCTAATATCTATTCCTTCGTTGATTTCTTCATCGATTCAAACATGAAGGGTTCAGTTGAGTTCAGTTTGCATGCCGTTTTGGTTACAATACATGTTGTTTTGTATTATGCATTTGTTTTTGTTATTATGCATATAATTGACATGACGCTCCACTGAAAACGAAGATCGTTACGCTCATCGATTCGGACTGGACGAATCTAGTTGCATTTATTTTGAAAATTATTTTTTTTATTATGCATGTTATTTTGATTATTATGCATATTCTTTTTGTTAGTTTGCATGTAATTAACGTGCAAAATTATATAAATAGCATGCATATTAACAAAAAACAACATGCACAATAACGAAAATATAATAAATCATAAGTAGAACAAAAAAAACATAATAAACATAACATATAAATCATAAGTATTTAGCATCGATTATTTATAAAAACGGTGATAAAAATCAAATAAAAAAGTAAAAAAAATTGTACGTTCTGCAATCTGACAGTTGGTTGCAAAAAGTACAGGTGCGATATCAGTCACATCTTTAATTCAAATTTAAAATTTAAAATTCAATATGGAAACTAGAAAAGAAAAATAAAATAGAAGATTAGAAGTAAATAAATAGAACAAAAAAGATTAATTAAAAATAAAAAGTAAAATAGAAAATAAATAAAATAAATAAAAATAAAAGAAAACAAGAAAACATAAATAAATAAATAAAATAGAACAAGAATAGAAAGAAGAGAAGAAATCAGTGTTTGCATTTGATATCAGGAGGAACAATGACTGTCTGTCGCTTCTCCAACCCCCCTCTCTTCAATTCTCACCATTTTTTCCGAAGAAGAACAAGAAGATTAGTGGTGAATATAGAGAGACATGGAGATAGAGAGGAGGGAGACAAGGAGATATATATAGAGAGACAATGAGATAGAGAGGAGGGAGAGAGAAAAAATGCGCTGGGGGCGTGAAATTTTTAAATTTGAATTTTTAATGTCGGTTTATTAAATAAAATATGGTGATAAAATCTTTATCACAGGTTGGTATTAAGAGTCCTGTGTTAAAGTTACTTTTATCACCGATTTTTAAGAACAATCGGTGATAAAAGTAACTTTAAACACCAGATTTTAATAAAAAACAGGTAGTAATTAAAAAAAAGTTTTTTTTTAAAAAGCTACAGATTTTTATTACCAGTTTTTTAGTAAATAACTCGGTTAATGTCACTGAATATTTTTAATTCCGTGTATCAATAAGATCTGGTGATAATTAGGCGACACTAAAGCTCTTTTCTGTTGTAGTAGAAGAAAGACCCTGTTCTTCATGATATACTTTACATGATATATATTATGTAGTTATTAATATAAGTATTGAGATACATGACCAGCTAATTATTTTGATAATTTCAACAATTATTATTGGCATTATATTTTTAAATATGATAAAGTTAAATTTAATCAATACTTTATGTATATTGTTTTATATTCGTGAAAAAAAATTCAGGCAAGTTCAACAGTCTATGAAATGATTAAAAACATATTAAAATGGTCCATACTTAAAAGCATCTTATAAAACTGGAAATAATATTTAATTAGATAAAAACTAAAAATTGAGAAGAAAATGATCAGTAGTATACTGGTAGCTAATTAGAATGATTTTTAAGAGATTATAAGTTCAAGTTTCTGTGAGCACAGAAATGTGAAATTTTTTGTTAAGAGACATTCAACAATAGTGGTTGGAGATTTTGAAAACCCCTATATATATAAAAAAAAAACTAATTTATAAGGAACCCAACATTTTGTAGTTTCTTTTTCTATTTTTAAAATTATTTTGACAAGTTTTTAGAAAACGTCATCGAGATTGTCAGACTAACTAATTATGAAAGAATACAATTGTTAATGAAGGGCATGATTGTCTATATAATAAATTTAAGACACGATTTTTTATGTATATCCACATAAAAATTCAAAATTACTCTTTTTTCTCCAGTACAAATCATAATTTTGTAGTTGTTTTTGACTCATTCAATTTAATTGGTTGTATATTAGAAATGAAAAATTCTAAAATAATAAAAACTTTCTAAATATCATGAAATCATATCTCGACTTGTTTGCTTGTCTTTGGACACGCATCCTCCTTCAAGCAACCATAATTTTTGATCCGTAACTTTGATTGCGGTCTGCTCTGATTTTTTGCGGCAACGGAATACTCGTTATATCATTCATTTTTTGCGACCGTTAGATATCATTTGATATTTCAAAACTTGACTTTGAAATTTCTCATCAAAGAAATCATAAAATTTCAACTTTATTGTTTTACAAGTTGACAAAAAAAAATTTGTTAGTACAACAAGTGGATACAATTATTATTTCACAATAAATTTTTTTTAACGTGGGTGTTTGGATGGATTTATAACAAATTGTTTCGGGCATTTGATTATACATGGAAATAAAACATATTAATTGTTAAAACATCCAGAGATAATTTATATAAAAAACACACCAGAGTGGAATTAATACGAGCTTCAACTTATTAATATGAAAGTTTGTAAAAATCATTATTTTGGTTTCGATTAAATGAGGAATTGAAATATTAATCTTGATCTATTTGACAAGTAAAACATTTTTGTTCTTCATTTATTTTTTTGGACTTTTTGTCTGTTTGTATGAACTGCAGGGTCAAGTGGGTTTTTTTTTAGTAAAAGATGTGGTTCAAGCAATCCAAATTTTTTATATATGACGATCAGTGGCGGAGCCACGTTATGCCGGGTGCAGCTGAACTCTCAGGAATTTTTTCAAAATGGCTATATATATCATGTTTTCTATAAAATGACCATATATTTTGAATTTTTTACACAAATGACCATATATTTTGAATTTTTTTCACAAATAACCATATAAGATAATTTTTTTTATGAATAACAATCATTTCGAACTCCTGAAAAAACCGTAAATCTTGAACCCTCCTGACGAAAATCCTGAATTCGCCCCTGATGACGATCACATAAATGTAATCTTTTAAATTACAGAGAAGGGTCAAGTGGTTGATAAAAAAAAAATGGAACGAAAACAAATATCATTCAACAACTCTTAATCTTTCAAAATGAACTCAAATTATAGAAAAATGGAATGTTAGCGCCTGACTCATCAATTAATCAAATCAATAGTTCAAACCTTTTTTTAACTTAAGTTTTAAAGCTGATTAATGACTCATAATAATGAAACTTTTACTATTTATTGGATGGTTAAAAGTAGTGAGTTTAGAATAATCAAAAGATGCAAAATAATAATCATTTTATGATTTGCATATATTTTCCATGATTGCTGAATAATATTTTTTATATTATTTGACGACATCATCATAATTCCTAAAATATTTATTTTATTTTATTCAGTCATCAAAATAATATTGTATCTGTTTTTCGGACACAACTTAATTGCCAAGGAAATGTAAGCAATAAATTTGCTGAATTCAAATTTATAAACGCAATAAAACAGACTATTATTTGTTAAACAATGATACTATGATAGAATTTCATAACCTCAATAATCTCCAAGGAATTTGAAAAAGAAAAAGAAAATTGTTATTTGCCTTATATATTTGTAATATTTTTTATGGAATATATCATTATTATATTTTATATTTATTTTTAAAGAATTCAGATTCCTTTTATTCTTAAATTACACGCAATAAATTATGGCAATAGTCAGAATTTAATGGTTTTTTTTTAACAAAAGTTAGATTTCAATGTCTTTTGACAATTTGTTAAGCATATAATTTCATTATTTTTCTGTATAAATTAGGACCATTGTCAAGTTAATTTTCGTTGATTTGTTTTAAATGTAATTTCGAATTATTTGAAGAAAACAATACAATTCAAGCGAAAACTAAAACCAAAAAGTGAAACTCGCAAAATCCACAAATAAACAAGTAAATCCTCAAAAAGCCAAACATCAAATACAATCCACAAATAAGCATGTTATAAGTCACAAAATCCAAATTCAAAATTCCAGGGATGATAATCTTTTGAGCATTACAATTTCTAGCTAGCAAAGGGTAACTTCATACCCGCAATATATGGAAAATTGTGTAAGAAATAAACTAATTACACTACTACAATTAACAGTTAATTTAATTTTTGTAGTTATTAGATAATCATAGATAAACAAATCGAATGAACATGCAATATATGATCCCAAAACATATTAGTATGCTGCCAAGCCAAAGTGTGTATAAAATTTTACATCGAGATTTAAAATTGAAAATAAGTTTAACAAAGTAAAAAACAAACATTTCTAGGATCACTCGGATTAGGTTAAAGAAAAACAAAACACGATGACCCCCCCCCCCCCAAAAAAAAATATAACTTTATAAATGTAGATCTTCTTGTTCATCAAAGACTAAACTTGATGATTCATCTCCATCTGTTACAGAGATTGTTTGCAACTTCTCTATTTTGTTAACCATCTCCAATAATTGATCATCAAAGTCTTCTCCCATAGGAGGGGTACCAGTGCCAGTGAGCTTTATCGCACGCTCAGCTTGTAACTCCCAATTTGTCGATTTAACGACAACAAGCATGAGCAATACACATGTGCCTTGCGCCGAGAGCAACCCGAACCAGAGTCCCTTGAAATCAAGCCCTGAGCAGAATGCTAGCCCGACGGCTACCGGCATTCCAACCACATAGAATGAACCGAGGTTTACATTTGCTCCAATTTTCGGTCGAGCGCTTCCTCTTAAGGCACCACAGCCAGTCGTCTGGGGACAATTTCCCAACTCACACATACCCAAAATGGGAAGCACCGATGCCGTTAGTTTAAGGATGTCGGGGTCAGTGGTGAACATTCTTGCCCATGAATATCGCACTGATGTCGCAAAGCCAAATGCAACGGAGCCAAATATAAAGCTTAGTATGATGCCAACTGCTGCAGCTCTCTTGGCATTGCTGGCACAGTTTGCACCGAGTTCATTGCTAACACGCGTAGAGACACTTAAGCTAAGAGATGACGGAAATATGTAGATGAGAGATGTCATCTGGATCAGGATTCCCATGGAAGCAACAGTAGCTTGTGGGTTTGATAATAAGCCGCAAAGGATGATCATTATCTCATACCACCACCATTCAAGGCAAACACTGATGGCACTGGGGATTGATAAATGGAGAAGTGAACCCCATCCTTTGATGCATTCCGTCGTAATCTTGAACCCGCCGGTTTGCTTGTGCACCCCTGAGAAATATGTGTATGTCAGGAGAAAAATGACAAGGTTAAGGTTGGCCCAGACAGATGCCAGTGCCACTCCCTTTATTCCTAGATGAAGAACTGAGACTAGTAGATAGTTTATTGGGTAGTGAAGAAGTATCGCAAGCATAGCACAGATTGTCAGCGGAAAATTTATGGATTGAGACCGGAGATATATACGCAGAGGATGGATAAAAGATTGGAGAACAAGGTCAGGAAGGGAGTAAAGGATGTATACATGAGCAGCCGAAGCAATTTTGTCTTCCTGACCACAGAAAATCAGGATCGGTTTCATGTAGGTCCAGAGCAGAGAAATCGGGATGGATACACATAAAAGAAGAAGCACGGTACGTTGAAGAGTTATACCGAGGAGGATGTGGCGACGTGCCCCAAAGGCCTGGCCGCATATTGGCTCCATGCCCATGGCTAGACCACTGAGAACAGAGTAACCCGTGATGTTCGCAAAGCCAATAGCAAGGGACCCACCTGCCAGGGCAAGGCTGCCGAGTCGGCTGAGAAACAGCATGGAGATCATGGATCGTAGGTACAAGATTAGACCGGTTATGATCATCGGTACAGCTAAGTTGAGAATAGACCTGACCTCTTCTAAATACCCAAAGCACGTTTCTGTTTCTCTCTGTGGCACCAATGGGACTGTCTCTGGCGTGGTTATTATAATGATTTGCTCATCCCGTATGTGTGCATTTTCATGATGTGAGGTTTTACACGCCATGGCTGTAAGAATGTTTCTTTCTTTATTCCTTTCTTTTTTGTTGGGATTTTCTACCAAAGTTACTTACAGACAGTATATGGATTACCGAAGAGCAGTCCGGCGCCAAAACAAAATATATAAGATCGGTGTTTGAATTTAGTTTTATAATGGTTTTGTAGTTTGTGTAAGAGAGAAAGATGTTTTGGTTTTAAGTGTATGTATCTAACACTGGGATATGGTGACATATATATAGAAGACAATAGATATTGGTCTTCTTATATAATGCAGATATCCTTACTCAGTTTGAATAGACTGACTATCAAAGTATTTAAAAAATGTGATATCTATTGCTTCTCTTGAAAGTTTAAAATACTATTTTCATTTTTGAATAGCTAATATAGATAGGATATAGGACGGATATTATAAGTTTTTCAATTTTTTTTAAATTTGTGCAGACAAATAAAAAGAAATTAAAATATATAAAACGTCTTATCTTATGCTTATTACATTAACAATGCTCATATTATTTATTTGTATAGCAGCAATTATTTGGTAATATTCAACATATATAGTTACATTAATTAAGGTTTTTAGGTTTTTGTAATATATATGCTTTATTATGTTGCATTACTTTTTTTACAACAATGCAGTTATATAGGATCAGTATAACAGTATTCATCTTATTAGCTTTACTAATTGATTTAAACATTTTGATCGGAGCTCATTCAAAAGTTAATGTACGGTAGAGATCAGGGATTGGAATCCTCTATAGTAAATCGACGGCTTCAGTTTTTCTGAAATTTGTGTCTTGTTAATTTCAAAACTATTATAAAAATATAGACCATCCGATGCTCTTTATAGTAATTATATTACTATAGAGAATACATATTCATATATCTACGGGTTAATTTGGCAATAAGAAAAATATCAAAATAATGGAATACTATTGTACCGTATTACTTTGCATATCATCATACGCCAATAGAAAAAGAAGAATTGAAAAAAAGTATTGTTCTCCCGTGTTTATGAAGAATTCACGTTCAGAGTATTTCGTAATACAAAGAAACTATCCAATTCAAAAGATTTATACATGCGAGTTTCGATGAAATGTGAATCATCGAATGAATATTTCGTATTATGAAGTAGCCCAATATGAATTCGTTTATTAAAGATATCAGTCACGGAAGCGCAGAGAGGTAATACCGTTCTACAAATCGGGATGGGAGTAGGTACATCCAGGGGCGGATTCAGAATTCTCGCCAGGGGGGTTCAAGATTTACGGTATTTTCTAGGGGGTTCGAAATGATGGTTATTCTTAGAAAAAAATTATTTTACACGGTCATTTATGCAAAAAAATTTCAAATATATGGTCATTTTTGAATTTTTTTTAAAATATATGGTCATTTTTGAAATTTTTTTTCCAGGGGGATTCAGCTGCACCCCTGGTACAAGGTGGCTCCGCCACTGGATACATCCATGAGTGCACTATTTGATTGCGCACTCATAGTTTGGACCATTGGATCAATGAAGTACATACTCAAACGGTGTGTACAATCAATTATTAAACTAATAAATTACTTGGAGAGAAATAACTAATAAATTATTAAACTATTAGAAAAGAAAATGTAGTTCATTGATCAAACGGTTTAAACCATGAGTGCACAATCAAATGGTGCACTCATAGGTGTACCCACTCCCAACCCCTACAAATCAAATATATAGTGGAATACTGAAATGTAACACTATTTTATAGCTCTTCCTGACGAAAGAATATACAATAATTAGCACATCATTATCATCTCATTTTCTCAGCTACTATTTCTTGAACAGCTATTAAGAAAGAAGAGGGCTCATCACTCATGTGCTTTCAATTTTTGTCTTCATCGTAGCTTCAAATTTTAATCATTTATTAAGAAATAAAAAATGCAGTTTGAAAATAAAGTGAAAGTGATGAGAGATTAACATTTTAGAAGTACGATAGAGAAACAAAAATTTTGAGGCATTTGATCTCTCATTACTACAGAAAGCACGTTTAATACCTCCCATTTTATACCGAATAGAAAGAAAAGCTGTTGTTGAAAGTGCTCAGTGGCATTACCGAAATTAAATTAACATATATATACATCGACCTTTAACAAAATACAACATTCTGGCCTCCTATTTCACGTGCTTCCTATGACAGGTGGGGCTCCTTTTTGCGATGTCTCAGAATTAGGTGAAAGTGAAACAGAGGCAGATACCGCGGAAATTTCAGCTGCCTCCTTTTTTATTAATAAAAAAAGAACTGTTCAAGGAGAATCGACAATAATTGATTGAAATTGAATTCATATATACATACGAATCCGCGGCAGAGCTCCCCATTCAGCGACATTTCAAAGACGATGGAACAATATAAAATCATTAAAACTGTCGGCAAAGAAGCAATCAATTTGTGTTCTAATTACTATTTATAAAAGAATATTTTTTATTCAATGCATATTTATATTGAGGAAAATATTTGATGCTCCACTAACTGAGTACACCTAGATACTTCTGTTAGTGGTAATTGGTAGAATTAAATTTTAGGAATTGAAAAAGTGAAATTATTATATATTATTATAAGGTGAATTGTATATAATTGGTGAAGTTAGATGCACTGGATATTCCGGTGAAGTATGCAAGTTTTTGCCTTATATTAAAACTCCTGTATCTATCAGAAGTTGAGTTCTTTATTCCATTTTTCGAAATAGGCACTTTTTATATATAGGTCATTCAATATTTCTAAAATACTAAATTGTTTTCCTACATTTATTGAATTTGAATGTACGATTTATAAATACACAGTCATTTACTAGCATATCATGACAATAGAAAAATTAAATTGTAGTTGCATGAAATCATGCACCAACAACCCAAAAATTTGCATTATATGTATATATGACAAGGATAGATCTATTCAAGAACAAGTTCAGGCAAGTGCCTGAATTTAATATGCACAAAGTGATAATAAAATGTCATATGTGTTTGAGCTTCTTTTTATTTGAGGAAAGTATATCTAAGGCCTCTCATAAATCCAATATAGAGAGGAAGTCTATTCTCTAGTTGCTTGAAGTTGAAGGAAAATGATTAGAAACTAGAATTTATTAAAAAAAAGCTAGCATAGATGTAATTGGCGCTTGGATTGATAGTTTTATATTGCTATTTCTATCTCATGTAGATAGGCGCATTGCAAAGTTCATATATTAAAAATTGTTCTTTAAAAACACACCTTTATATTTTATCATTAAAGAGATGTTTTTTTTTTTGGTAAAATTGGTAGGACAAAAATGAGAGAAAGTCAAAATGGATAAAAAATGAGGCTCATAATTGTTGTATTTTCCTTTTTTTGGGTGATATATATTTTGTTTTATTTCTTTTATTTTATATTTATATGAATGATAAATACAAAAAAATGTGTCACAATGAAAACGTTAATTTTCCTCTTTCAGCTTTGCGTTTCGTTTGAGTAACGAAGTTTTTTTTTCGTTTATCGTTTCGTTAAGTGAAACGATCATAACATTAATAACGATAAAAAAATAATGTTTGTTGTTTTCATCAAAACTCTCAACTGACAAAACACATATTGAACTTGCATATTGTATCCAGTTACTTCATATTGCCAGTACACCTTCTGCCTTGCAAATTAAAACATTTTCAAATCTAAATATCTTAAAAAAAAATCTAAATAAACAGTAATTCCAATGCATACTCGGATCCCAAACTATTTTCTCAGACACTTTTCTCAGTCAATAGTTACATATTCAAACATTTAAAACAAGTAAAACACATTTATTCTCATAAAAAAATCACTGCTTGAGATTCAAAAAATCAAGAAGATTACTGATATACAACCAACACTCTATGCTTCACTCAAAAGAAAACAAAACAGTAAGGCAACAATATTCATTGTACAACTTCCACAACATACCGTTGTTAACACTTGAGCAAATGTCAGATATTAATAAAATGTTTGACTAAAATAGCTAACATAGTCAATTGGTGTTATCAAAAGTCAAATTTTTTTTTTAAAGAAATCGCTTAGCCAAATCGAAACCACCTCAATTTTGTTGTTTCTATGGGCGTTCCTACGGATTTGGGATGCAATTTAAAAATTACGACAGCTTAGATATATATGGATTAAATTAATTTTAATTAACCTTACAATAACTTCTAGTTAGATTTTGTCAAAGAACATGGCATAAAATCCAATCAGACTGTTTTGTTTTACGGTATTGAAATAAACTATTTTACTATTTTCATATGATGAAAATGATATTATCATTATATGATTATTGCAAAAAAAAAAATATCATCATAAATATAATATGGTATACTAATAAATTTAATTTTTCAATATAATATGGTATACTAATAAATTTAATTTTTCAATTGGAAGTTTGTCTATACTTGTAATAATTAGAGTATGCTATAGTTTTGTATTTTTTGGAACAATTATGTTACTAATATTATTTTTTCAGATAGTAATATTTTTAAGTAATAATTATAGACAATTTCTTATAATTTACTTTCGGCCTGGTTTTCTCGTGACGTCTTCCAAAAATGTCAACATCAAATTATTAATGACTCGCAAACTTTGCTAATTTGTTTACGAAAAATAAAGTGATTGGATGCTCCTCCACTTATTAAAAAAATATTAATTAGCTAAGGCTGAAATTTTAACTTTTCTCAACCTAGTTAAAACTGTAATATATATATATATATATATATATATATATATATATATACATGCGTGATTTTTTTATATTATTTTATATACATAAAATTTTATGAATTATTTTATGAAAAATATATGAGTTATATATATATATATATATATATATATATATATATATATATGTATGTATGTATGTGCGAGTTTGTCACACCCCGAAACCTAGGGCATGACATCCCCCGCCACAAATACATAATCATATGTACTCGTAAGACTAACAATCAATCACAATCACAATCACTATAACATGTACAATTCACATAATCATAATACCATTTCAGATGTACAATACTAGAAAGATACAATAATATCACAATAAACGATCATATACCACAAAGGTTTTACAAGTATTCATATACAAACGGTACAAGATGAAATTGGAATTTTCACAAGTATCAACAACACAAAAAGGTATGAAAACCCGATGTACAAAATATACACACTGATATAGTATTATGATTCATACAAAAATGTCAAAAGGCCTACACGATAATTGACTCGTCTCACACATCGAACCCAATGCCTGCAAAAATGTACAAACAACGTAATGAGAAATATGATTTCCTAGTGCGATATTTAGTTTTACTTTCGTATATACAAGAAATCATGTACCTGAAACATAATATCCACAATATGCAAAGATAATGACAATATAGCAATATAATCAATGAAAACGATTATCAAACAATAAGAGGAGGAAGAAACATAATATGTCTCGAGTATATATGGTACCAAGTGGTTCTTACTATTCAAACTATAATAATATAGGTCTGGTAATTCAGTTCAGATTTCATATCAATTCACATCATTTCGAGACATTTCATAATTTCAAACACTCACATATCAAATTCATTTTTGACCCAACGTCTCATCGTTAGGTCCACTTAAGTAATATATTCCCCTTTCCCAACCGGTACTGGGCACAATAGGGGACAGTTTCTATATGCGCATAAGGATCCTGTTTTGCGAAGTCAGGTTGCGATCCTCGTCCTTCGTATATTACCTTTCTTTTGCAAAATTCCATATCATTCCAGAAGATCAATAACAGAGAACAAGCAATATCGGTAACCAGACAAAATTATACTCCATTATGCAATACAAGTAATCAATATAATCATGAATGATGAATTTTCAAAATATGCAATTCAATCGAATATCAAAATGCAACATATCATATTCACATTTCAGTATCAAACCTCTTGTAACTCCGAAAGTAAAACTACGCACCTTACGAGTCGTCATTGCGTATCGAATCGCTATGCGTCAGTACTCAATCACTCCTGATCCCCCGTAAATCTACCTAAACCAAGATAATAACATTTTTGAGTTTCACTAATATTTTTCTTCTTCTTTTTAAAGATTGAACTATAGATTTTAATTGATCTTAATTGGTAATTGAACAATTGACATACATTCACATAAAGGGCATGTATACCTTTAATTTGGTTCTTAACTAATATAACCTTTCACTTGAATTTTGTTGGTATTATCATTGAACAAGATAACTATTATAACCTTTCAATTAAACCCAATATGGTCTCTTTGGTGCAATTCACAACATAGTCTCTTTGGTGCACATGAACTCTCAATTACAATTTCTATAACCATACACTTACTTATTTATTTTGCATACTTATGTTGCATACAACATGAACTCTAAATTATAACTTTAATAAACATACAACTTACTTATGTTGAATACTTGATTTAATTTGGTTAACCCAACCATCTAATTAATTTCACCCTTGTTTCACCATACTCACGGCAAGGAAAAGAGAAGGAAAAACCCAACAACAAGGAGGTGAAAAGTATTAAAGGGAAATAATAGTATTAAACATACAATACCCTTGATGGTGTGAACACAAGTACCAAAGAAGTTCTCTTTGATTCACCCACGGCAAGAAAGTAGAAAGAAGGAATTCTTTTGGTTTCTTTGTTGACCCACGGTAAAGAACAAAGAAGAAACAAAGGAGAGAAATGATGGTGTGAACACAAGTATCATAGAAATGTTTTTGTCTTTGATTTAACCCACGGCAAGAACAAGGAAAAGAATAGAAGTGTATGGCGGTAGGAATGATCTAGAGAAAGGAATAGAAATGTATTAATTGAACTTTTGCAATTTAACCCTTGTAACTTTTCAAATTATATAAAGGTCCTTGGTGCCATATAACATTAAATGTCCTACTACAACATTTATTACTACTTCTTTCTTTAATTATTTACTAATGTTTTCTTTAATTTTTTACTATAACAGAGTTATATAGTTATCTACACGTGATTTGCACATAATATGATTTATAGTATATGATTTAAAAAATACATAATATAATTTATATAAATGTATTAAATTGACTCTTCATTTTTTATATGCATTAAATTTAATGTGATATAAAAAAATATACATATAATATAAAAATATATACATCTTGATATTCATTTAGTATGAATTTATAAATAAGAGACTCGAATGAAGACGGAAGACCCACCAAAGAGGCAATTATTTGAATTGGATTAATTCATGATAACTTATTTCATTTGATGATATTGCATTGTACCTATTTGAGTATTATTTTGAAAAAAAAGTGACAAAATAATCAACCCAAACCACAACTTATTTTAATATTAAGTTTAAATAAACTTAATCGTTAAAAAATACATCTAAACATTATCTTCATTTTAGAAAATAAAGATGGCGCATGTATAATTATTTACGAAGAATCTTTCATGCGAATTTAATTTAATCCTATGACCTATCTACATTTGCAAAATAATAATTAGATTATATTTTTGTGTGAAATGTTTTCCTTAATAAAAAAATGTAAATTAATAAATAAAATTAATTCAATAAGTAAATCATGTGAAAAGTCAAGATACTTGCCTCTTTGGAGGACAAATTCAGGGGCGGATCCAGGATTCTCGCCAGGGGGTTCAAGATTTACGGTATTTTCCAGGGGGTTCGAAATGATGGTTATTCTTATAAAAAAATTATTTTACATGGTCATTTATGCAAAAAAATTTCAAATATATGGTCATTTTTGAATTTTTTTAAATATATGGTCATTTTTGAAAAAATAATTTCCAGGGGGGTTCAGCTGCACCCCCCTAGTACAAGGTGGCTCCGCCACTGGACAAATTCATCACCATTTACGCTCGATATGAGGTTTAAACAAATAATTATATAATTATAAAAGTTTAGAAGAATGTCAAATAAATGCTGCAGATATTTTATTTTATTGCGCCGGACTTTCGACAGTCTAGCGCTTAGTGGCTCTCTCGTGGGAAAATTTTCATAAGAGACCACAGAATAAATTTTAACAGATAGGATCAAAGATATTTTAAAATTTTCGCAGAAAGTAAAAAATGCAAGTATTACTTTCATGCTAATTTTTTTCAATTTTTTTTCAACTCCTATGCATTTCTCTTAAGGTTGTAGTACAAAATTTACACATTAGAAGTGTAAGTATTTTTCAATTTCTGTACATTTCTCTCAAAGTTGCATTACAAATTTTACACCTTAGAGCCACAAGGACTCATTTTTTATGGGTGCTCTCTGCACCTACTAATTTGGTGCCATCCAATTAGATCTGAACGCTTGATCGCCAATTACATGATTCAGGAGGGCTTTTGTATTATAAAATCTCATCCGTTCAAAACTAATCGAACGATCCAGATTAGTGGATCCAGAGAGCACTCATTTTTTCTGAGTGCAGAGTATATCGTTTCCACAAGTAACCCCTAAAAAAGTTCAGGGCACAAATGTCAAATATTAACTGCGTCTTAACCTTCTGTGATATTTTTAGAAGACAATTAGTCATATTTTATTAAAAAACTGTTTCTCTGACCCTTTATGTAAAAGTTCCTGTCTCCTGCCAAACATGTTTAGGTCTCTCTTCTCTGTTTCTCTGTGCTGTCGGCAGCACGTTTTTCCAGCAGTCTGGTTTCTGTTACGCAAAGACATGTGATTGTTGATTCGTGATTCTTATAAACCATTATAAAATAGTTGACATTGGGATTTATAAGTTGATTTAAATAGCGTGAGCACTGTACTTGAAAATCAGAAGAAATTCCCAATGTCAAACAGATGCTGGTAAATATGCCATCAGGATCTAGCTAGTCTGGGAAGATTGTCAGAAATAATATCAAATATTCCAATTTTTTAATAATAAACAAAAAAAAAAAACACAGGACTAAACAAATTTTCGGCCAAATAACCAAAATAGAACATCCAGAATCTAAGATTCGGATCACATCGGATTCTTAGATCTCGAACCCGTTAATTTTTTTTTCCTTTAAACTTCTGTCGATTTGAAGAGTCTGAGTAGAGAGAAAAAAAGAGTTCGGGTGGAGCTAGCAATTGAGTGAGTGATTAATTATCATATAAGCAGAGCGAGTTTTGAGAAGGAAAACAATATTAATGTTCATCAGATATATGTGTAAGATTCGTACTTGATTATATTATTTTTTTATTTTATAGTATTTTCATAAATAATTTTGCAACATTTAATAGTAATAATTTGTAGTGATTAATTGTGATTTAGAATTTTATTATGCATTGTAGTAAATTTTAGCACTTATGTTTCCTTATTTTTTCATTAAGATTTATTTTTTAATATAAATTTCATTTTGACTTTTTTTTATTATGCATTAATGTAACCGTTTATTAAAATAGTAATAAATTTTATTCTTTCATGCACACCTAACCTCAAGAAAAATGATTTTAATTTTCGTATATTTTGGCGATGAAATACGAAAAGAGCTGTATGATATCGAGTATAGTTGTGGCCCTAAATTTATTTTTTTCCAAGAAATGAAGATACTCATTACGAAGATATCAATGTATGATATATCGAAAGTAGAAAATATTCGAGAGTGAACGCTCGCTGAATGTTACCGCTCGGATAACACAATTGCCCCTCCTGCTTATTATTTTTATCTAATTCTCATACGTGATTATATAAAGTTGAAAATAATATTTCAAATGGCACAAGCGAAAATAAATAGGAGATTTTTTTGAATTATTGTTGATCTAGTACCAACTGAAAATGTTGGTAATTTAGGTGGCACTCTACCAGAAACTAGTGACACGTTTGAGGAGCCTCCAACCGCAAATACATATTAGATGCCAACTGTTGATATGGCTACCCAAAGTCTTGAAGCAATTACTTATAGTCCTTATGTGATTCCTATAGCCCTAACCCGACTCTTCATAGCCATTCTGGAAGACATTCACCAATTATTGATCTTAATAAGTCCATATCTGATATCCGTGAAGGCCATGAAGACGACGATGATAATATATTACCCGACAAGGAAGAATGACAAACTGGAGAATATTACATATACACATCTGACGAGGACGATCTAAATTATAATCCCAACAATCCCTAGGATCGTCGAATGATCGTGCAAGGCAAAACAGAAAATCATCATCTGGTTCAGGTGTTTAGCGATATTTCGAGCTTCAACAAAATATATACCGAAGCAGAAAGTTCGTCGAATAATCGATTGGTAGAAAATCATGTATATATACAATTCGAAAGACCATTTGCAATCGGCCATTAGTGAGTATCACATTAAAGAAAATATAGAGATTGCAACAAAAGTCAGTAGCAAGTCGAGGTTGGTGATGAAATGTAAAGATGAGATATGTTTTCGGAGGTTGTATGCTATATGCACCAAAGGCGCTAATTCTTGGACTATAAGAACTAATTCGTACCCACACACTTGTATCCAATCGGTCACACGAGTGTACCATGCACGACTTACTGCACAGTTCAACTAAGATTGTACCTCCAAAGCGAGCCACATTTTCTGATCTTCTCTGGTATGCGCCATACTCCTTCATGCATCATCACCGAGGTGTCTTTCCAGACACTCATGTATCATAGAAGTTCAGTCCATGTCACAAACTTCGGTAACTCGCATACTATCAATGGGCAATCCCCAGATACAGCTGGCATCCTGCAACGTAACAGTCATCTACTAGAGCCGTGACCAACATCTTTTCCCGGCGTATGTGATCCTCCTTACAAATGTGATACAATCCCAATCTCTTTAATGCAGGACCACACCTCTCCTCAAATGGTATCTTAACGAAATGACTTGTGCTGTTCAAAACTTCTTTTTCCTGCAATATTTATGAAGTACACATGTTAGTACATAAATTTTAAATAAATATTTATAAGTTCAAACTAATCTTATATTTATAAAAAAATATACCTTCTTATCTCTTAACGTTGATACCTTGTGCTGAATGAGACACACTTGCAACAAGACCGTGAAAGATCGCTCATCGAAGGGAAGCGAATCAGGAGGAACCTCACATGCACTAGGCTGAGAGTACTTCTTTGAGGCCTCATCAGTTTAATAACACTGCATTCAAACTTAACATTAACAACTTATAAAAAAAAATCATGAATGCAAATTATATAATTTATCTAAATAATTTTGCTATTTACAACTAATTTAATCAAACAAACTAATATTAGATATTAATTAATCTATCAAATTAATTGTGCTATTTAAACTAAAAAATAACAATTGATAACTATACAATTTGTTAATTTATTTAGAACAACTAATTTGTTTACATCTAATAAAAATAATTAACTAATTTGAAAAACAATAACTAATTAATCAAAACATACATGCAAAAAATAATTTATATACAAGAACTAATTAATCACATCATATATTACAAGGAAAACATACATTACAAACAAAAAAGAAAGCAAAAATGCACCAAAGGCGAAGACAGTCTGCGGATGGTTGTCGGTGGCTGTCGATTTTACTACTGATGGCTGATGTGAAAGGAGGAGACTAATAGAAGAAGAGAGGAAGACAGAGCATAGGGAACGGAGAAAGGGGAAGGAGATGAGATGCAGCAGTGAAAAAAAAAAGAAGAGACATGATGAAGAAGGAAAGGGACTGCCAACAAAACGAACTGGTTCGAAATCTAAAAATCCGGACCATGTCCGTAATCTTAGACAACGTACGAATTCTTATATTTCGAACCATGTTATATTTTGATGATTTCATCGAGAATTTATTTAGTTCGATGTTTTTTTTTCTTTTTTTATTATTAAAAAATTTCGGTACAATATTCTCCTCTTTAACTAGCTTAATTGGTATTTAGTGACGATCCAATACCTTATACTGAGTAGGGATTATTAATTTATTAGTTGTCAAATGTTTTCAATTTTCAAAGATTTGTTGTAACTTGTAAGGCCTCATAAAATATAAACTATAGGTTCCAAATATGGAATGTTTGTTAGAATTGCTGAAACGAGATGGATTTTGGCCGGCCGTGTAAACTGGATTATTAATTATTGTTAGTGTATAAACAACATTTTTTTATGTGTACTGTTGAAGCATACCAATAGGTTGGCAGAACTCATAAAGCTTTGAATTTGATTTTCGGTACAAAATAAATTTATATGTTGACTTCTTTTTTTTCTCAACTATGTAAGTCAGAAACATAAATGTACAGAACTGAAGCTAGCTGTAGTTGACAAACACTCAGACTTGTATGCTAAACAAAAATATAATATATGCTATGAATAGCACCTATTTGTTAATAGTTTGTCAGTGTGATAAAAAAAAATCGGCATTTGTTGATTGGTGAAGTTAAACTTTGATGATTTTTATTATTGAAAATAACAATTTTAATAGGAAACACTCTTTGGTCTTGATTAATCTATGAAATATATAATATGTGTATAAAAATCTTATAGGCTAAAGTAGTTTAATTTGCTTTCTTGATTCGTCAGCTGCAAGAGTTGATAATATTGATAATATATAGCCCATAAAAAAATGAAATTCAAGTGATGTGGAATAAGAGTGCAGAATATTCTTGAAAATTTTCTATCTTACAATTAAATTAGTCGTCTAATATTAAGGACATTATTTTGTCGGCAGATCATATTTCAAGTATATATATATATAAAATATTTTGTACTTGTCATATAAAAGCTACTGGCATATGTATGTTATTGGACAAGAAGGTCAACGATATATATTTTTTTCTGAAGAGTTTTGTTGCGTCACTGTTAGATATATGGGAACAATGAATGTTAATTATATTTAATTAAGTTATAAGCATATATGCTGCCGAAAGTTTTAATAAAAAACAAGAAAACCACTGAAATAAAAAACATCGGGAAAATCATGAAGCCGGAATAGCCGGAATATTAGATCACTCATCAGATTCGGATTCTTAGATCACGGCTCAAGTCTGAATTCTTAGATCACATGTCGGATCCGAATTCTTAGATCACAGACCAAGAGAAGAGAAGAAGAGAAATAGACGAAGGAAGGAGGAGGAGAGAAGTGGCACAAAGAATAGAAAAAGAAAGAAGAAATGGTTTGGGCAATAAAAAAACCACTGGTCTGAACTACAACAGTAAAGGGTATTAGTGCTGCTTCTTTATGACCGGATATCTGTAAAATCCGACAATAAAAATGTCAGTGGCATTCTCAATATTTGTAGGAAAACATAATGTTGGTTATTACCTTAAAATCCGGTGATAAAGTATCATAATTTATGTTAAAAAACAGTTGAAGTTTCATCACCGTTGTTCCGTAAAAACCGGCATTTAATACTTTTATCACCGATTTTCTCAAGCAACCAATGATAACTCGCAACACTTTATCCCCGTTTTTTTACTGAGAATCGACGACAACGATTTTTGTTACCGATTGCAAGTAAAAAATTGTGGGTAAAACATTTATCACCGGTATTTATTTTACAACCGATGATAAAAGATGACCTACAAAAAATCCTTCCAGCTCAACCTCAAAACCTTCTTTCCCAAACCAGCAGCCACAATTAATCTTTTCTTCTCCTCCAAATAAAGAAAACCGTGAATTAAACACTAATCAAAATATATTTGATTTAGCTAACACTTTTTCGGCCGAAAGAAACAAATTAAATGATTGGTTGAGCCGACGAAAAAACAATAGCAGCACTCCATTCATCTTTTCTTCGAATTTATTGAGTTTTATTTCATTATATATCTTTAATCTTAAAAATTTAATTATGAGATCAAAATAGCAGAACAAATATAATTTAGGTCGGTACCCATTCGAGATTAATCCAATAGAAATTAATCTCGAATAGTCCCCGTTTGAAATTACTCTTTGAATGCTTCGTCTCATTTATGATTAGTTGATATACGATAGTTGCAATCTAGCTTTGAGAAAAATTCGGTATAATATTTCTCCTTTTGTTCACACGAATACGTGAAACATGCAAATATGTGTCGACGTATCCGGAGAACTAAGGAGAAATGCTGTCGGATTTTTTCTCAAATGTTAGATTTCAACTAGCGTATATCCACTAATGAGACGAAACATTCAAATGGTGAGTTAGAATGATTGGCCAGTCCAAAATCTTATGGACATGACCCCAAATAGTTCTGTGATGTAAAAATCTGAACTTGATTCGTGATCTTAGAATTCGGTCCTGATTTGTAATCTAAGATTCAGATCTAATATGTGATCTTAGATCCCAAACTTCTTATTCTGGTGATTTTCCCCTATTTTTTTCATTTAAGTGTTTTTTGTTGTTGTTTATTATTACTTTGTCGTAATATCAGAAATCGAACACTCAATTTTGACCTACAGCTAGGAGCAGGAGAATAGAGGACTAGAGATCAAGCTAGACAACTAGTGCCAGGTTGAATTTTATTATACAAGTGCCATTTAAAAAGCTACTGGTATGTCATATGTGTGTGTGTGCGTTTTTTTTTTGAATTTACATATGTGTGTGTTATTGGACAAGAAGGCCAACCAATATATTCTTTTTTTTCTGAAGCGTTTTAAGTTGCATGCCTCTTAGACTAGTACCGTAATATTCAGGGGCGGAGCTAGAAAATTAATATAGGAGGGACTGAATTGAAACTATCGTATAACTTTAATTTATAAGGGAGACTAATTAGTACTAAAATTGAAAAACGTATGAAATTTAATGGAAATTTTTTACAAAATTTCAATTTATGGGGGGTGCTTAGCCCCCTTTTGGGAACCTTTAGCTCCGCCCCTGGTAATATTATAATTACGCAGTAAGCATATACCCACATAAATTCGAAATTATACTGTCGTGTACTCGTGTTATCAGAAACATTTAATTTCGACCTGTAGCTATATATATAGCCAGCTAGAAGAGTACTATATATAGTAGAGATCAGACCAGACTACTGGTCAAGCCAGGTTGAATTTATATACAATGGCTAGAAAACTGTTTAAATCTCACTTAAAAGTGAAGTTTCCAACTACATCGGAATAAATCAAATCCTTTACAAATTACAACCCAACTATTAGATTGATTAAAGGAATGGTAATCTACCTGATCTTTGCATTTGAACCAGCCAGCTATTGAGGGAATCAGAAAACTGAATAGAATGGACATCACCATCTGAAAATTATACATTAGCTACACATTAGACTTTGGGAGAATTAAAAATAGAGAGTATGAAATCATCTGGAATGCAAAAATGTCATTGAAAATCAAAGTCTTTATGTGACTAGTTAAAAGAGAAAAAGTGTTAACTAAACAAAATTTAGCATCTAGAGGGATGGATATAAATACCAGTTGTGTTTTTTGTGGCTCAGAGGAATCCATAGATCATTTGTTTGTTACATGTCCAGTAGCACAAAAACTATGGAATTAGATAGCAGAATACAATGATTTTATAAATCAATTGCAATATGTCAAAGAACTGTGGTATGTGCAAGCTGCAATTCCACTAAAGGATAATGTGATTGTAGAAATAGTTAGAGGAGCTGTGTTATGGACCATATGGATAGAGATAAATAATATTTGTTTTAGGGAAAGTAAACACACAAAAAATCATTCCTTAAGTTTAAATATCATTAGGTTAGCAGGGTTTTGATGTAAAAATATAAAGCAAGACTTATTTTTAAAATTATCATTAGTACTACCTCAGGATGTGAGTCAATTAGATAATATTTCTACTTGTTTCTGTAATAATTTAATCTCTAATACTAATTCTGATGACTTACCAAGGTTATTGCTGGATTAGTTTATATGCTTATGCATCTTTATTTAGTTATAGACTCAGGGTCAGAATCAAGCTATAGTTCTGGATATTCAGATTGGAACTTAAATGATATTGAGGATGAGGAGGTTTCTGACACATAGATTGCACCTAAGAAGAAGGTGTATATGTTCAGAATGAAAGTCCCGCCAGGAGAGAATGGGCATTCTCCATATTCGTTCGACCCAAACCCCAGTCTGTGATGATGTTGCAGAAGGAATTGTTGATGATTGTGTTTTGTTTAGTTGAAAATTGTTTTGATTTTGATACTTGAAAACTTTGAATAGTTTTATGTAATTTGATGGTGAGAGAGTGACAAAACTGATGCCTACGCATGACAGATGCGTCTCTAGAGATGAGTATGAATAACTACAGTCCCAATTCCAGAGTATGCAGGAGTACATGCTCAGATCAGGTAACATGAGTGATGCTGCACTTTGGTTTGCAACATGCCAATATGCCTCCTCCCGAGCCGATGCATGGTAGCTATTCTCGTTGGAGAGTCAAGGACATAGAGGTTACCATTTTTCACTTCTTATATCTATTACTTATACATTACGATATTTTTATATATTATCTGTTATTGTTTGCGTTGAATTAGTAGTATTTTATTAATTCTTGTAATTTTGCTTTTAGGTCGCCACACCGTGCAACTTGTATGATCCGGCGGATGAAGGTAGGACGTTGGTGGCTCATGGTACTGTGTTGCCATATTGTTCGACCATTCACAACGTGCCTATTCCTCCTAATACAGTTAGGATGACGATAGATATAGTAATTCTAGGTAATAAATTAAAGTATACCATATAAAGTCTTTTCAGTCTTTTATGTAATGAATCAACTATAATAGTCAATTATTGTAGGTCAAGAACGAGTCAAAGTGTCTTATCCAACAGACGATTTGTATGACGTCGGTGACCTAGTCATTTATTCCGTCTGCTGGCCTTCATATTTTATAGAGTTGTGTCCTCATGAGCACGTATAAGGAATCAACTAAACTCTAATTTTATTATGCATTTTAAATTGATTTTGTACTCATATGATTTAGCGCAGGCTCGAGCACCTGAGAAGAAAAGAGAAAAGGCACCAAATGACTAATTTTATTATGCATTAATCAAAGGCCTCACCTTCTTCTCGTTGAATACTTGTCGCTTCTTGATCCATCTAGCTTAAAGCTTTACAATATGGTGCACATTTAACTTATTCCTCGTAAAATGAATAAACATTTCAATATTGTTACAATTTCACAAAATCAAATTTAATAGGTGATGTCGCAACCGGAGGATCAAGCTATCTTCACAATTGGCGACAAGCAGTTGTTCGGCATCGATGATCTGCATTTGCTGGAACTTAGTGAGATAATGGACATTCTCAAGCCGAGTTATTGGCTAAGTGTCTCACTTATTCAAATATGATGCAAGTAAGAATCTTCAAACTTAATATCTATGCAATTAGATTATAGTTAATGCTTAATACATATATAATTTCAATATGCATTTATACACACAGGTGTCTATCACATTATCTTTCGAAATTTGGGTTGCAATCAAAGTTTCTCTTTCTTGATCCTGCCTCGTGCTCAGGAACAAGTGTAATTGAGAACTACGCCACCACTGTCAATTACATTAAAACTTCTTCATTGCTATTGAGGACCCAAAATCCCTGATATTTTTGTTGTATATTGAACGGTTAGTCTCCTTACTTTTCGATAATTCAATCACTTAATATGAATTCATACTGACTTTCTTAAATTTGAATTGTAGCTATCACTAGTATCTATTGATTTTGCAAATCTCATCAGCAACAATTTATGAGATTGATTCGCAAAATAAAGCGGGAAACATGCTCGAAATTATCAGGGCATTGAATGTATGCACAATATTAATCCAGGGGTAGGCACCGTATTGAATATCATTGAACGTATGACGAATTTTAGAATCCAGGGATAGACATGTGCCTATCCCTGCGAAATGCTACATCCGCCACTGGGTGTTGAAGAGTACAAGCAACGAATGTACCACGTACTGCGCTGGAAGCAATTTTTCTACCGCGCAGTATAGATATGTGGTCCAGATTTTATAAAATATAGACTACGAACGGTCCAGAATTAATTCAGAAGATATGATATTATAAAATTTAGTAAGTACACAGTGTTTTTGCTGCGCTGTAGAAGATCTAATTCCGTACTGCGCTTGTGTCCATTATTTATCTGTTGGAAAGGAAGTAAGGAGCATATTTTTGATGGGAGAAAGACACGTGGAGAGACTAAGAGAGGGACAGAGGTGTTGTTGAAATACCGTTTTGTCGAAGCAGAAAATCAAATGATCGGAGGAATGGGAGAAAAAATGAGCGGAGGCTAATCAAGAGACGAAAGATCTGAACCGCACATCTCATTTTTTATAAACGGCTCACAATTGGAGGCATAATGAAAAAAGGCATAAGAGCATCTCTAATAGAGCAATTGAAATTAATTGCTAAATAGTAATTGCAGAAATTTTAGAAATTAAGAAATTCATTTCTACATTAGTACAATCAAGCAAACAATTGAGAATTAAATACTTGACCAATAATAATTAAACATTTGACCAACTCATCTTCAAAAAAAGAATAGCCATAATTGCTAAATAAGCAATTCTTTTTCATAATTGCTTAATAAGAAATAGCCATACAACCCAACAATTACAAAAATAATTGACACATAAGCATAAACAATTGCTAAGCAATTACCAATGTAGATGACTCTAATGAAGATATAGATATTCCGAAATTTCTAATAATAAACAAAATAAAAGGAATTTCGGCCCAAAATCACCGAAATGAATAAGGGGATCTAATAATCTGATTTCTAATTGAGATCTAAGAATCTGGTTTCTAACCGGGATCTAAGAATCTGGCTCCACTGTATTTTCCCTTTTAAACTCGCCAGATCTGAAATCTATCAAACCATTAGCGAGTGAGTTCTTTCAATAAAAATTTTGCAGTAGAATTTGCTAAAGACAAGAGAGCGAGTGAGTTCTTGTCAGATTTGTTCAGAAGAATTTGTAGAAGACGAGCAAACGAGTTTTACATAAGAATTTATAATCGAAACAAATTTTCAGAAAGAAAATTTTAGATGATCATGAGGTATATAAGATTTTTACCTAATTATTTTAATTTTTTAAGTTTGTAAAATGATCACAAACTTAAAAAAGATGCATTATTTTATTAAGATTATTTTTTAAAGATATTAGATGAATTGTAAGATGATCAGCACGAAAATCTAAAGCTGGTCGAAGTTGGTAATAACGTGAAAAGATATTAGATGTTTCTGGAGGTTGTATGACGTCTGCATCAAAGGCGCAAATTTCTGGACTACAAGAATCAATCTGTTTCACCACACTTGTATCCAGTCCATTACAAGAGTTGATCAAGCACAACTTATCGCTAAGATACTCGTCGGTGCAATCAAGAAGAAAATGAACGAGGATACGGCCAAGACGATAAAAATGTTCGTCATTTAGTTAAAGCAAAATTTCCAGGTATCGATCCATCCTACATTAAGCTATGTCGTGGTTGAAATTTAGCAATAACAAAAAAAATTGGTTCTTGGGAGGGCTCATATGTCTTGCTCCCTCGTTATTTTAATGCGATTCAATGCACAAATTTGGAAACAAAGTATACTATTCTGACAAAGCCAACCAATCGATCTGAAGTTCGCTACTTTCATGCAGCAGCTTGGGCATGGGGCCCCTTTATTAAGGCAGTAAGATACCTACGATCGGTTATAAGTATTGATGCAGGATTCTTATACGGTCGTTACGAGGGAAAATTGTTGCTGGTGTGTAGCTATGATGCCGAGAATCAGTTGATAACATTGACATTTGCATTGGTCAAGAAAGAAGATCTAGAAAAGTAGGCACAATGCTTTGACAACAGATACCGTTGGAGAATCATGACAAGCAATGGCTCTGAATCTTTGAATCGAGTGTTCAGGAGGTTCGCTTGTTGCCCGTTGTGGATGTGGTTGAAGGTACTTGGTACAAGTGTGTAAGCTGGTTTGATGATCGAAGGAACAAGTCCATGGAAACCATGAACGAGGGATTCCAATATTGAAGAAAGATCACGACAAAACTAATTAAAAAAGGGACAAGTCATGACGGGCGTACGAAGTTCACATGCATCATGGTGAGACCTTATCGAACGGTGAATCACAAGATTTCAAACATCATATCAGGATTGAAGAGGGATGGAATGCGAATTGCACTTGTTTGAAACCAAATCTGGCGGGCGTACCAAGTTCACATGCATTAGTTGTGATAAAGGTTCGACAGTTGTAGTTGCTCAATTTATCGCACCTTATTACATCGCCGAGGCTCTTCTTAATTCCTGGATGAGAACATTCAATCCATTTCCAAACTAATGTGAATGGACATAGTACGACAACCCGATCATTATTCCAGAGAGGAGATTGATTTGTCGCGGACGCAGGAGGCACATTCGTATTCTAATGGTCATGGATGAAATGGAAGGACGACGTGGAAAACGAAGAGGTCAACCGTTAGGGAGGAGACCCGGTGCAGGTTATATATTATACTTGTAGTTTCTTTGCTAACAAGTTGTCAATGATTACTTTTGAACTAATGATGTTGATGAATTTACTAGTGCCTCAAATCATCAAGGTGGTCAAGCTGATTCATCTGCGAACGCAACGTTAAGTCGATAAGGATTCCACAAGCTTTTAAAAAACGGAGTTTAAACTTCAGTTTAACCGGTTTAACGGGAAAAACTTGTCATGGCGTTAAGTTTTCAGGAAAAAACGTTTTTAACTGGTTTTCTGCAATTTAACGGTTTTAACTCCGTTTTAACTTCGTTTAAACCGTGTAAATCCATTAAAATCCATTAAAATCAGGCCGTTTTAATGCCATTTTTTATTTTTTTATTTTTTCTTTGTGTTTTTGCTGGATGCTTACTGTAATGTACTTGGTGATTTGTCAACTTGTTGAATTAATTTAGTTTTTCAATTTTTTTTACTATTTTATTAACTTGGGATTAGTTATTGTGAGCTTAGTCGGGTAGTTACTAGTGTTATGATGATGTGTTGATTGTTTGGATACACTGGTCTTGTGTGTTATATTGATGCTGGCATGAGATATTATTATGTTGGTACAACTTATGCAATTAGATAGTGGAGGTTATAAAAAATACACATTTCAAAATAAAATACATTCTAAATTCTAATTATTAAACATATCATATAACATCATTCATATTTTTAAACAATGAAAAAGGCAGCAATGCTAATAATAATGTTAAATATATTATATAATATATAGTTACATAGAGTCATACATATGACAAAAGTGTGTATGTTTGCACCATAATTTGGTCTAAAATAAATAAATAATAGACAAAAAATGGTTGGCCGTTTTTTAATTTAACTTATGTATAATTCCGTTTTAACGTTAAACCGTTAAGCGACAATCTCACCGTTAAGGGCCGTTAAACGTTTTTTAAAAGCTTGGGATTCCAACTTGGAGACCAATCTGCTCGACACTCAGTCAGTGCAGAAAATACCAATCTGACTGCAACACAATATCAGCCGGGACAACTCTCGATTAGCGTTGCCCCTAATTCGAAAAATGTGGGATCTAGTGGATCTAATCCGTCGAGCTCTCAACAATACGGGCAAACAAATCAAATAGCCGTCGCTCACTTACCGGAAAACTTTGATCTTTGTTTCGAGCTAATCGCTAGTTTATTGATCTTCCTTTTTATGCTTCTTTATTTGGTTGATCTTTCTATTTTTATATTTCTTTATTTTATCATTATGATGTATATCTGAAAAACATAATAGCGTGTTTATGCAATATATTACTAAAACTCTTCTAAAATTTTCTTTCTGAAAACTTATTCCGATTATAAGTTCTTATGTGAAACTCGTTTGCACGTTTTCTACAAATTCTCTTGAACAATTCTGTAAGAACTCACTCGCTCTCTTGTCTTCTGCAATTTTTTTGTAGAAATTTTGTTGAAAGAACTCGCTCGCTAATGGTTTGATAGAGTTCAGATCTAGCGAGTTTAAGGAAGAAAAATATAATGAAATCAGATTCTTCAATTCCGCTTAGGACCGGATTTTTAGATCACAGTTAGGAACTGAATTTTTAGATCTCGGTATCTTTATTTCTGTGATTTTGACCAGAATTTTCTCGTTTCAGTCTTTTTTTTATTTATTGTTAAAATTTCAGTAAATATTGGAGGCATTGGAACCTTATATTCTTATAGTCTCACTCCTATGTTGAATAACCATTTTGTTTAATGTTTTCTATGGAGAAGTTTTCTATATATGCTGATTCAAATATTAGTTATATGTGCAGCACGAATAGAAATAGCTAGCTTGAGGCTGATTATACTTTGACAGAGTTAATTAAGCATTGACTCAAGATAAGCTCGCATCAATAGTTTATTTTATGATAAATACCTCGGTTGGTTTCTTCCTGCGTTGCACGAGTGCGGGTGTGCGTATCGTATCTGATACAGTGCGGATGCGGCGATACAGCAATTGAAAAAAATTACGGATACGAATGCGGGTATATATATAATAAAAAAAATCATATTATATATTAAGATGCTTGAAATTTGTTTTTCTATTCAACTTTTTTTAATATATATTGATACTTATGAAATAACAAAAAAATATAAACCTTTGATTAAACATTTTCTTGACAAAAGAGTTCATGTTATATAAAAAATAATACTATACAAATTATGTGGTGTGATTAATATTATATAATATACACAATTGCTTATTTAATATTACTAAAGAACCCAATCCGTATCAAAAAATGTATCCAAAACTCAATTCGTATCAAAAAACGTATCCCAAACGTATCCAAAAACTCAATTCGTATCAAAAAACGTATTCTAAACGTATCTTGACCGAATCCATCGGTCAAATAATATAAAATAATTGAATACGCCACGCGACGTATCCGATACGCACTCGCACCATATCCAAGGCGTATCCGTATCCGATACGCGTACGGCTAAGAGAATGAAGTATCCGAGTAATATAGGTTTCTTCTTTAGACAAAACGAGGAAAAAATAATTGTGGTGCCTTCAGCGACAGATCCAGAATTTCTGTTAGGGAGAGGCATTGAGGCAAGATCTATCATTTTTTTCCAAAAAGAAGTAAAATAATGTACATTTTTAAATATACATAATTATTTTGTAAAATCTTTTTCAAATCATACAAATACACAAATTTATTTTGCAAAACAAAATTCCATAATGAAACGGCTGCCCTTCTGATCTCATGTAGCTCCACGCCTAGATACCTTAGTAACGATCATCTCTGCGTTGATGAGCAAGTCTTATATGAAAGGTACCATTGCTAGCTGGTTTGGCGACAAAACACAGTGAAAAGATATCTCAAGATATCTCAAGTATTAGTAGCGTACTTAATACTTATATTTGTACTAATTGGCTGCCACTAGGTGCCTACAGATTAAGAACCATTATAGTTAAGAGGATGATACAGGTTTTGATTAATTTGATAAAAATGGTTTAGATAATTTTTTTTTTTTGCCAATCTCAATTATTTTTATTCTTAATCGACTCCATAAACTTCAATATTTATATATGGTACTAAGGGTACTAGCCCTTAAACTATTATATTTATATATAAGCAGTCAAAGCACCAATTTGTGATCTTATTGGAAGCACATGCCAGTTCAGCTATTCTGACTGATGAGTATATTATTGGAGCTAGCATATATATATTGAACAGAGATACTTTTCAAAGGATCTCAAAATTACAGTATTTAATTAATTGGATTGTCTCTAATTAAACACAGCGAAGTCAGAAAAGATCAAAATCATTAATTTTAAGCGGAATGAGTAAACATGATGCTATATCTTAATTGAATATATACATAATAAAACGGCCTCATTGGTTGTCACCGTCGAATATGTTATGAACGCGAATAACTCAAAATCAGGGGTTTCGGCTGTTCTGAAGTTTTGTGTATTTTTGGTTTTGGTTGAGAACATAGGTAGGGGTGCCGAGGTGCATGTGTTGCAACTAATGTTTTGCAGTTAGTTTAAAATTTAGTTCGAAACTACAAGTGTAATTCACTTCTCCCACAACTCACTTATCAATGGTGGCTAAATATCTAAGTAATAGACGGATTTTAATCTGTGAGAGATAGAAATCAACTAAGAAAATGAGTTTTTATTAAGCAGAGGAAATATCACAAGTATAATAGATAGTTTGATTCTCTCAATTTCATCAAGTTCTATAGCAGCAACAACACTGCTATTTATAGTACTGGGTTGCACTAAATGCAATTGCTCATCTAACTCATTCAATAAACCTAATTCTTAATTACAGCCTGACAGTTCATTAAGTCATTCAATTAAAATCTCCTAATTTTACGTAAGTATGTTATTGTTGCTTCAGCTTCTCTGCACTAGCCGAGATTATCGTCTTGGCTTGTCTCCAGCTTCGTCATACCGAGCTCTTCTTACTCGGTTACTCTTCATGAGTTTCTTCTCGTGACAATCTTTTTTTTTTGTTTCTTTATGCCAAATTCCTCCTCGGCGCCCGAGCTCTTCTGGCTCTTGCCTTTCAGTTGTCTGTGCTGGGCATCAAATTCGAGACTTCGAGATTACAATTTTCAACATCCTCCCTTAATCTCAAGTCTCGAATTCTCTTCATCCTGAGCATCTTATTGCAAATTTTGAATAATGATTTGGGGTAATGTCTTCGTGAAAATATCTGCGGCTTCGTCACTTCTTTGTGCATGAACAACTCGGACATCTTGCTCTTTGATGTGTTTTCTTATCGAATGAAATCTGACATCAACGTGCTTGCTCCTTTCGTGATGCACTAGATTCATGGCTAACTCGATTGCCGACTTGTTATCAATTCGGATTTCGGTTGCCTCGTGTTGTGGGAGCTTCAAACCGTGCAAAAAGTTTAATAAATGAATTGCATGATTCACACATAGTGATGCAGCCACATATTTGGCTTCATAGGTTGACATAGTTACGATGGATTGCTTCATCGACAACCATATAAAGGTTGCACCTCCCATGTAGAAAGCAAATTTCGTGGGTCTCTGTCTGCCATCGAAGTCACAACACCAATCACTATATACATAACCTGCAAGTTTAAAATCATAAATTTTCGAGTAGAACAATCTGAGATCTTCTGTACCTTTGACGTATCTCAGGATTTTCTTCGCTACATTGCAACACCGATCGCAAACACTGTCCGACCTTGTGCAAGTTAGATATCTCAAGCTACCGATCAGACTAGAAAATTTAGACAGTGTCCGACCTTGATCAAGTTAGATATCTCAAGCTACCGATCGCGAACACTGTCCGACCTTGTTCAATTTCGGGATTCTTACTATATCATTTCACAACAAGCCTTGCTTTGTACCTCTCTATTTATCCTTTTCGATTTATTTTCTTCTTCTATACGCATTTCAGCATATCGGTTTGTACCTGATCAGAATCACTAATAAACTAAGTACTCGAACCTGAAGTACTTAGAGTGGTAATCTATGCTTCTTCGTGATGTTTTATTCATTGTTTGCTACACCGAAATGAAGTACTCAGATAAGAAACACTTCTCGAAATAGGATAGAATGCTTTGTGTTGTTTTCTTTATTGTTTACCACCCATAAATAAAGTACTCTGACTAGAATCACTAATAAATTACTACTCAAACAATAAGAACTTAGAATGATAATCTATGCTTGTTCGTGATGTTTTATTCATTGTTTACAACACTTAAAGAAAGTACTCGGAGAAGAAACTCTTCTCGTAACAAGATATGACGCTTTGTGGAGCTTTCTTGAAAGGTTACCACTCATAAATGAAGTACTTTGATCACACACACTTCTCATAGTAGGATATGATGCTTTGTGGTATTTTCATTAATGGTTACCATCCATAAATAAAGTACTTAGATAAGAAACACTTCTTGTAGTAGGATAAGATGCTTTGTATTGCTTTCTTGATTGTTTACCAGTCATAAATGAAGTACTCTGATCAGAATCACTAATAAACTAAGTACTCAGACATGAAGCACTTAGAGTGGTAATCAATGCTTTTTCGTGGTGTTTTATTCATTATTTACAACACTTAAATGAAGTACTCCGAGAAGAAACTCTTCTCGTAGTAAGATATGATGCTTTGTGGAGTTTTCTAGAAATGTTACCACTCATAAATGAAGTACTCTGAACATAAACACTTCTCATAGTAGGATATGATGCTTTGTGGAATTTCCATTAATGGTTAACACCCATAAATGAAGTTATTAGATAAGAAACACTTCTCGTAGGAGGATAAGATGCTTTGTGATTTTTTCTTTAATGGTTATCACCAATAAATTAAGTACTCTAATCATAATCATTCAAAAATTAAGTAATCGAACTTGAAGCACTTAGAGTGGTATTATATGCTTCTTCTTGGTGTCTTATTCACTGTTTACAACACTTAAATGAAGTACTCAGAGAAAAAACTCTTCTTGTAGTAAGATATGATGTTTTGTGGTGTTTTATTTAATGGTTACAATCCATTAATGTAGTATTCAGATAAGTAACACATTTCGTAGCATGATAATATGCTTTGTGATGTTTTCTTTAATGGTTACCACCTAAAAATGAAGTACTCTGATTAGAATCACTCATAAATTAAGCACCGAGACATGAAACACTTAGAGTGAAAATTTATGCTTTTTCGTTGTGTTTTATTTATTGTTTACAACACTTAAATGAAGTACTCGGAGAAGAAATATTTCTGGTAGTAAGATATGATGGTTTGTGGAGTTTTCTTGAAAGGTTACCACTCATAAATGAAGTACTCGAATTAGAAACACTTCTCATAGTTGATATGATGCTTTGTGCTGTTTCTTGTAATGGTTACCATCCATAAATGAAGTACTCTGAACAGAAACACTACTCATAGTAGGATATGATGCTTTGTGGTATTTCTTATAATGGTTACCACCCAAAAATTAAGTATCCAGATTAAAATACTTCTCAAAGTAGGTTAAGATGCTTTGTGTTGCTTTCTTGATTGTTTACCAGCCATAAATGAAGTACTCTGATCAGAATCACTAATAAACTACGTACTCAGACATTAATTCATTCTTTACAACACTTAAATGAAGTACTGAGAGAAGAAACTCTTCTCGTAGTAAGATATGATGCTCTATGTAGTTTTCTGAAAATGTTACCACTCATAAATGAAGTACTCTAATCAGAAATACTTCTCATAGGAGAATAAGATGTTTTGTGGCTTTTTATTTAATGGTTACCACCCATTAATGTAGTATTCAGATAAGAAACACTTATCGCAGCAGGATAAGATGCTTTGTGATGTTTTCTTTAATTGTTACCACCTACAAATGATGTACTCTGATCATAATAATTCATAAATTAAGTTATCTGACCCGAAGCACTTAGAGTGGTAATCTATGCTTCTTCATGGTGATTTATTCATTGCTTACAACACTTAGTTGAACTACTGGAAGAAGAAACTCTTCTCCTAGTAATATATGATGCTTTGTGGAGTTTTCTTGAAAGGTTTCTATTCACAAATGAAGTACTCTGATCAGAAACACCTTTCATAATAGGATATGACGCTTTGTGGTTTTTTCTGTAATGGTTTCCACCCAAAAAAGAAGTATTCAGATTAGAAACACATCTAACAGTAGGTTAAGATGCTTTGTGTAGCTTTCTTGATTGTTTACCAGCCATAAATTAAGTACTCTGATCAGAATCACTAATAAACTATGTACTCAGACATGAAGTATTATGATCAGAATCACTAATAATCTATGCTTCTTCGTGATGTTTTATTCATTGTTTACAACATTTAAATGAAGTACTCAGAGAAGAAACTCTTCTCGTAGTAAAATATGATGCTTTGTGGAGTTTTCTTGAAAGGTTACCACTCATAAATAAAATACTCTGAACAGAAACACTTCTCATAGTAGGATATGATGCTTTGTGATATTTCCTATAATGGTTACCACCCATAAATAAAATATTTTGATAAGAAACACTTCTTGTAGCATAAGATAAGATGCTTTGTGATGTTTTCTTTAATGGTTACAATCCATAAATAAAGTACTCTGATCGTTATAATTCATAAATTAAGTACTTGGACCTGAAGCACTTAGAGTGGTAATCTATGCTTCTTTGTGGTGTTTTATTCATTGTTTACAACACTTAAATGAAGTACTCTGAGAAGAAACTATTCTCGTAGTAAGATATGATACTTTGTGAAGCTCTCTTGAAAGGTTACCACTCATAAGAAGTATTCTGATCATAATCATTTCTCATAGTAGGATTGATGCTTTGTGATGTTTTCTGTAATGTTACCACCCATAAATGAAGTATTCAGATAAGAAACATTTCAAGTAGCAGGATAAGATGCTTTGTGATATTTTTTTAATGGTTACCACTCATAAATGAAGTACTCTGATCAGAATCACTAATAAAATTAGAGTGGTAATCTATTTTTTTCGTGGTGTTATATTAATTCATTCTTTACAACACTTAAATGAAGTACTGGGAGAAGAAACTCTTCTCGTAGTAAGATAAGATGCTTTGTGGAGTTTTCTTGAATGGTTACCACTCATAAATGAAGTACTCTGAAGAGAAACACATCTCATAGTAGGATATTATTAATTGTGATATTTTCTATAATGGTTACCACCCTCAAATGAAGTATTTAGATAAGAAACACTTCTCGTAGCATGATAAGACGCTTTGTGATGTTTTCTTTAATGGTTACGACCCATAAATGAAGTACTCTGATCATAACCATTCATAAATTAAGTACTCGGACTTGAAGCACTTAGAGTGGTAATCTATACTTCTCCGTGGTATTTTATTCATTGTTTACAACACTAAAATGAAGTATTCCGAGAAGAACTCTTCTCGTAGTAAGATATGATGCTTTGTGAAGCCCTCTTGAAAGATTACCACTCATAAGAAGTACTTTGATCATAACACTTCTCATAGTAGGATATGATACTTTGTGGTGTTTTCTGTATTGGTTACCTCCCATAAATGAAATATTCAATAAGAAACACTTCAAGTAGAAAGATAAGATGCGTTGTGATGTTTTCTTTAATGGTTACCACTTACAAATGAAGTACTCTGATCATAATCTTTCATAAATTATGTTCTCTGACCCGAATCAATTAGAGTGATAATATATTCTTCTTCATGGTGTTTTATTCATTCTTTACAACACATAAATGAAGTACTGGGAGAAGAAACTCTTCTCGTAGTAAGATAAGATGATTTGTGGAGTTTTCTTGAAAGGTTACCACTCATAAATAAATTACTCTGAACAGAAACACTTCTCATAGTAGGATATGATGCTTTGTGGTATTTCCTATAATGGTTACCGCCCATAAATGAAGTATTTAGATAAGAAACACTTCTCGTAGCAGGATAAGATGCTTTGTGATGTTTTCTTTTATTGTTACCAACTACAAATGAAGTACTCTGATCATAATCATTCATAAATTAAGCAATCGGACCTGAAGCACTTAGAATGGTAATCTATTCTTCTTCTTGGTGTCTTATTCAAGGTTTACAACACTTAAAAGAAGTACTCGGAGAACAAACTCTTCTCGTAGTTAGATATGACGCTTTGTGGAGTTTTCTTGAATGGTTAACACTCATAAATGAAGTACTTAAATAAGAAACACTTCTCGTAGTAGGGTAAGATGCGTTATGATGTTTTTTGTAATGGTTACAACCCATAAATGGAGTACTCTGATCGGAATGACTCATAAATTAAGTACACAGACATGAAGCACTTAGAGTGATAATCTATCCTTCTTCGTTGTGTTTTTTCATTGTTTACAACACTTAAATGAAGTATCCGGAGAAGAAACACTTCTCGTAGTAAGATATGATACATTGTGAAGTTTTCTTGAAAGGTTACCACTCATAGATGAAGTACTCCGATCAGAAACACTTCTCATAGTTGATATGATACTTTGTGGTGTTTCCTGTAATGGTTACCATTCATAAATGAAGTATTCATATAATAAACACTTCTCGTAGCAGGATAAGATGCTTTGGGATGTTTTCTTTAACGGTTACCACCTAAAATTGAAGTACTCTGATCATAATCATTCGTAAATTAAGTACTCGGACGTGAAACACTTAGAATTGTAATCTATGCTTCTTCGTGGTGTTTTATTCATTGTTTACAACATTGAAATGAAGTACTGGGAGAAGAAACTCTTCTCGTAGTAAAATATGATGCTTTGTGAAGCTCTTTTGAAAGATTACCACTCATAATAAGTATTTTGATCAGAAACACTTCTCATAGTAGGATATGATGCTTTGTGGACCTATAATGGTTACCGCCCATAAATTAAGTATTTAGATAAGAAACATTTCTCGTAGCAGGATAAGATGCTTTGTGATGTTTTCTTTAATGGTTACCACCTACAAATGAAGTACTCTGATCATAATCTTTCATAAATTAAGTAATCGGACCTGAAGCACTTAGAATGGTAATCTATTCATCTTCTTGGTGTCTTATTCAATGTTTACAACACTTAAAAGAAGTACTCGGAGAACAGACTCTTCTCGTAGTTAGATATGATGCTTTGTGGAGTTTTCTTGAAAGGTTATACTCATAAATGAAGTACTCAGATAAAGAACACTTCTCGCCGTAGGGTAAGATGCGTTATGATATTTTCTATAATGGTTACAACCCATAAATGAAGTACTCTAATCAAAATCACTCATAAATTTAGTACACAGACATGAGCACTTAGAGTGATAATATATGCTTCTTCGTTGGTGTTTTTTCATTGTTTACAACACTTAAATGAAGTACCCGGAGAAGAAACACTTCTCGTATTATGATATGATACATTGTAGAGTTTTCTTCATAGGTGACCACTCATAGATGAAGTACTATGATCAGAAACACTTCTCATAGTTGATATAATTCTTTGTAGTGTTTCCTGTAATGGTTACCATTAATAAATATTCTATTCATATAATAAACACTTCTCATAGTTTTCTTTAATGGTTACCACCTACAAATGAAATACTATGATCATAATCATTCGTAAATTAAGAACTCGAACGTGAAACACTTAGAGTGGTAATCTATACTTCTTCGTGGTGTTTTAATCATTGTTTACAACATTTCAATGAAGTACTCAGAGAAGAAACTCTTCTCGTAGAAATATATGATATTTTGTGAAGCTCTCTTGAAAGGGAACCATTCATAAGAAGTACTCTGATCAGAAACACTTCTCACAGAAGGATATGATGCTTTGTGGTGTTTTCTGTAATGGTTACCACCCATAAATGAAATATTCAGATAAGAAACACTTCAAGTAACAGGATAAGATGCGTTGTGATGTTTTCTTTAATGGTTAACACCTACAAATGAAGTACTCTGATAATAATCATTCATAAATTATGTTCTCTGACCCGAAGCACTTAGAATGATAATCTATTATTGTTCATATTGTTTTTTTCATTATTTACAACACTTAAATGAAGTACTGGGAGAAGAAACTCTTCTCGTTGTAAGATAAGATGCTTTGCAGATTTTTGTTGAATGATTACCACTCATAAGAAGTATTGTGATAAGAAAAACTTCTCATAATAGGATATGATGCTTTGTGGTGTTTTTTATAATGGTTACCGCCCATAAATGAAGTATTTAGATAAGAAACACTTCTCGTAGCAGCATAAGATGCTTTGTGATGTTTTCTTTAATGGTTACCACCTCCAAATGAAGTACTCTGATCATAATCATTCCTACATTAAGTAATCGGACCTGAAGCACTTAGAATGGCAATCTATTCTTCTTCTTGGAGTCTTATTCAATGTCTACAACATTTAAAAGTACTTGGAGAACAAACTCTTCTCCTAGCTAGATATGACGCTTTGTGGAGTTTTTTTGAAAGGTTAACACTCATAAATAAAGTACTCAGATAAGAATCACACATAAAGTACACAGACATGAAGCACTTAGAGTGATAATCTATGCTTCTTCGTTGTGTTTTTTCATTGTTTACAAATAAATGAAGTACCCGGAGAAGAAACACTTCTCGTAGTAAGATATGATACATTGTGGAGTTTTCTTAAAAGGTTACCACTCATAGATGAAGTACTCTGATCAGAAACACTTCTCATAGTTGATATGATTCTTTGTGGTGTTTCCTTAATAGTAACCATTTATAAATGAAGTATTCATATAATAAAAACTTCTCGTTGTAGGATAAGATTCTTTGTGATGTTTCCTATAATGGTTACCACCCATAAATAAAGTATTTAGATAAGAAACACTTCTCGTTGCAGGATAAGATGTGTTGTGATGTATTCTTTAATGGTTACCACCTACAAATGACGTACTCTAATCATAATCATTCTTAAATTAAGTAATCGGACCTGAAGCACCAAGAATGGTAGATATTCTTCTTCTTGGTGTCTTATTCAATGTTTACAACACTTAAAAAAAGTACTCGGAGAACAAACTCTTCTCGTAGTTAGATATGACGCTTTGTGGAGTTTCTTGAAAGGTTAACACTCATAATTGAAGTACTCAGATAAGAAACACTTCTCGCAGTAGGGTAAGATGCGTTATGATGTTTTTTGTAATGGTTACAACCCATAAATGGAGTACTCTGATCGGAATCACTCATAAATTAAGTACACAGACATGAAGCACTTAGAGTGATAATCTATGCTTCTTCGTTGTGTTTTTTCATTGTTTACAACACTTAAATGAAGTATCCGGAGATGAAACACTTCTCGTAGTAAGATATGATACATTGTGAAGTTTTCTTGAAAGGTTACCACTCATAGATGAAGTACTCCGATCAGAAACACTTCTCATAGTTGATATGATACTTTGTGGTGTTTCCTGTAATGGTTACCAATCATAAATGAAATATTCATATAGTAAACACTTCTCGTAGTAGGATAAGATGCTTTGTGTTGTTTGATTTTATGGTTACCACCCATAAATGAAATATTCAGATAAGAAACACTTCAAGTAGCAGGATAAGACGCGTTGTGATGTTTTCTTTAATGGTTACCACCTACAAATGAAGTACTCTGATCATAATCATTCTTAAATTAAGTAATCGGACCTGAAGCACCTAGAATGGTAATCTATTCTTCTTCTTGGTGTCTTATTCAATGTTTACAACACTTAAAAGAAGTACTCGGAGAACAAACTCTTCTCGTAGTTAGATATGACGCTTGGTGGAGTTTTCTTGAAAGGTAAACACTCATACACGAAGTACTCAGATAAAGTACACTTCTCGCAGTAAGGTAAGATGCGTTATGATGTTTTCTATAATAGTTACAACGCATAAATGAAGTACTCTGATCATAATCACACATAAATTAAGTACACAGACATGAAGCACTTAGAGTGATAATCTATGCTTCTTCGTTGTGTTTTTTCAATGTTTACAACACATAAATGAAGTACCCGGAGAAGAAACACTTCTCGTAGAAAGAGATGATACATTGTGGAGTTTTCTTTAAAGGTTACCACTCATAGATGAAGTACTCTGATCAGAAACACTTCTCATAGTTGATATAATTCTTTGTGGTGTTTCCTGTAATGGTTACCATTCATAAATGAAGTATTCATATAATAAACACTTATCGTAGCAGGATAAGATGCTTTGTGATGTTTTCTTTAATGGTTACACCTAAAATTGAAGTACTCTGATCATAATCTTTCGTAAATTAATTACTCGGACGTGAAACACTTAGAGTGGTAATCTATGCTTCTTCGTGGTGTTTTATTCATTGTTTACAACATTTAAATGGAGTACTCAGAGAAGAAACTCTTCTCGTAGAAATTTATGATGCTTTCTGAAGCTCTATTGAAACGTTACCACTCATAAGAAGTACTCTGATCAGAAACACTTCTCATAGTTGGATATGATGCTTTGTGGTGTTTTATTTTATGGTTACCACCTATAAATGAAATATTCGGATAAGAAACACTTCAAGTAGCAGGATAAGATGCGTTGTGATGTTTTCATTAATGGTTACCACCTACAAATGAAGTACTCTGATCATAATCTTTCATAAATTATGTTCTTAGACCAGAAGCAGATAGAGTGATGATATATTCTTCTTCATGGGGTTTTTTCTTTGTCTACAACACTTAAATGAAGTACTGGGCGAAGAAACACTTCTCGTAGTAAGATATGATGCGTTGTGAAGCTCTCTTGAAAGATTACCACTCATAAGAAGTATTCTGAACAGAAACACTTCTCATAGTAGGATATGATGCATTGTGGTATTTCCTATAATGGTTACCAGCCATAAATGAAGTATTTTGATAAGAAACACTTCTCGTAGCAGGATAAGATGCTTTGTGTTGTTTTCTTTAATGGTTACCACATACAAATGAAGTACTCTGATCATAATCATTCATAAATAAAGTAATCGAACCTGAAGCACTTGGAATGGTAATCTATTCCTCTTCTTGGTGTCTTATTCAATGTTTACAACACTTAAAAGAAGTACTCGGAGAACAAACTCTTCTCGTAGTTAGATATGACGCTTTGTGGAGTTTCTTGAAAGGTTATACTCATAAATGAAGTACTCAAGATAAAGAACAATTCTCGCACTAGAGTAAGATGCGTTATAATGTTTTCTTTAATGGTTACAACCCAAAAATTAAGTACTCTGATCAGAATCACTAATAAATTAAGTACACAGACATGAGCACTTAGAGTGATAATCTATGCTTCTTCTTTGGTGTTTTTTCATTGTTTACAACACTTAAATGAAGTACCCGGAGAAGAAACACTCCTCGTAGTAAGATATGATACATTGTGAAGTTTTCTTGATAGGTTACCACTCATAGATGAAGTACTCTGATCAGAAACACTTCTCATTGAGGATATGATTCTTTGTGGTGTTTCCTGTAATGGTTACCATTCATAAATGAAGTATTTATATAATAAACACTTCTCGTAGCAGGATAAGATGCTTTGTGATGTTTTCTTTATTGGTTACACCTAAAATTGAAGTACTCTGATCATAATCTTTCGTAAATTAAGTACTCGGACGTGAAACACTTAGAGTGGTAATCTATTCTTCTTCATGATGTTTTTTTTATTGTTTACAACACTTAAATGAAGTACTGGGAGAAGAAACTCTTCTCGTAGTAAGATATGATGCTTTGCTAAGCTCTTTTGAAAGATTGCCACTCATAATAAGTATTTTGATCAGAAACACTTCTCATAGTAGGATATGATGCTTTGTTGTATTTGCAATAATGGTTGCCGCCCATAAATGAAGTATTTAGATAAGAAACACTTCTCGTAGCAGGATAAGATGCTTTGTCATGTTTTCTTTAATGGTTAGCACCTACGAATGAAGTACTCTGATAATAATCATTCATAAATTAAGTAATCGGACCTGAAGCATGGTAATCTATTCTTCTTCTTGGTGTCCCATTCAATATTTAAAACACTTAAAAGAAGTACTCGGAGAACAAACTCTTCTCGTAGTTAGATATGACGCTTGGTGGAGTTTTCTTGAATGATAAACACTCATAAACGAAGTACTCAGATAAAGAACACTTCTCGCAGTAGGGTAAGATGCGTTATGATGTTTTCTGTAATAGTTACAACGCATAAATGATGTACTCTGATCGGAATCACACATAAATTAAGTACACAGACATGAAGCACTTAGAGTGATAATCTATGCTTCTTCGTTGTGTTTTTTCATTGTTTACAACACATAAATGAAGTACCCGGAGAAGAAACACTTCTCGTAGTTAGATATGATACATTGTGGAGTTTTCTTGAAAGGTTACCAGTCATAGATGTAGTACTCTGATCAGAAACACTTCTCATAGTTGATATGATTCTTTGTGGTGTTTCCTTAATAGTTACCATTCATTAATGAAGTATTCATATAAAAACACTTCTCGTTGCAGGATAAGATGTGTTGTGATGTTTTCTTTAATGGTTATCACCTACAAATGAAGTACTCTGATCATAATCATTCTTAAATTAAGTAATCGGACCTGAAGCACCTAGAATGGTAATCTATTCTTCTTCTTGGTGTCTTATTCAATGTTTACAACACTTAAAAGAAGTACTCGGAGAACAAACTCTTCTCGTAGTTAGATATGACGCTTGATGGATTTTTCTTGAAAGGTAAACACTCATACACGAAGTACTCAGATAAAGTACACTTCTCGCAGTAAGGTAAGATGCGTTATGATGTTTTCTATAATAGTTACAACGCATAAATGAAGTACTCTGATCATAATCACACATAAATTAAGTACACAGACATGAAGCACTTAGAGTGATAATCTATGCTTCTTCGTTGTGTTTTTTCATTGACACATAAATGAAGTACCCGGAGAAGAAAATCTTCTCGTTGTATGATATGATACATTGTGGAGTTTTCTTGATAGGTTACCACTCATAGATGAAGTACTCTGATCAGAAACACTTCTCATAGTTGATATGATTCTTTGTGGTGTTTCCTGTAATGGTTACCATTCATAAATGAAGTATTCATATAATAAACACTTATCGTAGCAGGATAAGATGCTTTGTGATGTTTTCTTTAATGGTTACACCTAAAATTGAAGTACTCTGATCATAATCTTTCGTAAATTAATTACTCGGACGTGAAACACTTAGAGTGGTAATCTATGCTTCTTCGTGGTGTTTTATTCATTGTTTACAACATTTAAATGGAGTACTCAGAGAAGAAACTCTTCTCGTAGAAATTTATGATGCTTTCTGAAGCTCTGTTGAAACGTTACCACTCATAAGAAGTACTCTGATCAGAAACACTTCTCATAGTTGGATATGATGCTTTGTGGTGTTTTATTTTATGGTTACCACCTATAAATGAAATATTCGGATAAGAAACACTTCAAGTAGCAGGATAAGATGCGTTGTGATGTTTTCATTAATGGTTACCACCTACAAATGAAGTACTCTGATCATAATCTTTCATAAATTATGTTCTTAGACCAGAAGCAGATAGAGTGATGATATATTCTTCTTCATGGGGTTTTTTCTTTGTCTACAACACTTAAATGAAGTACTGGGCGAAGAAACACTTCTCGTAGTAAGATATGATGCGTTGTGAAGCTCTCTTGAAAGATTACCACTCATAAGAAGTATTCTGAACAGAAACACTTCTCATAGTAGGATATGATGCATTGTGGTATTTCCTATAATGGTTACCAGCCATAAATGAAGTATTTTGATAAGAAACACTTCTCGTAGCAGGATAAGATGCTTTGTGTTGTTTTCTTTAATGGTTACCACATACAAATGAAGTACTCTGATCATAATCATTCATAAATAAAGTAATCGAACCTGAAGCACTTAGAATGGTAATCTATTCCTCTTCTTGGTGTCTTATTCAATGTTTACAACACTTAAAAGAAGTACTCGGAGAACAAACTCTTCTCGTAGTTAGATATGACGCTTTGTGGAGTTTCTTGAAAGGTTATACTCATAAATGAAGTACTCAAGATAAAGAACAATTCTCGCACTAGAGTAAGATGCGTTATAATGTTTTCTTTAATGGTTACAACCCAAAAATTAAGTACTCTGATCAGAATCACTAATAAATTAAGTACACAGACATGAGCACTTAGAGTGATAATCTATGCTTCTTCTTTGGTGTTTTTTCATTGTTTACAACACTTAAATGAAGTACCCGGAGAAGAAACACTCCTCGTAGTAAGATATGATACATTGTGAAGTTTTCTTGATAGGTTACCACTCATAGATGAAGTACTCTGATCAGAAACACTTCTCATTGAGGATATGATTCTTTGTGGTGTTTCCTGTAATGGTTACCATTCATAAATGAAGTATTTATATAATAAACACTTCTCGTAGCAGGATAAGATGCTTTGTGATGTTTTCTTTAATGGTTACACCTAAAATTGAAGTACTCTGATCATAATCTTTCGTAAATTAAGTACTCGGACGTGAAACACTTAGAGTGGTAATCTATGCTTCTTCGTGGTGTTTTATTCATTGTTTACAACATTTAAATGAAGTACTCAGAGAAGAAACTCTTCTCGTAGAAATATATGATGCTTTCTGAAGCTCTCTTGAAAGGTTACCACTCATAAGAAGCACTCTGATCAAAAACACTTCTCATAGTAGGATATAATGCTTTGTGGTGTTTTCTGAAATGGTTACCACCCATAAATGAAATATTCAGATAAGAAACACTTCAAGTAGCAGGATAAGATGCGTTGTGATGTTTTTTTTAATGGTTACCACCTACAAATGTAGTACTCTGATCACAATCTTTCAAAAATTATGTTCTCTGACCCGAAGCACTTAGAGTGATAATCTATTCTTCTTCATGATGTTTTTTTTATTGTTTACAACACTTAAATGAAGTACTGGGAGAAGAAACTCTTCTCGTAGTAAGATATGATGCTTTGCTAAGCTCTTTTGAAAGATTGCCACTCATAATAAGTATTTTGATAAGAAACACTTCTCATAGTAGGATATGATGCTTTGTTGTATTTGCAATAATGGTTGCCGCCCATAAATGAAGTATTTAGATAAGAAACACTTCTCGTAGCAGGATAAGATGCTTTGTGATGTTTTCTTTAATGGTTAGCACCTACGAATGAAGTACTCTGATAATAATCATTCATAAATTAAGTAATCGGACCTGAAGCATGGTAATCTATTCTTCTTCTTGGTGTCCCATTCAATATTTAAAACACTTAAAAGAAGTACTCGGAGAACAAACTCTTCTCGTAGTTAGATATGACGCTTGGTGGAGTTTTCTTGAATGATAAACACTCATAAACGAAGTACTCAGATAAAGAACACTTCTCGCAGTAGGGTAAGATGCGTTATGATGTTTTCTGTAATAGTTACAACGCATAAATGATGTACTCTGATCAGAATCACACATAAATTAAGTACACAGACATGAAGCACTTAGAGTGATAATCTATGCTTCTTCGTTGTGTTTTTTCATTGTTTACAACACATAAATGAAGTACCCGGAGAAGAAACACTTCTCGTAGTAAGATATGATACATTGTGGAGTTTTCTTGAAAGGTTACCACTCATAGATGAAGTACTCTGATCAGAAACACTTCTCATAGTTGATATGATTCTTTGTGGTGTTTCCTTAATAGTTACCATTCATTAATGAAGTATTCATATAAAAACACTTCTCGTTGCAGGATAAGATGTGTTGTGATGTTTTCTTTAATGGTTATCACCTACAAATGAAGTACTCTGATCATAATCATTCTTAAATTAAGTAATCGGACCTGAAGCACCTAGAATGGTAATCTATTCTTCTTCTTGGTGTCTTATTCAATGTTTACAACACTTAAAAGAAGTACTCGGAGAACAAACTCTTCTCGTAGTTAGATATGACGCTTTGTGGAGTTTCTTGAAAGGTTATACTCATAAATGAAGTACTCAAGATAAAGAACAATTCTCGCACTAGAGTAAGATGCGTTATAATGTTTTCTTTAATGGTTACAACCCAAAAATTAAGTACTCTGATCAGAATCACTAATAAATTAAGTACACAGACATGAGCACTTAGAGTGATAATCTATGCTTCTTCTTTGGTGTTTTTTCATTGTTTACAACACTTAAATGAAGTACCCGGAGAAGAAACACTCCTCGTAGTAAGATATGATACATTGTGAAGTTTTCTTGATAGGTTACCACTCATAGATGAAGTACTCTGATCAGAAACACTTCTCATTGAGGATATGATTCTTTGTGGTGTTTCCTGTAATGGTTACTATTCATAAATGAAGTATTTATATAATAAACACTTCTCGTAGCAGGATAAGATGATTTGTGATGTTTTCTTTAATGGTTACACCTAAAATTGAAGTACTCTGATCATAATCTTTCGTAAATTAAGTACTCGGACGTGAAACACTTAGAGTGGTAATCTATTCTTCTTCTTGATGTTTTTTTTATTGTTTACAACACTTAAATGAAGTACTGGGAGAAGAAACTCTTCTCGTAGTAAGATATGATGCTTTGCTAAGCTCTTTTGAAAGATTGCCACTCATAATAAATATTTTGATCAGAAACACTTCTCATAGTAGGATATGATGCTTTGTTGTATTTGCAATAATGGTTGCCGCCCATAAATGAAGTATTTAGATAAGAAACACTTCTCGTAGCAGGATAAGATGCTTTGTGATGTTTTCTTTAATGGTTAGCACCTACGAATGAAGTACTCTGATAATAATCATTCATAAATTAAGTAATCGGACCTGAAGCATGGTAATCTATTCTTCTTCTTGGTGTCCCATTCAATATTTAAAACACTTAAAAGAAGTACTCGGAGAACAAACTCTTCTCGTAGTTAGATATGACGCTTGGTGGAGTTTTCTTGAATGATAAACACTCATAAACGAAGTACTCAGATAAAGAACACTTCTCGCAGTAGGGTAAGATGCGTTATGATGTTTTCTGTAATAGTTACAACGCATAAATGATGTACTCTGATCAGAATCACACATAAATTAAGTACACAGACATGAAGCACTTAGAGTGATAATCTATGCTTCTTCGTTGTGTTTTTTCAATGTTTACAACACATAAATGAAGTACCTGGAGAAGAAACACTTCTCGTAGAAAGAGATGATACATTGTGGAGTTTTCTTTAATGGTTACCACTCATAGAAGAAGTACTCTGATGAGAAACACTTCTCTTAGTTGATATGATTCTTTGTGGTGTTTTCTTAATAGTTACCATTCATTAATGAAGTATTCGTATAATAAACACTTCTCGTAGTAGGATAAGATGCTTTGTGGTGTTTTATTTTATGGTTACCACCCATAAATGAAATATTCAGATAAGAAACACTTCAAGTAGCAGGATAAGACGCGTTGTGATGTTTTCTTTAATGGTTACCACCTACAAATGAAGTACTCTAATCATAATCATTCTTAAATTAAGTAATCGGACCTGAAGCACCTAGAATGGTAATCTATTCTTCTTCTTGGTGTCTTATTCAATGTTTACAACACTTAAAAGAAGTACTCGGAGAACAAACTCTTCTCGTAGTTAGATATGACGCTTGGTGGAGTTTTCTTGAAAGGTAAACACTCATACACGAAGTACTCAGATAAAGTACACTTCTCGCAGTAAGGTAAGAAGCGTTATGATGTTTTCTATAATAGTTACAACGCATAAATGAAGTACTCTGATCATAATCACACATAAATTAAGTACACAGACATGAAGCACTTAGAGTGATAATCTATGCTTCTTCGTTGTGTTTTTTCAATGTTTACAACACATAAATGAAGTACCCGGAGAAGAAACGATTCTCGTAGAAAGAGATGATACATTGTGGAGTTTTCTTTAAAGGTTACCACTCATAGATGAAGTACTCTGATCAGAAACACTTCTTATAGTTGATATGATTCTTTGTGGTGTTTCCTTAATAGTTACCATTCATTAATGAAGTATTCATATAAAAACACTTCTCGTTGCAGGATAAGATGTGTTGTGATGTTTTCTTTAATGGTTATCACCTACAAATGAAGTACTCTAATCATAATCATTCTTAAATTAAGTAATCGGACCTGAAGCACCTAGCATGGTAATCTATTCTTCTTCTTGGTGTCTTATTCAATGTTTACAACACTTAAAAGAAGTACTCGGAGAACAAACTCTTCTCGTAGTTAGATATGACGCTTGGTGGAGTTTTCTTGAAAGGTAAACACTCATACACGAAGTACTCAGATAAAGTACACTTCTCGCAGTAAGGTAAGATGCGTTATGATGTTTTCTATAATAGTTACAACGCATAAATGAAGTACTCTGATCATAATCACACATAAATTAAGAACACAGACATGAAGCACTTAGAGTGATAATCTATGCTTCTTCGTTGTGTTTTTTCAATGTTTACAACACATAAATGAAGTACCCGGAGAAGAAACGATTCTCGTAGAAAGAGATGATACATTGTGGAGTTTTCTTTAAAGGTTACCACTCATAGATGAAGTACTCTGATCAGAAACACTTCTTATAGTTGATATGATTCTTTGTGGTGTTTCCTTAATAGTTACCATTCATTAATGAAGTATTCATATAAAAACACTTCTCGTTGCAGGATAAGATGTGTTGTGATGTTTTCTTTAATGGTTATCACCTACAAATGAAGTAGTCTGATCATAATCATTCTTAAATTACGTAATCGGACCTGAAGCACCTAGAATGGTAATCTATTCTTCTTCTTGGTGTCTTATTCAATGTTTACAACACTTAAAAGAAGTACTCGGAGAACAAACTCTTCTCGTAGTTAGATATGACGCTTGGTGGAGTTTTCTTGAAAGGTAAACACTCATACACGAAGTACTCAGATAAAGTACACTTCTCGCAGTAAGGTAAGATGCGTTATGATGTTTTCTATAATAGTTACAACGCATAAATGAAGTACTCTGATCATAATCACACATAAATTAAGTACACAGACATGAAGCACTTAGAGTGATAATCTATGCTTCTTCGTTGTGTTTTTTCATTGTTTACAACACATAAATGAAGTACCCGGAGAAGAAAATCTTCTCGTTGTATGATATGATACATTGTGGAGTTTTCTTGATAGGTTACCACTCATAGATGAAGTACTCTGATCAGAAACACTTCTCATAGTTGATATGATTCTTTGTGGTGTTTCCTGTAATGGTTACCATTCATAAATGAAGTATTCATATAATAAACACTTCTCGTTGCAGGATAAGATGTGTTGTGATGTTTTCTTTAATGGTTATCACCTACAAATGAAGTACTCAGATCATAATCATTCTTAAATTAAGTAATCGAACCTGAAGCACTTAGAATGGTAATCTATTCCTCTTCTTGGTGTCTTATTCAATGTTTACAACACTTAAAAGAAGTACTCGGAGAACAAACTCTTCTCGTAGTTAGATATGACGCTTTGTGGAGTTTCTTGAAAGGTTATACTCATAAATGAAGTACTCAAGATAAAGAACAATTCTCGCACTAGAGTAAGATGCGTTATAATGTTTTCTTTAATGGTTACAACCCAAAAATTAAGTACTCTGATCAGAATCACTAATAAATTAAGTACACAGACATGAGCACTTAGAGTGATAATCTGTGCTTCTTCTTTGGTGTTTTTTCATTGTTTACAACACTTAAATGAAGTACCCGGAGAAGAAACACTCCTCGTAGTAAGATATGATACATTGTGAAGTTTTCTTGATAGGTTACCACTCATAGATGAAGTACTCTGATCAGAAACACTTCTCATTGAGGATATGATTCTTTGTGGTGTTTCCTGTAATGGTTACCATTCATAAATGAAGTATTTATATAATAAACACTTCTCGTAGCAGGATAAGATGCTTTGTGATGTTTTCTTTAATGGTTACACCTAAAATTGAAGTACTCTGATCATAATCTTTCATAAATTAAGTACTCGGACGTGAAACACTTAGAGTGGTAATCTATGCTTCTTCGTGGTGTTTTATTCATTGTTTACAACATTTAAATGAAGTACTCAGAGAAGAAACTCTTCTCGTAGAAATATATGATGCTTTGTGAAGCTCTCTTGAAAGGTTACCACTCATAAGAAGCACTCTGATCAAAAACACTTCTCATAGTAGGATATAATGCTTTGTGGTGTTTTCTGAAATGGTTACCACCCATAAATGAAATATTCAGATAAGAAACACTTCAAGTAGCAGGATAAGATGCGTTGTGATGTTTTTTTTAATGGTTACCACCTACAAATGTAGTACTCTGATCACAATCTTTCAAAAATTATGTTCTCTGACCCGAAGCACTTAGAGTGATAATCTATTCTTCTTCATGATGTTTTTTTTATTGTTTACAACACTTAAATGAAGTACTGGGAGAAGAAACTCTTCTCGTAGTAAGATATGATGCTTTGCTAAGCTCTTTTGAAAGATTGCCACTCATAATAAGTATTTTGATAAGAAACACTTCTCATAGTAGGATATGATGCTTTGTTGTATTTGCAATAATGGTTGCCGCCCATAAATGAAGTATTTAGATAAGAAACACTTCTCGTAGCAGGATAAGATGCTTTGTGATGTTTTCTTTAATGGTTAGCACCTACGAATGAAGTACTCTGATAATAATCATTCATAAATTAAGTAATCGGACCTGAAGCATGGTAATCTATTCTTCTTCTTGGTGTCCCATTCAATATTTAAAACACTTAAAAGAAGTACTCGGAGAACAAACTCTTCTCGTAGTTAGATATGACGCTTGGTGGAGTTTTCTTGAATGATAAACACTCATAAACGAAGTACTCAGATAAAGAACACTTCCCGCAGTAGGGTAAGATGCGTTATGATGTTTTCTGTAATAGTTACAACGCATAAATGATGTACTCTGATCAGAATCACACATAAATTAAGTACACAGACATGAAGCACTTAGAGTGATAATCTATGCTTCTTCGTTGTGTTTTTTCATTGTTTACAACACATAAATGAAGTACCCGGAGAAGAAACACTTCTCGTAGTAAGATATGATACATTGTGGAGTTTTCTTGAAAGGTTACCACTCATAGATGAAGTACTCTGATCAGAAACACTTCTCATAGTTGATATGATTCTTTGTGGTGTTTCCTTAATAGTTACCATTCATTAATGAAGTATTCATATAAAAACACTTCTCGTTGCAGGATAAGATGTGTTGTGATGTTTTCTTTAATGGTTATCACCTACAAATGAAGTACTCTGATCATAATCATTCTTAAATTAAGTAATCGGACCTGAAGCACCTAGAATGGTAATCTATTCTTCTTCTTGGTGTCTTATTCAATGTTTACAACACTTAAAAGAAGTACTCGGAGAACAAACTCTTCTCGTAGTTAGATATGACGCTTTGTGGAGTTTCTTGAAAGGTTATACTCATAAATGAAGTACTCAAGATAAAGAACAATTCTCGCACTAGAGTAAGATGCGTTATAATGTTTTCTTTAATGGTTACAACCCAAAAATTAAGTACTCTGATCAGAATCACTAATAAATTAAGTACACAGACATGAGCACTTAGAGTGATAATCTATGCTTCTTCTTTGGTGTTTTTTCATTGTTTACAACACTTAAATGAAGTACCCGGAGAAGAAACACTCCTCGTAGTAAGATATGATACATTGTGAAGTTTTCTTGATAGGTTACCACTCATAGATGAAGTACTCTGATCAGAAACACTTCTCATTGAGGATATGATTCTTTGTGGTGTTTCCTGTAATGGTTACCATTCATAAATGAAGTATTCATATAATAAACACTTATCGTAGCAGGATAAGATGCTTTGTGATGTTTTCTTTAATGGTTACACCTAAAATTGAAGTACTCTGATCATAATCTTTCGTAAATTAAGTACTCGGACGTGAAACACTTAGAGTGGTAATCTATGCTTCTTCGTGGTGTTTTATTCATTGTTTACAACATTTAAATGAAGTACTCAGAGAAGAAACTCTTCTCGTAGAAATTTATGATGCTTTCTGAAGCTCTCTTGAAACTTTACCACTCATAAGAAGTACTTTAATCAGAAACACTTCTCATAGTTGGATATGATGCTTTGTGGTGTTTTATTTTATGGTTACCACCCATAAATGAAATATTCAGATAAGAAACACTTCAAGTAGCAGGATAAGATGCTTTGTGATGTTTTCTTTAATGGTTACCACCTACGAATGAAGTACTCTGATAATAATCATTCATAAATTAAGTAATCGGACCTGAAGCATGGTAATCTATTCTTCTTCTTGGTGTCCCATTCAATATTTAAAACACTTAAAAGAAGTACTCGGAGAACAAACTCTTCTCGTAGTTAGATATGACGCTTGGTGGAGTTTTCTTGAAAGGTAAACACTCATACACGAAGTACTCAGATAAAGTACACTTCTCGCAGTAAGGTAAGATGCGTTATGATGTTTTCTATAATAGTTACAACGCATAAATGAAGTACTCTGATCATAATCACACATAAATTAAGTACACAGACATGAAGCACTTAGAGTGATAATCTATGCTTCTTCGTTGTGTTTTTTCATTGACACATAAATGAAGTACCCGGAGAAGAAAATCTTCTCGTTGTATGATATGATACATTGTGGAGTTTTCTTGATAGGTTACCACTCATAGATGAAGTACTCTGATCAGAAACACTTCTCATAGTTGATATGATTCTTTGTGGTGTTTCCTGTAATGGTTACCATTCATAAATGAAGTATTCATATAATAAACACTTATCGTAGCAGGATAAGATGCTTTGTGATGTTTTCTTTAATGGTTACACCTAAAATTGAAGTACTCTGATCATAATCTTTCGTAAATTAAGTACTCGGACGTGAAACACTTAGAGTGGTAATCTATTCTTCTTCTTGATGTTTTTTTATTGTTTACAACACTTAAATGAAGTACTGGAAGAAGAAACTCTTCTCGTAGTAAGATATGATGCTTTGCTAAGCTCTTTTGAAAGATTGCCACTCATAATAAGTATTTTGATCAGAAACACTTCTCATAGTAGGATATGATGCTTTGTTGTATTTGCAATAATGGTTGCCGCCCATAAATGAAGTATTTAGATAAGAAACACTTCTCGTAGCAGGATAAGATGCTTTGTGATGTTTTCTTTAATGGTTAGCACCTACGAATGAAGTACTCTGATAATAATCATTCATAAATTAAGTAATCGGACCTGAAGCATGGTAATCTATTCTTCTTCTTGGTGTCCCATTCAATATTTAAAACACTTAAAAGAAGTACTCGGAGAACAAACTCTTCTCGTAGTTAGATATGACGCTTGGTGGAGTTTTCTTGAATGATAAACACTCATAAACGAAGTACTCAGATAAAGAACACTTCTCGCAGTAGGGTAAGATGCGTTATGATGTTTTCTGTAATAGTTACAACGCATAAATGATGTACTCTGATCAGAATCACACATAAATTAAGTACACAGACATGAAGCACTTAGAGTGATAATCTATGCTTCTTCGTTGTGTTTTTTCAATGTTTACAACACATAAATGAAGTACCTGGAGAAGAAACACTTCTCGTAGAAAGAGATGATACATTGTGGAGTTTTCTTTAATGGTTACCACTCATAGAAGAAGTACTCTGATGAGAAACACTTCTCTTAGTTGATATGATTCTTTGTGGTGTTTTCTTAATAGTTACCATTCATTAATGAAGTATTCATATAATAAACACTTCTCGTAGTAGGATAAGATGCTTTGTGGTGTTTTATTTTATGGTTACCACCCATAAATGAAATATTCAGATAAGAAACACTTCAAGTACCAGGATAAGACGCGTTGTGATGTTTTCTTTAATGGTTACCACCTACAAATGAAGTACTCTAATCATAATCATTCTTAAATTAAGTAATCGGACCTGAAGCACCTAGAATGGTAATCTATTCTTCTTCTTGGTGTCTTATTCAATGTTTACAACACTTAAAAGAAGTACTCGGAGAACAAACTCTTCTCGTAGTTAGATATGACGCTTGGTGGAGTTTTCTTGAAAGGTAAACACTCATACACGAAGTACTCAGATAAAGTACACTTCTCGCAGTAAGGTAAGAAGCGTTATGATGTTTTCTATAATAGTTACAACGCATAAATGAAGTACTCTGATCATAATCACACATAAATTAAGTACACAGACATGAAGCACTTAGAGTGATAATCTATGCTTCTTCGTTGTGTTTTTTCAATGTTTACAACACATAAATGAAGTACCCGGAGAAGAAACGATTCTCGTAGAAAGAGATGATACATTGTGGAGTTTTCTTTAAAGGTTACCACTCATAGATGAAGTACTCTGATCAGAAACACTTCTTATAGTTGATATGATTCTTTGTGGTGTTTCCTTAATAGTTACCATTCATTAATGAAGTATTCATATAAAAACACTTCTCGTTGCAGGATAAGATGTGTTGTGATGTTTTCTTTAATGGTTATCACCTACAAATGAAGTACTTTGATCATAATCATTCTTAAATTAAGTAATCGGACCTGAAGCACCTAGCATGGTAATCTATTCTTCTTGTTGGTGTCTTATTCAATGTTTACAACACTTAAAAGAAGTACTCGGAGAACAAACTCTTCTCGTAGTTAGATATGACGCTTGGTGGAGTTTTCTTGAAAGGTAAACACTCATACACGAAGTACTCAGATAAAGTACACTTCTCGCAGTAAGGTAAGATGCGTTATGATGTTTTCTATAATAGTTACAACGCATAAATGAAGTACTCTGATCATAATCACACATAAATTAAGAACACAGACATGAAGCACTTAGAGTGATAATCTATGCTTCTTCGTTGTGTTTTTTCAATGTTTACAACACATAAATGAAGTACCCGGAGAAGAAACGATTCTCGTAGAAAGAGATGATACATTGTGGAGTTTTCTTTAAAGGTTACCACTCATAGATGAAGTACTCTGATCAGAAACACTTCTTATAGTTGATATGATTCTTTGTGGTGTTTCCTTAATAGTTACCATTCATTAATGAAGTATTCATATAAAAACACTTCTCGTTGCAGGATAAGATGTGTTGTGATGTTTTCTTTAATGGTTATCACCTACAAATGAAGTAGTCTGATCATAATCATTCTTAAATTACGTAATCGGACCTGAAGCACCTAGAATGGTAATCTATTCTTCTTCTTGGTGTCTTATTCAATGTTTACAACACTTAAAAGAAGTACTCGGAGAACAAACTCTTCTCGTAGTTAGATATGACGCTTGGTGGAGTTTTCTTGAAAGGTAAACACTCATACACGAAGTACTCAGATAAAGTACACTTCTCGCAGTAAGGTAAGATGCGTTATGATGTTTTCTATAATAGTTACAACGCATAAATGAAGTACTCTGATCATAATCACACATAAATTAAGTACACAGACATGAAGCACTTAGAGTGATAATCTATGCTTCTTCGTTGTGTTTTTTCATTGTTTACAACACATAAATGAAGTACCCGAGGAAGAAAATCTTCTCGTTGTATGATATGATACATTGTGGAGTTTTCTTGATAGGTTACCACTCATAGATGAAGTACTCTGATCAGAAACACTTCTCATAGTTGATATGATTCTTTGTGGTGTTTCCTGTAATGGTTACCATTCATAAATGAAGTATTCATATAATAAACACTTCTCGTTGCAGGATAAGATGTGTTGTGATGTTTTCTTTAATGGTTATCACCTACAAATGAAGTACTCAGATCATAATCATTCTTAAATTAAGTAATCGAACCTGAAGCACTTAGAATGGTAATCTATTCCTCTTCTTGGTGTCTTATTCAATGTTTACAACACTTAAAAGAAGTACTCGGAGAACAAACTCTTCTCGTAGTTAGATATGACGCTTTGTGGAGTTTCTTGAAAGGTTATACTCATAAATGAAGTACTCAAGATAAAGAACAATTCTCGCACTAGAGTAAGATGCGTTATAATGTTTTCTTTAATGGTTACAACCCAAAAATTAAGTACTCTGATCAGAATCACTAATAAATTAAGTACACAGACATGAGCACTTAGAGTGATAATCTATGCTTCTTCTTTGGTGTTTTTTCATTGTTTACAACACTTAAATTAAGTACCCGGAGAAGAAACACTCCTCGTAGTAAGATATGATACATTGTGAAGTTTTCTTGATAGGTTACCACTCATAGATGAAGTACTCTGATCAGAAACACTTCTCATTGAGGATATGATTCTTTGTTGTGTTTCCTGTAATGGTTACCATTCATAAATGAAGTATTTATATAATAAACACTTCTCGTAGCAGGATAAGATGCTTTGTGATGTTTTCTTTAATGGTTACACCTAAAATTGAAGTACTCTGATCATAATCTTTCGTAAATTAAGTACTCGGACGTGAAACACTTAGAGTGGTAATCTATGCTTCTTCGTGGTGTTTTATTCATTGTTTACAACATTTAAATGAAGTACTCAGAGAAGAAACTCTTCTCGTAGAAATATATGATGCTTTGTGAAGCTCTCTTGAAAGGTTACCACTCATAAGAAGCAATCTGATCAAAAACACTTCTCATAGTAGGATATAATGCTTTGTGGTGTTTTCTGAAATGGTTACCACACATAAATGAAATATTCAGATAAGAAACACTTCAAGTAGCAGGATAAGATGCGTTGTGATGTTTTCTTTAATGGTTACCACCTACAAATGTAGTACTCTGATCACAATCTTTCATAAATTATGTTCTCTGACCCGAAGCACTTAGAGTGATAATCTATTCTTCTTCATGATGTTTTTTTTATTGTTTACAACACTTAAATGAAGTACTGGGAGAAGAAACTCTTCTCGTAGTAAGATATGATGCTTTGCTAAGCTCTTTTGAAAGATTGCCACTCATAATAAGTATTTTGATCAGAAACACTTCTCATAGTAGGATATGATGCTTTGTTGTATTTGCAATAATGGTTGCCGCCCATAAATGAAGTATTTAGATAAGAAACACTTCTCGTAGCAGGATAAGATGCTTTGTGATGTTTTCTTTAATGGTTAGCACCTACGAATGAAGTACTCTGATAATAATCATTCATAAATTAAGTAATCGGACCTGAAGCATGGTAATCTATTCTTCTTCTTGGTGTCCCATTCAATATTTAAAACACTTAAAAGAAGTACTCGGAGAACAAACTCTTCTCGTAGTTAGATATGACGCTTGGTGGAGTTTTCTTGAATGATAAACACTCATAAACGAAGTACTCAGATAAAGAACACTTCTCGCAGTAGGGTAAGATGCGTTATGATGTTTTCTGTAATAGTTACAACGCATAAATGATGTACTCTGATCAGAATCACACATAAATTAAGTACACAGACATGAAGCACTTAGAGCGATAATCTATGCTTCTTCGTTGTGTTTTTTCAATGTTTACAACACATAAATGAAGTACCCGGAGAAGAAACACTTCTCGTAGAAAGAGATGATACATTGTGGAGTTTTCTTTAAAGGTTACCACTCATAGATGAAGTACTCTGATCAGAAACACTTCTCATAGTTGATATGATTCTTTGTGGTGTTTCCTTAATAGTTACCATTCATTAATGAAGTATTCATATAATAAACACTTCTCGTAGTAGGATAAGATGCTTTGTGGTGTTTTATTTTATGGTTACCACCCATAAATGAAATATTCAGATAAGAAACACTTCAAGTAGAAGGATAAGACGCGTTGTGATGTTTTCTTTAATGGTTACCACCTACAAATGAAGTACTCTGATCATAATCATTCTTAAATTAAGTAATCGGACCTGAAGCACCTAGAATGGTAATCTATTCTTCTTCTTGGTGTCTTATTCAATGTTTACAACACTTAAAAGAAGTACTCGGAGAGCAAACTCTTCTCGTAGTTAGATATGACGCTTGGTGGAGTTTTCTTGAAAGGTAAACACTCATACACGAAGTACTCAGATAAAATACACTTCTCGCAGTAGGGTAAGATGCGTTATGATGTTTTCTATAATAGTTACAACGCATAAATGAAGTACTCTGATCAGAATCACACATAAATTAAGTACACAGACATGAAGCACTTAGAGTGATAATCTATGCTTCTTCGTTGTGTTTTTTCATTGTTTACAACACATAAATGAAGTACCCGGAGAAGAAAATCTTCTCGTTGTATGATATGATACATTGTGGAGTTTTCTTGATAGGTTACCACTCATAGATGAAGTACTTTGATCAGAAACACTTCTCATAGTTGATATGATTCTTTGTGGTGTTTCCTGTAATGGTTACCATTCATAAATGAAGTATTCATATAATAAACACTTCTCGTTGCAGGATAAGATGTGTTGTGATGTTTTCTTTAATGGTTATCACCTACAAATGAAGTACTCAGATCATAATCATTCTTAAATTAAGTAATCGAACCTGAAGCACTTAGAATGGTAATCTATTCCTCTTCTTGGTGTCTTATTCAATGTTTACAACACTTAAAAGAAGTACTCGGAGAACAAACTCTTCTCGTAGTTAGATATGACGCTTTGTGGAGTTTCTTGAAAGGTTATACTCATAAATGAAGTACTCAAGATAAAGAACAATTCTCGCACTAGAGTAAGATGCGTTATAATGTTTTCTTTAATGGTTACAACCCAAAAATTAAGTACTCTGATCAGAATCACTAATAAATTAAGTACACAGACATGAGCACTTAGAGTGATAATCTATGCTTCTTCTTTGGTGTTTTTTGATTGTTTACAACACTTAAATTAAGTACCCGGAGAAGAAACACTCCTCGTAGTAAGATATGATACATTGTGAAGTTTTCTTGATAGGTTACCACTCATAGATGAAGTACTCTGATCAGAAACACTTCTCATTGAGGATATGATTCTTTGTTGTGTTTCCTGTAATGGTTACCATTCATAAATGAAGTATTTATATAATAAACACTTCTCGTAGCAGGATAAGATGCTTTGTGATGTTTTCTTTAATGGTTACACCTAAAATTGAAGTACTCTGATCATAATCTTTCGTAAATTAAGTACTCGGACGTGAAACACTTAGAGTGGTAATCTATGCTTCTTCGTGGTGTTTTATTCATTGTTTACAACATTTAAATGAAGTACTCAGAGAAGAAACTCTTCTCGTAGAAATATATGATGCTTTGTGAAGCTCTCTTGAAAGGTTACCACTCATAAGAAGCACTCTGATCAAAAACACTTCTCATAGTTGGATATAATGCTTTGTGGTGTTTTCTGAAATGGTTACCACACATAAATGAAATATTCAGATAAGAAACACTTCAAGTAGCAGGATAAGATGCGTTGTGATGTTTTCTTTAATGGTTACCACCTACAAATGTAGTACTCTGATCACAATCTTTCATAAATTATGTTCTCTGACCCGAAGCACTTAGAGTGATAATCTATTCTTCTTCATGATGTTTTTTTTATTGTTTACAACACTTAAATGAAGTACTGGGAGAAGAAACTCTTCTCGTAGTAAGATATGATGCTTTGCTAAGCTCTTTTGAAAGATTGCCACTCATAATAAGTATTTTGATCAGAAACACTTCTCATAGTAGGATATGATGCTTTGTTGTATTTGCAATAATGGTTGCCGCCCATAAATGAAGTATTTAGATAAGAAACACTTCTCGTAGCAGGATAAGATGCTTTGTGATGTTTTCTTTAATGGTTAGCACCTACGAATGAAGTACTCTGATAATAATCATTCATAAATTAAGTAATCGGACCTGAAGCATGGTAATCTATTCTTCTTCTTGGTGTCCCATTCAATATTTAAAACACTTAAAAGAAATACTCGGAGAACAAACTCTTCTCGTAGTTAGATATGACGCTTGGTGGAGTTTTCTTGAATGATAAACACTCATAAACGAAGTACTCAGATAAAGAACACTTCTCGCAGTAGGGTAAGATGCGTTATGATGTTTTCTGTAATAGTTACAACGCATAAATGATGTACTCTGATCAGAATCACACATAAATTAAGTACACAGACATGAAGCACTTAGAGTGATAATCTATGCTTCTTCGTTGTGTTTTTTCAATGTTTACAACACATAAATGAAGTACCCGGAGAAGAAACACTTCTCGTAGAAAGAGATGATACATTGTGGAGTTTTCTTTAAAGGTTACCACTCATAGATGAAGTACTCTGATCAGAAACACTTCTCATAGTTGATATGATTCTTTGTGGTGTTTCCTTAATAGTTACCATTCATTAATGAAGTATTCATATAATAAACACTTCTCGTAGTAGGATAAGATGCTTTGTGGTGTTTTATTTTATGGTTACCACCCATAAATGAAATATTCAGATAAGAAACACTTCAAGTAGAAGGATAAGACGCGTTGTGATGTTTTCTTTAATGGTTACCACCTACAAATGAAGTACTCTGATCATAATCATTCTTAAATTAAGTAATCGGACCTGAAGCACCTAGAATGGTAATCTATTCTTCTTCTTGGTGTCTTATTCAATGTTTACAACACTTAAAAGAAGTACTCGGAGAGCAAACTCTTCTCGTAGTTAGATATGACGCTTGGTGGAGTTTTCTTGAAAGGTAAACACTCATACACGAAGTACTCAGATAAAATACACTTCTCGCAGTAGGGTAAGATGCGTTATGATGTTTTCTATAATAGTTACAACGCATAAATGAAGTACTCTGATCAGAATCACACATAAATTAAGTACACAGACATGAAGCACTTAGAGTGATAATCTATGCTTCTTCGTTGTGTTTTTTCATTGTTTACAACACATAAATGAAGTACCCGGAGAAGAAACACTTCTCGTAGTAAGATATGATACATTGTGGAGTTTTCTTGAAAGGTTACCACTCATAGATGAAGTACTCTGATCAGAAACACTTCTCATAGTTGATATGATTCTTTGTGGTGTTTCCTTAATAGTTACCATTCATTAATGAAGTATTCATATAATAAACACTTCTCGTAGTAGGATAAGATGCTTTGTGGTGTTTTATTTTATGGTTACCACCCATAAATGAAATATTCAGATAAGAAACACTTCAAGTAGAAGGATAAGACGCGTTGTGATGTTTTCTTTAATGGTTACCACCTACAAATGAAGTACTCTGATCATAATCTTTCAAAAATTATGTTCTTTGACCTGAAGCACTTAGAGTGATGATATATTCTTCGTCATGGGGTTTTTTCTTTGTCTACAACACTTAAATGAAGTACTGGGCGAAGAAACACTTCTCGTAGTAAGATATGATGCGTTGTGAAGCTCTCTTGAAAGATTACCACTCATAAGAAGTATTCTGAACAGAAACACTTCTCATAGTAGGATATGATGCATTGTGGTATTTCCTATAATGGTTACCACCCATAAATGAAGTATTTTGATAAGAAACACTTCTCGTAGCAGGATAAGATGCTTTGTGTTGTTTTCTTTAATGGTTACCACATACAAATGAAGTACTCTGATCATAATCATTCATAAATAAAGTAATCGAACCTGATGCACTTAGAATGGTAATCTATTCCTCTTCTTGGTGTCTTATTCAATGTTTACAACACTTAAAAGAAGTACTCGGAGAACAAACTCTTCTCGTAGTTAGATATTACGCTTGGTGGAGTTTTCTTGAAAGGTAAACACTCATACACGAAGTACTCAGATAAAGTACACTTCTCGCAGTAGGGTAAGATGCGTTATGATGTTTTCTATAATAGTTACAACGCATAAATGAAGTACTCTGATCAGAATCACTCATAAATTAAGTACACAGACATGAAGCACTTAGAGTGATAATCTATGCTTCTTCGTTGTGTTTTTTCATTGTTTACAACACATAAATGAAGTACCCGGAGAAGAAACACTTCTCGTAGTAAGATATGATACATTGTGGAGTTTTCTTGAAAGGTTACCACTCATAGATGAAGTACTCTGATCAGAAACACTTCTCATAGTTGATATGATTCTTTGTGGTGTTTCCTTAATAGTTACCATTCATTAATGAAGTATTCATATAAAAACACTTCTCGTTGCAGGATAAGATGTGTTGTGATGTTTTCTTTAATGGTTATCACCTACAAATGAAGTACTCTGATCATAATCATTCTTAAATTAAGTAATCGGACCTGAAGCACCTAGAATGGTAATCTATTCTTCTTCTTGGTGTCTTATTCAATGTTTACAACACTTAAAAGAAGTACTCGGAGAACAAACTCTTCTCGTAGTTAGATATGACGCTTGGTGGAGTTTTCTTGAAAGGTAAACACTCATACACGAAGTACTCAGATAAAGTACACTTCTCGCAGTAGGGTAAGATGCGTTATGATGTTTTCTATAATAGTTACAACGCATAAATGAAGTACTCTGATCAGAATCACACATAAATTAAGTACACAGACATGAAGCACTTAGAGTGATAATCTATGCTTCTTCGTTGTGTTTTTTCATTGTTTACAACACATAAATGAAGTACCCGGAGAAGAAACACTTCTCGTTGTATGATATTATACATTGTGGAGTTTTCTTGATAGGTTACCACTCATAGATGAAGTACTCTGATCAGAAACACTTCTCATAGTTGATATGATTCTTTGTGGTGTTTCCTGTAATGGTTACCATTCATAAATGAAGTATTCATATAATAAACACTTATCGTAGCAGGATAAGATTCTTTGTGATGATTTCTTTAATGGTTACACCTAAAATTGAAGTACTCTGATCATAACCTTTCGTAAATTAAGTACTCGGACGTGAAACACTTAGAGTGGTAATCTATGCTTCTTCGTGGTGTTTTATTCATTGTTTACAACATTTAAATGAAGTACTCAGAGAAGAAACTCTTCTCGTAGAAATTTATGATGCTTTCTGAAGCTCTCTTGAAACGTTACCACTCATAAGAAGTACTTTGATCAGAAACACTTCTCATAGTTGGATATGATGCTTTGTGGTGTTTTCTGAAATGGTTACCACCCATAAATGAAATATTCAGATAAGAAACACTTCAAGTAGCATGATAAGACGCGTTGTGATGTTTTCTTTAATGGTTACCACCTACAAATGAAGTACTCTGATCATAATCTTTCAAAAATTATGTTCTTTGACCTGAAGCACTTAGAGTGATGATATATTCTTCTTCATGGGGTTTTTTCTTTGTCTACAACACATAAATGAAGTACCCGGAGAAGAAACACTTCTCGTAGAAAGAGATGATACATTGTGGAGTTTTCTTTAAAGGTTACCACTCATAGATGAAGTACTCTGATGAGAAACACTTCTCTTAGTTGATATGATTCTTTGTGGTGTTTCCTGTAATGGTTACCATTCATAAATGAAGTATTCATATAATAAACACTTATCGTAGCAGGATAAGATTCTTTGTGATGTTTTCTTTAATGGTTACACCTAAAATTGAAGTACTCTGATCATAACCTTTCGTAAATTAAGTACTCGGACGTGAAACACTTAGAGTGGTAATCTATGCTTCTTCGTGGTGTTTTATTCATTGTTTACAACATTTAAATGAAGTACTCAGAGAAGAAACTCTTCTCGTAGAAATTTATGATGCTTTCTGAAGCTCTCTTGAAACGTTACCACTCATAAGAAGTACTTTGATCAGAAACACTTCTCATAGTTGGATATGATGCTTTGTGGTGTTTTATTTTATGGTTACCACCCATAAATGAAATATTCAGATAAGAAACACTTCAAGTAGCAGGATAAGACGCGTTGTGATGTTTTCTTTAATGGTTACCACCTACAAATGAAGTACTCTGATCATAATCTTTCAAAAATTATGTTCTTTGACCTGAAGCACTTAGAGTGATGATATATTCTTCTTCATGGGGTTTTTTCTTTGTCTACAAAACTTAAATGAAGTACTGGGCGAAGAAACACTTCTCGTAGTAAGATATGATGCGTTGTGAAGCTCTCTTGAAAGATTACCACTCATAAGAAGTATTCTGAACAGAAACACTACTCATAGTAGGATATGATGCATTGTGGTATTTCCTATAATGGTTACCACCCATAAATTAAGTATTTTGATAAGAAACACTTCTCGTAGCAGGATAAGATGCTTTGTGTTGTTTTCTTTAATGGTTACCACATACAAATGAAGTACTCTGATCATAATCATTCGTAAATAAAGTAATCGAACCTGATGCACTTAGAATGGTAATCTATTCCTCTTCTTGGTGTCTTATTCAATGTTTACAACACTTAAAAGAAGTACTCGGAGAACAAACTCTTCTCGTAGTTAGATATGACGCTTGGTGGAGTTTTCTTGAAAGGTAAACACTCATACACGAAGTACTCAGATAAAGTACACTTCTCGCAGTAGGGTAAGATGCGTTATGATGTTTCTATAATAGCTACAACGCATAAATGAAGTACTCTGATCAGAATCACACATAAATTAAGTACACAGACATGAAGCACTTCGAGTGATAATCTATGCTTCTTCGTTGTGCTTTTTCATTGTTTACAACACATAAAAGAAGTACCCGGAGAAGAAACACTTCTCGTTGTATGATATTATACATTGTGGAGTTTTCTTGATAGGTTACCACTCATAGATGAAGTACTCTGATCAGAAACACTTCTCATAGTTGATATAATTTTTTGTGGTGTTTCCTTAATAGTTACCATTCATTAATGAAGTATTCATATAATAAACACTTCTCGTAGTAGGATAAGATGCTTTGTGGTGTTTTATTTTATGGTTACCACCCATAAATGAAATATTCAGATAAGAAACACTTCAAGTAGCAGGATAAGACCCGTTGTGATGTTTTCTTTAATGGTTACCACCTACAAATGAAGTACTCTGATCATAATCTTTCAAAAATTATGTTCTTTGACCTGAAGCACTTAGAGTGATGATATATTCTTCTTCATGGGGTTTTTTCTTTGTCTACAACACTTAAATGAAGTACTGGGCGAAGAAACACTTCTCGTAGTAAGATATGATGCGTTGTGAAGCTCTCTTGAAAGATTACCACTCATAAGAAGTATTCTGAACAGAAACACTTCTCATAGTAGGATATGATGCATTGTGGTATTTCCTATAATGGTTACCACCCATAAATGAAGTATTTTGATAAGAAACACTTCTCGTAGCAGGATAAGATGCTTTGTGCTGTTTTCTTTAATGGTTACCACATACAAATGAAGTACTCTGATCATAATCATTCATAAATAAAGTAATCGAACCTGATGCACTTAGAATGGTAATCTATTCCTCTTCTTGGTGTCTTATTCAATGTTTACAACACTTAAAAGAAGTACTCGGAGAACAAACTCTTCTCGTAGTTAGATATGACGCTTGGTGGAGTTTTCTTGAAAGGTAAACACTCATACACGAAGTACTCAGATAAAGTACACTTCTCGCAGTAGGGTAAGATGCGTTATGATGTTTCTATAATAGCTACAACGCATAAATGAAGTACTCTGATCAGAATCACACATAAATTAAGTACACAGACATGAAGCACTTCGAGTGATAATCTATGCTTCTTCGTTGTGCTTTTTCATTGTTTACAACACATAAATGAAGTACCCGGAGAAGAAACACTTCTCGTAGTAAGATATGATACATTGTGGAGTTTTCTTGAAAGGTTACCACTCATAGATGAAGTACTCTGATCAGAAACACTTCTCATAGTTGATATGATTCTTTGTGGTGTTTCCTTAATAGTTACCATTCATTAATGAAGTATTCATATAATAAACACTTCTCGTAGTAGGATAAGATGCTTTGTGGTGTTTTATTTTATGCTTACCACCCATAAATGAAATATTCAGATAAGAAACACTTCAAGTAGGAGGATAAGACGCGTTGTGATGTTTTCTTTAATGGTTACCACCTACAAATGAAGTACTCTGATCATAATCATTCTTAAATTAAGTAATCGGACCTGAAGCACCTCGAATGGTAATCTATTCTTCTTCTTGGTGTCTTATTCAATGTTTACAACACTTAAAAGAAGTACTCGGAGAACAAACTCTTCTCGTAGTTAGATATGACGCTTGGTGGAGTTTTCTTGAAAGGTAAACACTCATACACGAAGTACTCAGATAAAGTACACTTCTCGCAGTAGGGTAAGATGCGTTATGATGTTTTCTATAATAGTTACAACGCATAAATGAAGTACTCTGATCAGAATCACACATAAATTAAGTACACAGACATGAAGCACTTAGAGTGATAATCTATGCTTCTTCGTTGTGTTTTTTCATTGTTTACAACACATAAATGAAGTACCCGGAGAAGAAACACTTCTCGTTGTATAATATTATACATTGTGGAGTTTTCTTGATAGGTTACCACTCGTAGATGAAGAACTCTGATCAGAAACACTTCTCATAGTTGATATGATTCTTTGTGGTGTTTCCTGTAATGGTTACCATTCATAAATGAAGTATTCATATAATAAACACTTATCGTAGCAGGATAAGATGCTTTGTGATGTTTTCTTTAATGGTTACACCTAAAATTGAAGTACTCTGATCATAATCTTTCGTAAATTAAGTACTCGGACGTGAAACACTTAGAGTGGTAATCTATGCTTCTTCGTGGTGTTTTATTCATTGTTTACAACATTTAAATGAAGTACTCAGAGAAGAAACTCTTCTCGTAGAAATTTATGATGCTTTCTGAAGCTCTCTTGAAACTTTACCACTCATAAGAAGTACTTTAATCAGAAACACTTCTCATAGTTGGATATGATGCTTTGTGGTGTTTTATTTTATGGTTACCACCCATAAATGAAATATTCAGATAAGAAACACTTCAAGTAGCAGGATAAGATGCTTTGTGATGTTTTCTTTAATGGTTACCACCTACGAATGAAGTACTCTGATAATAATCATTCATAAATTAAGTAATCGGACCTGAAGCATGGTAATCTATTCTTCTTCTTGGTGTCCCATTCAATATTTAAAACACTTAAAAGAAGTACTCGGAGAACAAACTCTTCTCGTAGTTAGATATGACGCTTGGTGGAGTTTTCTTCAATGATAAACACTCATAAACGAAGTACTCAGATAAAGAACACTTCTCGCAGTAGGGTAAGATGCGTTATGATGTTTTCTGTAATAGTTACAACGCATAAATGATGTACTCTAATCAGAATCACACATAAATTAAGTACACAGACATGAAGCACTTAGAGTGATAATCTATGCTTCTTCGTTGTGTTTTTTCAATGTTTACAACACATAAATGAAGTACCCGGAGAAGAAACACTTCTCGTAGAAAGAGATGATACATTGTGGAGTTTTCTTTAAAGGTTACCACTCATAGAAGAAGTACTCTGATGAGAAACACTTCTCTTAGTTGATATGTTTCTTTGTGGTGTTTTCTTAATAGTTACCATTCATTAATGAAGTATTCATATAATAAACACTTCTCGTAGTAGGATAAGATGCTTTGTGGTGTTTTATTTTATGGTTACCACCCATAAATGAAATATTCAGATAAGAAACACTTCAAGTAGCAGGATAAGACCCGTTGTGATGTTTTCTTTAATGGTTACCACCTACAAATGAAGTACTCTGATCATAATCTTTCAAAAATTATGTTCTTTGACCTGAAGCACTTAGAGTGATGATATATTCTTCTTCATGGGGTTTTTTCTTTGTCTACAACACTTAAATGAAGTACTGGGCGAAGAAACACTTCTCGTAGTAAGATATGATGCGTTGTGAAGCTCTCTTGAAAGATTACCACTCATAAGAAGTATTCTGAACAGAAACACTTCTCATAGTAGGATATGATGCATTGTGGTATTTCCTATAATGGTTACCACCCATAAATGAAGTATTTTGATAAGAAACACTTCTCGTAGCAGGATAAGATGCTTTGTGCTGTTTTCTTTAATGGTTACCACATACAAATGAAGTACTCTGATCATAATCATTCATAAATAAAGTAATCGAACCTGATGCACTTAGAATGGTAATCTATTCCTCTTCTTGGTGTCTTATTCAATGTTTACAACACTTAAAAGAAGTACTCGGAGAACAAACTCTTCTCGTAGTTAGATATGACGCTTGGTGGAGTTTTCTTGAAAGGTAAACACTCATACACGAAGTACTCAGATAAAGTACACTTCTCGCAGTAGGGTAAGATGCGTTATGATGTTTCTATAATAGCTACAACGCATAAATGAAGTACTCTGATCAGAATCACACATAAATTAAGTACACAGACATGAAGCACTTCGAGTGATAATCTATGCTTCTTCGTTGTGCTTTTTCATTGTTTACAACACATAAATGAAGTACCCGGAGAAGAAACACTTCTCGTAGTAAGATATGATACATTGTGGAGTTTTCTTGAAAGGTTACCACTCATAGATGAAGTACTCTGATCAGAAACACTTCTCATAGTTGATATGATTCTTTGTGGTGTTTCCTTAATAGTTACCATTCATTAATGAAGTATTCATATAATAAACACTTCTCGTAGTAGGATAAGATGCTTTGTGGTGTTTTATTTTATGCTTACCACCCATAAATGAAATATTCAGATAAGAAACACTTCAAGTAGGAGGATAAGACGCGTTGTGATGTTTTCTTTAATGCTTACCACCTACAAATGAAGTACTCTGATCATAATCATTCTTAAATTAAGTAATCGGACCTGAAGCACCTCGAATGGTAATCTATTCTTCTTCTTGGTGTCTTATTCAATGTTTACAACACTTAAAAGAAGTACTCGGAGAACAAACTCTTCTCGTAGTTAGATATGACGCTTGGTGGAGTTTTCTTGAAAGGTAAACACTCATACACGAAGTACTCAGATAAAGTACACTTCTCGCAGTAGGGTAAGATGCGTTATGATGTTTTCTATAATAGTTACAACGCATAAATGAAGTACTCTGATCAGAATCACACATAAATTAAGTACGCAGACATGAAGCACTTAGAGTGATAATCTATGCTTCTTCGTTGTGTTTTTTCATTGTTTACAACACATAAATGAAGTACCCGGAGAAGAAACACTTCTCGTTGTATAATATTATACATTGTGGAGTTTTCTTGATAGGTTACCACTCGTAGATGAAGAACTCTGATCAGAAACACTTCTCATAGTTGATATGATTCTTTGTGGTGTTTCCTGTAATGGTTACCATTCATAAATGAAGTATTCATATAATAAACACTTATCGTAGCAGGATAAGATGCTTTGTGATGTTTTCTTTAATGGTTACACCTAAAATTGAAGTACTCTGATCATAATCTTTCGTAAATTAAGTACTCGGACGTGAAACACTTAGAGTGGTAATCTATGCTTCTTCGTGGTGTTTTATTCATTGTTTACAACATTTAAATGAAGTACTCAGAGAAGAAACTCTTCTCGTAGAAATTTATGATGCTTTCTGAAGCTCTCTTGAAACTTTACCACTCATAAGAAGTACTTTAATCAGAAACACTTCTCATAGTTGGATATGATGCTTTGTGGTGTTTTATTTTATGGTTACCACCCATAAATGAAATATTCAGATAAGAAACACTTCAAGTAGCAGGATAAGATGCTTTGTGATGTTTTCTTTAATGGTTACCACCTACGAATGAAGTACTCTGATAATAATCATTCATAAATTAAGTAATCGGACCTGAAGCATGGTAATCTATTCTTCTTCTTGGTGTCCCATTCAATATTTAAAACACTTAAAAGAAGTACTCGGAGAACAAACTCTTCTCATAGTTAGATATGACGCTTGGTGGAGTTTTCTTCAATGATAAACACTCATAAACGAAGTACTCAGATAAAGAACACTTCTCGCAGTAGGGTAAGATGCGTTATGATGTTTTCTGTAATAGTTACAACGCATAAATGATGTACTCTAATCAGAATCACACATAAATTAAGTACACAGACATGAAGCACTTAGAGTGATAATCTATGCTTCTTCGTTGTGTTTTTTCAATGTTTACAACACATAAATGAAGTACCCGGAGAAGAAACACTTCTCGTAGAAAGAGATGATACATTGTGGAGTTTTCTTTAAAGGTTACCACTCATAGAAGAAGTACTCTGATGAGAAACACTTCTCTTAGTTGATATGTTTCTTTGTGGTGTTTTCTTAATAGTTACCATTCATTAATGAAGTATTCATATAATAAACACTTCTCGTAGTAGGATAAGATGCTTTGTGGTGCTTTATTTTATGGTTACCACCCATAAATGAAATATTCAGATAAGAAACACTTCAAGTAGCAGGATAAGACGCGTTGTGATGTTTTCTTTAATGGTTACCACCTACAAATGAAGTACTCTAATCATAATCATTCTTAAATTAAGTAATAGGACCTGAAGCACCTAGAATGGTAATCTATTCTTCTTCTTGGTGTCTTATTCAATGTTTACAACACTTAAAAAGTGTACTCGGAGAACAAACTCTTCTCGTAGTTAGATATGACGCTTGGTGGAGTTTTCTTGAAAGGTAAACACTCATACACGAAGTACTCAGATAAAGTACACTTCTCGCAGTAGGGTAAGATGCGATATGTTGTTTTCTATAATAGTTACAACGCATAAATGAAGTACTCTGATCAGAATCACACATAAATTAATTACACAGACATGAAGCACTTAGAGTGATAATCTATGCTTCTTCGTTGTGTTTTTTCATTGTTTACAACACATAAATGAAGTACCCGGAGAAGAAACACTTCTCGTTGTATGATATTATACATTGTGGAGTTTTCTTGATAGGTTACCACTCATAGATGAAGTACTCTGATCAAAAACACTTCTCATAGTTGATATGATTCTTTGTGGTGTTTCCTGTAATGGTTACCATTCATAAATGAAGTATTCATATAATAAACACTTATCGTAGCAGGATAAGATGCTTTGTGATGTTTTCTTTAATGGTTACACCTAAAATTGAAGTACTCTGATCATAATCTTTCGTAAATTAAGTACTCGGACGTGAAACACTTAGAGTGGTAATCTATGCTTCTTCGTGTTGTTTTATTCATTGTTTACAACATTTAAATGAAGTACTCAGAGAAGAAACTCTTCTCGTAGAAATTTATGATGCTTTCTGAAGCTCTCTTGAAACGTTACCACTCATAAGAAGTACTTTGATCAGAAACACTTCTCATAGTTGGATATGATGCTTTGTGGTGTTTTATTTTATGGTTACCACCCATAAATGAAATATTCAGATAAGAAACACTTCAAGTAGCAGGATAAGACGCGTTGTGATGTTTTCTTTAATGGTTACCACCTACAAATGAAGTACTCTGATCATAATCTTTCAAAAATTATGTTCTTTGACCTGAAGCACTTAGAGTGATGATATATTCTTCTTCATGGGGTTTTTTCTTTGTCTACAACACTTAAATAAAGTACTGGGCGAAGAAACACTTCTCGTAGTAAGATATGATGCGTTGTGAAGCTCTCTTGAAAGATTACCACTCATAAGAAGTATTCTGAACAGAAACACTTCTCATAGTAGGATATGATGCATTGTGGTATTTCCTATAATGGTTACCACCCATAAATGAAGTATTTTGATAAGAAACACTTCTCGTAGCATGATAAGATGCTTTGTGTTGTTTTCTTTAATGGTTACCACATACGAATGAAGTACTCTGATCATAATCATTCATAAATAAAGTAATCGAACCTGATGCACTTAGAATGGTAATCTATTCCTCTTCTTGGTGTCTTATTCAATGTTTACAACACTTAAAAGAAGTACTCGGAGAACAAACTCTTCTCGTAGTTAGATATGACGCTTGGTGGAGTTTTCTTGAAAGGTAAACACTCATACACGAAGTACTCAGATAAAGTACACTTCTCGCAGTAGGGTAAGATGCGTTATGATGTTTTCTATAATAGTTACAACGCATAAATGAAGTACTCTGATCAGAATCACACATAAATTAAGTACACAGACATGAAGCACTTAGAGTGATAATCTATGCTTCTTCATTGTGTTTTTTCATTGTTTACAACACATAAATGAAGTACCGGGAGAAGAAACACTTCTCGTTGTATGATATGATACAATGTGGAGTTTTCTTGATAGGTTACCACTCATAGATGAAGTATTCTGATCAGAAACACTTCTCATAGTTGATATGATTCTTTGTGGTGTTTCCTGTAAGGGTTACCATTCATAAATGAAGTATTCATATAATAAACACTTATCGTAGCAGGATAAGATGCTTTGTGATGTTTTCTTTAATGGTTACACCTAAAATTGAAGTACTCTGATCATAATCTTTCGTAAATTAAGTACTCGGACGTGAAACACTTAGAGTGGTAATCTATGCTTCTTCGTGGTGTTTTATTTATTGTTTACAACATTTAAATGGAATACTCAGAGAAGAAACTCTTCTCGAAGAAATTTATGATGCTTTGTGAAGCTCTCTTGAAACATTACCACTCATAAGAAGTACTCTGATCAGAAACACTTCTCATAGTAGGATATGATGTTTTGTGGTGTTTTATTTTATGGATACCACCCATAAATGAAATATTCAGAGAAGAAACACTTCAAGTAGCAGGATAAGATGCGTTGTGATGTTTTCTTTAATGGTTACCACCTACAAATGAAGTACTCTGATCATAATCTTTCATAAATTATGTTCTCTGACCTGAAGCACTTTGAGTGATAATATATTCTTCTTCATGGGGTTTTTTCATTGTTTACAACACTTAAATGAAGTACTGGGGGAAGAAACATTTATCGTAGTAAGATATGATGCGTTGTGAAGCTTTGTGAACAGAAACACTTCTCATAGTAGGATATGATGCTTTGTGGTATTTCCTATAATGGTTAGCACCCATTAATAAAGTATTTAGATAAGAAGCACTTCTCGTTGCAAGATAAGATGCTTTGTGATGTTTTCTTTAATGGTTACCACCGATAAATGAAGTACTCTGATCATAATCATTCTTAAATTAAGTAATCAGACCTGAAGCACCTAGAATGGTAATCTATTCTTCTTCTTGGTTCCTTATTCAAATTTTACAAACTTAAAAGAAGTACTCCGATAAGAAACACTTCTCGCAGTAGGGTAAGATATATTATGATGTTTTTTCTAATGGTTACAACCCATAAATGAAGTACTCTGATCAGAATCACTCATAAATTATGTACACAAACATGAAGCACTTTGAGTGATAATCTATTCTTCTTCGTTATGTTTTTTCATTGTTTACAACACTTAAATGAAGTACGCGGAGAAGAAACACTCATCGTAGTAAGATATGATACATTGTGGAGTTTTCTTGAAAGGTTACCACTCATAGATGAAGTACTATGGTCAAAAACACTTCTCATAGTTCATATTATTCTTTGTGGTGTTTCCTTAATATTTACCATTCATAAATGAATTATTCATATAATAAACACTTCTCGTAGTGGAATAAGATTCTTTGTGATGTTTTCTTTAATGGTTACCACCTAAAAATGAAGTACTCTGATCATAATCATTCGGAAATTAAGTACTCGGACGTGTAACACTTACAATGGTAATCTTTGCTTCTTCGTGGTGTTTTATTCACTATTTACAACATTTAAATGAAGTACTAAGAGAATAAACTCTTTTCGTAGAAATATATGATTCTTTGTGAAGCTCTCTTGAAAGGTTACCACTCATAAGAACTATTCTGATCAGAAACACTTCTCATAGTAGGATATGATGCTTTGTGGTGTTTTTTGTAATGGTTACCACCCATAAATGAAATATTCAGATAAGAAACACTTTAAGTAGTAAGATATGATACATTGTGGAGTTTTCTTGAAAGGTTACCACTCATAGATGAAGTACTATGATCAGAAACACTTCTCATAGTTGATATGATTTTTTGTGGTATTTCCTTAATAGTTACCATTCATATATGAACTATTCATATAATAAACACTTCTCGTAGTATGATAAGATTCTTTGTGATATTTTCTTTAATGGTTACACCTAAAATTGAAGTACTATGATCATAATCTTTCGTAAATTAAGTACTCGGACGTGAAACACTTAGAGTGGTAATTTATTTTTTTCGTGGTGTTTTATTCATTGTTTACAACATTTAAATGAAGTACTCAGAGAAGAAACTCTTCTCGTAGAAATATATGATGTTTTGTGAAGTTCTCTTGAAAGGTTACCACTCATAAGACGTACTCTGATCAGAAACACTTCTCATAGTAGGATATGATGCTTTGTGGTATTTTCTGTAATGGTTACCACCCATAAATGAAATATTCAGATAAGAAACACTTGAAGTAGCAAGATAAGATGAGTTGTGATGTTTTCTTTAATGGTTACCACCTACAAATGAAGTACTTTGATCTTAATCATTCAAAAATTATGTTCTCTGACCTGAAGCACTGGAGAAGAAACAGACATGAAGCACTTAGAGTAATAATCTATGCTTCTTTGTTGTAAGATATAATACATTGTGGAGTTTTCTTGAAAGGTTACCACTCATAGCTGAAGTACTATGAACAGAAACACTTCTCATAGTTGATATGATTATTTGTGGTGTTTCCTTAATAGTTACCATTCATAAATGAAGTATTCATATAATAAACACTTCTCGTAGTAGAATAAGATTTTTTGTGAAGTTTTCTTTAATGGTTACCACCTAAAAATGAAGTACTCTGATCATAATATATGCTTCTTCGTGGTGTTTTATTCACTGTTTACAACATTTAAATTTTGTACTCAGAGAAGAAACTCTTTTCGTAGAATTATATGATGCTTTGTGAACCTCTCTTGAAAGGTTACCACTCATAAGAAGTACTCTGATCAGAAACACTTCTCATAGTAGGATATGATGCTTTGTGATGTTTTCTTTAATGGTTACCACTCATAAATGAAGAACTCCGATCAGAATCGCTCATATATTAAGTACTCGGACAAGTACTTAGAGTGGTAATCTATGCTTTTTCGTGGGGTTTTATTCATTGTTTGCAACACTAAAATGAAGTACACGGAGAGGAAACTCTTCTCGTAGTAAGATATAACGCTTTATGGAATTTTCTTAAAAGGTTACCACTAATAAAGAAGTACTCTTATAAAAAACACATCTCATTAGATGATGCTTTGTGGTGTTTTCTATAATTGTTACCACCCAGAAATGTAGTACTCAGATAAGAAACACTTCTCGTAGCTGGATAAGATGCTTTGTGATGTTTTCTTTAATGGTTACAACTCATAAATGAAGTACTTTGATCACAATCAATCATAAATTAAGTACTCGGACCTGAAGCACATCTATGCTTCTTCGTGGTGTGTTGTTCATTGTTTACAACACTTAAATGAAGTACTCCGAGAAGAAACTCTTCTCGTAGTAAGATATGTTGCTTTGTGAAGCTCTCTTGAAAGATTACCACTCATAAGAACTATTCTGATCATGAACACTTCTCATAGTAGTATTGATGCTTTGTGGTGTTTTCTGTAATGAATACCACCCATAAATGAAGTATTCAGATAAGAAACTCTTCAAGTAGCATCATAAGATGCTTTGTGGTGTTTTATTTAATGGTTACCACTCATAAATGAAGTACTTTGATCAGAATCACTAAAAAATTTAGTACTCAAATATGAAGCACTCAGAGTGGTAATCTATGCTTCTTCGTGGTGTTTTATTCATTGTTTAGAATATTTAAGTGAAGTACTCGGAGAAGAAACTCTTCTCGAATAAGATATGATACTTTGTGAAGCTCTCTTGAAAGGTTACCACTCATAAGAAGTACTCTGATCAAAACATTTTTTCTAGTAGGATATGATGCTTTGCGATGTTTTCTTTAATGGTTACCATCCATAAATGAAATATTCTGATAAGAAACACTTCAAGTAGCAGGATAAGATGCTTTGTGATGTTTTCTTTAATGGTTACCACCTACAAATGAAGTACTCTGATCAAATTCTTTCATAAATTAAGTTCTCTGACTCGAAGCAATTAGAGTGGTAATCTATGCTTCATGGGTAGGAATCACTAATAAAGCACTCAGAGATGAAGTACTCTGAGAAAAACTCTCCTCGTAGTAATATATGATGCTTTGTGGAATTTTCTTGAAAGGTTACCATTCACAAATGAAGTACTCTGATCAGAAACACTTCTCATAGTAGGAAATGACGCTTTGTGATATTTTCTATATTGGTTACCACCCAAAAATGAAGTATTCGGATTAGAAACACTTCTCACAGTAGGTTAAAATGCTTTGTGTTTGCGTTCTTGATTGTTTACCAGCTATAAATGAAGTACTCTGATCAGAATCACTAATAAACTGAGTACTCAGACATGAAGCACTTACGGTGGTAATCTATTATTCTTCATGGTATTTTATTCATTGTTTACAACACTTAAAAGAAGTACTGGGAGAAGAAACTCTTCTCGTAGTAAAATATGATGCTTTGTGGAGTTTTCTTGAAAGGTTACCACTCATAAATGAAGTACTATGAACAGAAACACTTCTCATAGTAGGATATGATGCTTTTTGGTATTTTCTGTAATGGTTACCACCCAAAAAAGAAGTATTCAGATTAGAAACACTTCTAACTGCAGGTTAAGATGTTTTGTGTTGCTTTCTTGATTGTTTACCAGCCATAAATGAAGTACTCTGATCAGAATCACTAATAAACTATGTACTCAGACATGAAGTACTCTTATTAGTGGTGTTTTATTCCTTTTTTACAACTCTTAAATGAAGTAAACTGGGAAGAAACTCTTCTCGTTGTAAGATATGATGATTTGTGGAGTTTTCTTGAAATGTTATCACTCATAAATGAAGTACAATTAATAGAAACACTTCTCATATAAGGATATGATGCTTTGTGGTATTTCCTATAAAGGTTACCGCCCATAAATGAAGTATTTAGATAAGAAACACTTCTCGTAGCAGGATAAGATGCTTTGTGATGTTTTCTTTAATTGTTACCACCTACAAATGAAGTATGCTGATCATAATCATTCATAAATTAAGTAATCGGACCTGAAGCACTTAGCATGGTAATCTATGCTTCTTCTTGGTGTCTTATTCAATGTTTACAACACTTAAAAGAAGTACTCGGAGAACAAACTCTACTCGTAGTTAGATATGACGCTTTGTGGAGTTTTCTTGAATGGTTAACACTCATAAATGAAGTACTCAGATAAGAAACATTTCTCGCAGTAGGGTAAGATGCGTTATGATGTTTTCTGTAATGGTTACAACCCATAAATGAAGTACTCTAATCAGAATCACTCATAAATTAAGTACACAAACATGAAGCACTTAGAGTGATAATCTATGCTTCTTCGTTGTGTTTTTTCATTGTTTACAACACTTAAATGAAGTACTCGGAGAAGAAACACTTCTCGTTGTAAGATATGATACATTGTGGAATTTTCTTGAAAGGTTACCACTCATAGATGAAGTACTCTGATCAGAAACACTTCTCATAGTTGATATGATGCTTTGTGGTGTTTCCTGTAATGGTTACCATCCATAAAAGAAGTATTCAGATAATAAATACTTCTCGTACCAGGAAAAGATGCTTTTTGTTGTTTTCTTTAATGGTTACCACCGAAAAATGAAGTACTCTGATCATAATCGTTCGTAAATTAATTATTCGGATGTGAAACACTTATAGTGGTAATATATGCTTCTTCATGGTGTTTTATTCATTGTTTACAACACTTAAATGAAGTACTCCGAGAAGAAACTCTTCTCGTAGTAAAATATGATGCTTTGTGAAGCTCTCTTGAATGGTTACCACTCACAAATGAAGTACTGTGATCAGAAACACTTCTCATAGTAGGACATGACGCTTTGTGATATTTTCTGTAATGGTTACCACCCAAAAAATAAGTATTCGGATAAGAAACACTTCTCATAGTAGATTAAGATGCTTTCTTGATTGTTTACCAGCCATAAATGAAGTACTCTGATCAGAATCACTGATAAACTAAGTACTCAGACATAAATCACTTAGAGTGATAAGTTATGCTTCTTCGTGGTGTTTTATTCATTGTTTACAACACTTAAATGAAGTACTCGGGGAAGAAACTCTTCTCGTAGTAAGATATGATGCTTTGTGAAATTTTCTTGTAAGTTTTATTTATTATCGGATCTAAAAGTTTCATTCTTTTGTTATATTAATTTTCCGTTTGGTTATGAATTTTAGAAATTTTGAAAAAAAAAACATCAACTTTTGATTTTATCAAATATATACAAGTGGGTTTTTGAAATTCGTCAATAAATAATACAACATATTTAAACTCATTAAATGATGTTAGGAGTGCAAATCCTCAAACATCTGAGTGAACAAGTTCAAATGATTTTTTTATTGTCTTGTTGATATGGGTAATGGTAATCTCATTTGTTAAGAAATAATGCATGCATTACATGAATTTGATTCATAAGTTAGAGTTTGAAATAATTTTTGAAGAACATTATTACATGGATGTTCAATTCTTCTTTGTCATAAATTGCCTAAATCATCTTTCTTTACGTGAAAATTTATTTTTTGACATTTTAAAACGTAGAGATTGTTTTCAAGTATCCTTCACCAATAATTTGTTTGGTAATCAATTCTTGAAAACACATATTTTTCAATGAAAAAATAATTTCACAATCTAATTCTCTTGTGATTTTTCCTATAGACAAGAAGTTGCAAGAACAATTTTTTACATACAAAATATTTATTATTGTCTTGGAAAATAGTTCAATTTCACGGATTCCTTTAATTTTCATTATCTCACCATTATCTAAAGCTTACAAATTGGTTACCATTGGTAATTATCTAACAAATTTTTATTACCAATCAATTGATTGGTTGCACCTAAATCTAGAATTCATTCACCATCATCATATTTATTGGTGAAGTTTGTCATTTTGACTCCTAAGAGCATCTCCAACAGTAATTGCTTATGAATTGCTTATGCGGATGTTTCAATTATTTCGTAATTGCTGGGTTGTATGCCTATCGCTTATTTAGCAATTGTGGAAAAGAATTGTTTATTTAGCAATTATGGCTTTTCTTTTTTTTAAGATGAGTTGGCCAAATGTTTAATTCTTATTGGTCAAGTGTTTAATTCTCAATTGTTTACTTGATTGTACTAATATTGGAATGGATTGCTTAATTTCTAAAATTTCTACAATTATGATTTAGCAATTAATTTCAATTGATGTATTGGAGATGCTCTAATTTTGTGCATTTGTAGGAGTCTTCAATATTTTTCATAATTTTTATTTACTGGATTGGATAATGAACAATGACAATTATGTGTTTTACCAAGCCCAATAGAGTGAATTGAATTTGGACCTTTACAATCCAACATGAAGAGAGTTTCATTCATCAAGTCGGTCGAATTGGTTGGAGCATTGTTTTTCTCCCTTATTTTTTGGATCCCTCTTAGCAGTGCCTCTGCCTTCCTGCTTTTTATCTTCTCTTCTTTGAAATGGCCAAAGATAAGTATTGAGAACCCAACAGCTGATCCTCGTGTGATCTCGTCGTTTGCAATGATTGCACCGAGTGGATGTATGGCCTTATTTCTTTTTTTTTCTTCTCGTCATCATTAAGATTCAAGATTTATGTAGCATGAGGTTGATCTTGAAGGTTGTTGTTAAGAATTGATTTGCACAAGCTAGACCTTTATTGTTGGCTTTGTTGCCGGACAGAGTCACTACTTGTATCCAAGTGAGATTTTCTTTATCTTTAACTTGGAGAACGGTGATTTTGGAAGAAGAAGTCTTAGCTATTGATTTTGCAGAAGCTTTTCTGAATCGAACAACAACTTGTTCTATTATCCTAATGAAATTTATAAATTGAGAAGAGAATGTGAATAATAATATTGCATTGTATTTGCTTGATTATTGTTTTTACAAATGATACATATATTTATAGAAATCTCCATACAACTAAGTCTAACGGCTAGTAGTAACAATAGCCTAACGGTTAGTTGGCAGTTAACGGTCATATATATGGCCATTACATTTTTTTTCTTTTTTTTTTACTTAATCATTATTTTTTTCTTTTTTATTATTATGTTTCAGAAAAGTTCAAAAAAAAAAAAATTGTGCCTGCATTATATTTCATATATGAAGTTCAGTTGATGAGTGATCAAAATTTGAGACGACAAAAACACAAAAAAAAGTTATATTTGAACCCTTATCAGATATATAATACATTAACCGAAGACATGCATTCTGAGGGTGACAGACAAAATATTAATATGCTTCTTCCGAAGAATAAACAAAATTTAAGTTGTTTCATTAAAGTATAAAAGATAAAATATAATATTGTAAGGTTGAATTTGTTTTCCGCCTCTGCCGTGGTCTAAACTAACCGCCTCAGTAAAAGAAAAAGATGCACATTATAACAACGACTCGTCATGGTTAACAGTCATCACCAATTTTGACTTCTCATCTCCATCAGTTGCAGCCGTTTTCTGCGGTCTCTGGTCTTTGATACCAATCTCCCCACATTCCTCGTCAATCTCATTTCGACATGCTGTTCCCGTGAGTTTCAATGCACGCTCGGCTTGTAATTCCCAATTTGTAGATTTGATGACAACAAGCATTAGTACTACACATGTTGCTTGTGCCGAGAGCAGCCCAAGCCAGAGTCCCTTGAAATCCAGCCCAGAGCAGAACGCTAACACGACCGCCACCGGCATCCCAACCACATAGAAAGAACCTAGGTTTACGTTTGCTCCGATTTTTGGTCGAGCACTTCCTCGCAACACACCGCAGCCAGTTGTCTGAGGACAATTTCCCAATTCACACATGCCCAAAATTGGGAGCACTGATGCTGTTAGTTTAAGGATGTCGGCATCATCGGTGAACATCCTAGCCCACAAATGTCGTACCGAAGATGCAAAGCCAAATGCAATGGTGCCAAGCATAAAACTAAGTATGATGCCAGCTGTTGCAGCCCTCTTGGCATAGGTGGGACGGTTTGCGCCAAGCTCGTTACTGACACGAGTTGAAACACCAAAGCTGAGAGATGATGGGAATATGTAGATGAGAGATGTGGTTTGGATAAGGATCCCCATTGATGCAACAGTGGCTTGAGGGTTAGATAGCAAACCACAAAGAATTATCATTATCTCATACCACCACCATTCGAGACAGACGCTTACGGCACTGGGAACGGATAAGGCTAGGAGTGAGCCCCAATCTCTTAGGCATTCCTTGGTAATGTTAAAGCCGCCGGTAAGCTTGTGAACCCCGGAGAAGTACGTATATGCCAGGAGAAATATGACAAGATTGAGGTTAGCCCAGACAGATGCCAATGCAACACCCTCAAATCCAAGCTGGAGAACTGTGACTAGAAGGTAATTTATGGGATAATGGAAAAAAATTGCAAGCATGGCACAAATTGTCAATGGAAAATTTATGGATTGAGTGCGAAGGTATATTCGAAGCGGATGGATGAACGATTGGAGGAGGAGGTCGGGAAGCGAGTACAGAATGAATATATGAGCCGCAGATGCAATATCGTCTTCCTGACCACAGAGAATTAGTATTGGCTTCATGTAAGTCCAGAGCAATGAAATTGGGATGGAAACACATAATAGGAGAAGTATGGTGCGTTGAAGAGTCACACCTAGGAGGTCATGGCGGCGTGCCCCGAATGCTTGGCCACAGATTGGTTCCATTCCCATGGCTAAACCGCTGAGTACTGAATAGCCCGTGATGTTAGCAAATCCGATAGCAAGGGACCCACCTGCCAGGGCAAGGCCACCGAGTTGGCCGAGAAACAGCATGGAGATCATGGACCGGAGGTACAAAATTAGACCGGTTATGATCATTGGGGTCGAAAGGCCAAGAATGGACCATGCTTCTCTTACATATTCATAGACCGGAGCTGCTTTCTTTTGTGGTGTCGGAGGCAATTCCGGTATTGTAACAATAATGAGTCGCTCCTCGGTTTTTCTATCGTTGGAGGTCAGGTTAGCCATGGCTGCAGGAAAATAGTGCAGTGTTGGTAGGGGTTTTCAGATGTAGTGTTTGGAATTAATTCGACTAAGAGACTATATATTTGTAAGTGTTACAAACGGTCTATTTTTTTCCCTGAAATGTTTATACTCAGGAGATGGTTATTTGAATGTTAGCTGAAAGAGAAGAATGAAAAAGATGTGGAGAACCAGAGGGACGACGGGGCTTATATACAACACAACGAACCTTTTTTTTATTTAAAATAAAAGTATACGGTGAAACCTTTGAAACTAGAGTATTCTTATATTATATCAAGCTTCACAGGTTCACACTAGACCGTCAAGATGAACCTTTAACGCGCGAAACATGCACGAAATTGTGCCGTCACGACATTACGTTGAACGTTTCGTTGGATAACATAACAAAAAAATGCGTTGCACGTATCGTTTAGTACGAAAGGTGAAATTTCGTAAAAATTATACTTAAACGAAAAAAATTTTGTTTGCGTTACACAATTCATTTATAAAACATAAAAAAACATTGCGTTGCATGTTTCGTTCAAGCGCAACAAAACATAACAATGTAACACGTGATTCAGTGTGGCCCATGATTTGATTTTCAGAAACTAACCCTGTTTGTTTTTTTTCTCTGTTATTGACATGTTGGCTAGATTGAAGCTTGTCTCAAATTTCAAAAACAATAACATAAATCTTCCGGACCGTCGCTTTTTTTCCACGAGGAAAGAAAAAAAATCACGCTAATAATTCTTCGCTAGCTGGTACAAACAATTAAGTGGTTTCGTTGACGGACTTCTGTGTATATTAATGACTTGTACTCTGTGGCGGAATCAGAAATGATTGATAGCAGGTGCTACTAACAAATTTTTTAAATATAAATTTTTATTTCATGTATAAATGAGAAAAAAAGTTCAACCCAAATAAATTATCATAACGTTTTGCTATTTAAATGAAATGTTAAAAATAAATATTAGATGAGCAACAAGGTACCTAATTGATTTGCGAAGTCATGGATCATCTGTTATATGGCTTGGACAGAATTTAACACGTGTTTTCATTTGCGTTGTTTCGTTATTTCTCGACTTTAATTTGTAATACTTCTTCATTTCTATAATTTTACACAATGAACTGTTAATCAATTGAGCAACAAACTTATAATTATCATAAATTTAGATAAACAATCAATTAGCAAGATGTAAGCTGTATATTCATTTTAAATTCATATTACATTGCAATGATCATAATTTATGCAATTCTCCCTCAAATTCATTTTACATTTTCAAATTTTCTAAATTTGTTCTTTAGGCATCCAAGCAATCTTTGGTTGATTGCTTCTAGAGTTGGCAGAACCTGACCCGACCCGACAAACCCGCTCGATCCGGAGTAGCCCGATATGACCCGAAACCCGAAAATGACTCGACAATAGATAACCCGATGCCCGACCCGACCTGACCTGATTTGATATGACCAAAAACCCGAAAAGACCCGACAATAGATGACTCGATACCCGACCCGACCTGAGTTGATATGACCCGAAACCCGAAAATACCCGACAGCAGATGACCCGATACCCGATCCAACCTGATTTGATATGACCCGAAACCCGAAAAGACCCGAGATCAGATGACCCGGTACCCGACCCGACCCGGACCGACATGACCCGAAATCCGAAATGACCCGAGATCACATTACCCGCCGATCCAACATGACCCGCAATCTGAGATGACCCGACTTGACCCGAACTGAACAGATCAGAGACCCGAGATCAACTTAACAAACCAGAATAAACTCTGGTTTGAATATTTGGCCTTATCAAACTGATATCAACCTATCAATTAATATTGTACTAGTACATGTCTTGACTAAAAGGAACTCTTGACATCAACTTATCAAACCAGGTATTGTATTAGATATAAGGTCGAATCAAAATCAAGGCATGTACTGAACTCTTCAAGACATAACAAAAATAAAAACAAGATATTGTATCGAACCAGAATGGACTCTTTAAAATAAAAAAATACAAGCAAAAGTGCAAAACATCTTGACAACAACTTATCAAATCAGAATGAACTCTTTAAAATAAAAAACTTTGGTAATTGTCACATATCACATATCATATAGAAACCATCTTGACAACAATTTATCAGAACATTAACTTATCACATATCAATTAGCAGATTGCACATAATAATTTATATTTTGGCAATTGTCGAATCTGTAGAATTTTTTTCAGAGAGGCCAAAACATAAAAAAAAGAATCTATTTCAATCACAACTACAAATATTGACAAATACAATTTATTTGATCATTAGCCTCATACAATGAAAAAGAATAACAAATAACTCTAAGAATAAAAAAGCTCAAACTTTATTCTGGCAATCCGACCCGACTCGAACCCGAAATACCCGAAACCCGACAAATATCAACGCATAATGACCCGAGACCCGACCCGAAAGACCCTAAAATACTCGAAACGAGATAATTGAAACCCGACCTGATCCGAACCCGAAAGACCCGAAACCCGAAAAATACCCAAAAGTAGATAATTGAAACCCGACCCGACTCGAACCCGACAAATATCAACGCATGATGACCCGCCCGACCCCCCCCCCCCCCCCCGCGATTTGCCACCTCTAGTTGCTTCCCTTCCTAAGGGTGCACTCTAATGAAATATGGCCATGCTTGCAACAATAATTGCATGTGGCACTAGTTGGAGGATTATCGTTTGCATTTAACGTGTTGGTATTTACAAACTTAGTTCGATAATCGCTTCTCAATTGTTGTGCCTTGTTGTTCGATTGGTACACAAAATTGATGTTTGACTTTGGCACAAGCTTTGGTTGAGACACAATTTTTGGCTTTTGATTGTGTCTCACGCCATATTGAGCAATTGTATGGCGTTTTGGTTCATACGGCCAACCGTTTGGTCCCCTAAAATATGCATTGTTGGATCATGACAGGTTGAAATACCTAGGTACCGGTTTGGATTTGGTATGGCTTCCATTGTTGAACCGGTACCTAAATGCATGATTTGGTTTATTACCCTTCTTTGGGACGTTTGCATTTTTGCCCTTGTATTTTCCCTCAGTTTTAGGGCCTTTGGGTTCTTTGGATGGCAATTGAGAAGATGAACCATTTTCAAATCCCAAATCTTTTTTGTCATGGGGTTTTTGTCCCTCATATAATTTATTCATATCAATTTTAGTGCTATCATTCAAGACACTAGAGGATTTTAAGGCCTTATTTTTGGTTTATAGGGTTTGTACTTTTGAATTCAATAATCTAATTTCTCTTAATTGAGTTACGCAATTCTTTTCCAATTTTGCAAGATTTTGCACTTTTAGCTCATAATCTTTAACCCTAGATTCAAGCTCAAACATGTTGCGTTTTAATTCCTCAATTGTGTCATTTTGAGCAATGCAACAAGGGTTATTTAGTTTAGATAATGCATTTTCCAATTCATTTCTTGGTGATATTGTAGTTTCATTAATCCTAGTAATTAAAATTTGAGATTGAGTCTACCTCGCTAGCTCGGCAAGATGAAGTTGCGCATTCCAACTCTTAGTCTTGCATCACCGATTTTCCCTTTGATTTGTCTATGTTGCTATTGGAGCACATCGGTTCAACCTCCACATCCTTTGATGGAGCTTCTCCTCTACTACAATTTATAACAATTGATTCTTGAAATGTTAACTCGATTTCTTTTGAAATTGATTCACAATCAAAATGCTTTAGAAGAGTTTTCCAAATTTCAAAGGCACTATCAAAATCAACTTCATCCATTATTTCAAATATGGACTCATCAATGGAGGTAAGTAGGATATTAATGGCATAGATATTCTCCCTATTTTTGTTTTTGCAATTTTCTTTTATCTCTACCACATTCCAAATCTCAATTGTTTTCAAATAAAGTGTCATTGATGATTTCCAAAATGAAAAGTTTTGGCAATTTTGACCAAATAGTGGAGGTTTCTCAATATGAATTGGGGATGCCATTTTGGACCTTTAATTGTAATTAAATTTTACTCTAATTAGCAAGTTCAACTTGCTCTGATACCACTTTGTAGAACCTAGGGGGCCTAGGTACTTAATTAATTTTTGCTCGGTTCAACCTAATAGGAACCTAATTGCAAATTTCACAAACTATGGCAAACCATTCAATTTGTGCAATTCAACAATCAATTTGATTAATTTTCTAATCAAGCAATTCAAACACAACTCAATTCAATTCACAAACAAATCAAGCAATTTAAACTAATTGAATTGAGAAAATGTAAATAGAGAAAAGGGAAGAGAAAAGCTCAATCGCGTGTTGACGGAGTTCGGCTTGCACAAACGGCCACGCCCACACTCCGGGTTCCCGGTGCCCCCGCTTCTTGCGGTAATAAGTTCGGTCCGCTACACTAAACAATAATCGCTTGCTTAGCACTACAACTTCGGAATTGGGGCTCTCTTACACACACCGGAGGAGCCGCCAACCCTAACTCGACGCCAGACTCTATCTCGCTTACACACACCAGTGGAGAATCGAGCCGACTTCCTTGAACTCACTTACACACTCCGGTGGAGCTCAAGGCAACACACACACTCACAAATTTTATAATTTCTAAATGGAAGAGAATCAAAGATAATCACTCAAACAACTAAACTATCTATAATCCCTAGATTAGATTTAACTAATTAAACTTGGGACTAGAGCAAGGATTTGGCTATTTGAAACTAAGCACAACAATGACAGAAAGGTTTTTGAGTTAATGGAACAACAGTTTCAATTGTTGAGGGAGAGGGGTTTATATAGGGCTCAATGCTGGCCAAAAGCACCTCTGCGCCAGATAGCGTTATAACGCTATCTTGGATATGGACAAAAAATATGACCGGTGGAACCAAGTTCCTGGTAGCGTTATAACGCCAAGCTATGTACAAAACATAGTGTTATAACGCTATCTAATGCTAGGACAAGAAATTTGACCTTTGGGATTTGTCTGGCGTTATAACGCCAAAGTTAGCGTTATAACGCTACACCAAATTTCTTCAGAAATTTCAGTACTTAGTCAATTTTTGGCACTTTAACTTGCCTTGGCGTTATAACGCCAAGTCTGGCATTATAACGGCAACTCTCTGGAAATTTAGGTTGATTATTTTGCTACTAATTCAAATGATGTTTTTGATCAAATAAAGTTTATATTCCTAAACTTAAATTATATCTAAGACATATTCTTAATGTTTTGAAAATTTATTGATTCAATTTCTATTTTAAAATTCATTTTGAACATTTCAGCATTCTAGCATTATAACGCTATCTTGTTTCGATCTAGGTTTTTGGTCAGAAATTACCATTTTGGACATCTAGCGTTATAACGCCAAGTTTAGCATTATAATGATATACACTGTTTGGTTTGGATTTCCTTGCTCTTTTGTACCCAAATTTAAATATAACTAAGATCTAATTAACCTAAGCAAGTTTTCATCTTGATTTTGATCTTCTAAACTTGCTCTTGGGTCGTCCTTGATCATTCCTTGTGTTCTTTTGCTTAAATGCCCCTACAATTAAACTTAATACACAAGAAATGATTAAATTCGATTTGGTTTTGCAAATCAACAAACTTAGGAAAGTTTGAGCCAACAATAAGGGTCATGCCAAAGAAGATGGAGAATCGGTGATGGCTCACTCTAATGAACGGTGCCAACGGCATGCTGTACTTGTTAGTTTGATAGGTTGTATCAAATTTCACTACATCACCAAACTCTTGATATGCCCGCCTTACTCGCCCTTTAACCCAAAAAATACTCTTAATAGACCCATTATCATCTGGTTGTACAGCATAAAAGAATTCAACATCCTCCTCTTGCTTCTTTTGAAAATACATTAGAGTTGTATCAACATCGACACCGAGGTACTTACGATTGGCAGTCATGACAACATTGCTGACATCTTTCTTCTTGAATCGAACAAATCGCTTACCCCCTTTCTGATCAACAATGTACTCATAGATATGTGAGGAACTTACATTTTGTGCACTCATTATGTTTATAGTTTTCACATCCTCCGCTGTAAACAACCTTTGAGATCTGAAATTTCGCTTCTTTGAGGGACTAGTGATTAATTCATGATTGTGATCCTCGACAAATACACTAACTTTCCAAGCTCAATTCTTTTCTAGTCTAATTCTGCATGATGCTTTACACCATATCCTTGTCTGCCCCTTTTCCCTCTCGAGTGTCTTTTGAATAGTTTGACTTCCAACTGGCATTTCTTTTCTTTTTTCGAAATGTGGTGTGCCGCTTTTGGGACACACGAATCTGTAGGAACCTATCCCATTTTTATTCTTCCCGTATGATGCTTTACGAATGCTAAATCCGACATCACATGCATACCTATTTTAGAACTCGTATCCTTCATCAATTGTGTGGAACTCCAACCCGACATAAGGCTTTATCCCAATCAAATTTGTTTCCTACTTGTCGCCTTCATTTGCATCTTCGACTCCACATCCAATTGCATCTACAACATCATCTTCAATTCCACCTCCAGCAAAGACTTCCAATTCATCATCTTCAAATTGAAAGTCTCCAAGATTGTCAAGATAAGGATCAATGTCTTCGATCTATTGCAAATGAACAGAACTCTTTATCACATACCGTTTTTACAAACTTGAAATAAAAGGTTTTAATATAAATAAAAAGCTAATTTATTTACCCGCAATATAATTCTATCACTTGTTCCATCTGTATTAGTGGGATGACTACTTGAACATGCTACTATATCATTGGAAGTGGTACATGATGACATCTCATATGTAATATCCAACAGACCTGGTTTGATCAGTTTCATAATTGAAGTGTATCAGTATATCACTTGACTCAAAAAGGTGTAATAGTACCACAATTTAAGTATATCAGTGTTTCAGAATTGAAGTGTATCAGTATATTAGAATTATCGTAAAAGTGTATCAGTGTATTAGTAAAATTCGTAACAATACCACAATTTAAGTATATCAGATAGTACAAAAAATGAAGTGTATCAGTACAATTAGGTCAGTGTTACCATAAAGAACCAGGAGGCAGAACCAGGAGGCAGAACCAGAATGCAGAAGAAGAAACTTGAAAATATAAAGAAATTTGGTCAGTGTAATCATTACCAATTTGCATTGATCTCGTACAGAGAGGATTCAAACTGCTTTGTTCTCGTACAAAAAGCCCTTGGCAAAGAGAAGAGAGAAGCAACACTGACTCCAGAAATTAGGGCAGCATCGAGAGAGTTACCGAGTTGAGAGAAGCAACGCCGACTCCAAAGAGTTTGCTGAATCGAGAGAGTTACCGAGAGAAAGGACGAATCGAGAGAGAAATGGCGAATCTAAGTTTTTGTTTCTCTGAAAGGAGAGCTGAAATGGTGAATCGAGAGTTACTAGCGACAGGACTGGATGTGTCCAGTTCCGAAATTTTTATCCCATCAACGATCTGATCAGGGATTTGATCCAACGGTCTGTAATTCCTGGTGCTACAAACCCCTTGGCACTATAGTGCACCATAGTATTTCTCTCTCTCTCTATATATATATATATACACATATAGAGTTAGGCTAAAATACTTTATAAAGCACGAAAATGCATATACTTTAGACCCACATCTCACAATACAAAGTGCAAATGGCTGATCCAAACAGTTGAAAATGTTGTTCAAACTAAAATCTACTTGGAAATCAAAATTTTCATTTTTTGAAACTTTTTTACTATTTTATCGGATAGGTAGAAAACTCAGCAATCTAACGATTTACAAACCTCTAATTTAACGAATTTTTTATTCATCCAATAAAATAGTAAAAAAAAATTCATCCAATTTAACGAATTTTTCAACGGTCTGGATCAGCCATTTGCACTTTGTATCATGAGATGTGGGTCTAAAGTATATACACTTTTGTGCTTTATAAAGTACTTTAGTCTAACTCTATATATATATATATATATATATTGATATGTCTATATGTATATGTATATATATTGATATGTCTTTTGATTTTTTCTCCTTTATTCTTGAAATTGCAAATCCTTATTAAGAATGATGACTTGTGCTTTAATTGTAAAACTTATACATTAAGGGGGAGCAAAATTTAAAACTTGACTTGCTTGTAAACATATGCTAAAATTAAGAGAGGCTTTTATAATTGAGCATTTTGCCTTACTTTGCAAAAAGGAGGAGAATTGTAATGATGTGCATCATATATTAGGCACATCACATATGATTTTGCAAATTGCCAAAAGGGATAGTTTGATGGATTAAACTCATCTCTTGTTTGATAATTTGCAAAATAAATCAGTACTAACCTTGCACAATTGAGTTTTGTTGAGATGCAGGTTAACACGGGTACATAATGAAGATGCAAAAGCTCAAATATACATACTGAAAGACAGCAAGAGCAAGCACAATGGACATTCTTAGAGCCATGTGTTACCATAACGCATGCTCAACCCGTCACAATGGGTGCCCAATCCGTCACAACGGGTTAAGAGGAGAAGAGCTAAGTAGAGAGGAATTTTCCAGAGCCATGTGTTGTTGTAATGCATCCCAGATGCGTCACAATGTGTTCCCAACCTATCACAATGGGTTACTGCTCAAGATGGCCTAGAAGTCAGTGGAAGAAGAACAGAAGGACATTTCTGGAAAGATGTCAATCTGTTATAACGAGTTCTGTATTGCGTCACAAAATTCTGTAACGCATGAGGCCAATTTCAATACTCCAAGACTCCAAGATGTACTCAGTCTATATATACATTGGGGATACGAACATGAAAGAAATAAGAAACTCCTCCAAGCTTTCAAGCATTCAATTGAGAATCAGAAAGAGAATTAGAGCATTCTCCTACAACTGTCTAACCTGTGAGATTTATGATAGCTACAATTGTCTAATTGTCAATCCGAGAATACTTCTTTCTTGCTAGTTTCTAGCATTTGGTGCACTACATTTGTGTTTCAAATAGTGCATCATTGCCATTGATTGTGTAGTCAATCAGACATTTTACCTTGTAGAATGGCGTAGCCCCCTGCATATGTTTAGAAACCTAAGATGTGTTTGCTTATTGAGAAGAAATCAAAGATATGTTCCGCAATTGTAAAGAATACTATTGTTTAGTGGAATCGGTTTCGGAAGGAAGTTTTGGTTATGGGAGTCCCGTGGATGCATGTCCAATTTATTTGTAGGCTGAACCAAGTTATATCACGTGTTTTTGTGCTCTTGCTCTTTACTCTCTCTCTCTCTCTCTTTATTATACTTGCACTTTGTTATTTTGATTTGCTCAGTTGCTCTTAATACTTGCTTGCTGAAATTTTTATCTAGGTGATTAAGGTGTACAAGCTTGAATTGTAATTGTTATAAACGCTTTCGCACTAATACTTGACATTAGTCTCCCCTAGTACATTCTAACAAATACATCATAAAATTCTTGGAAATTTTTTTTCTTGAGACTCCATTTGTCTTGTCTTGAATTTTGGTGAAGTTTTGGCCATTTTGTGGATAAAACTTGTTTTTTCCAAAATTAAATTAGCTTTTGCTTGATGCCCTTGTACGATTGAATCATGCATTTGATGCTTGTTTTATTTTTTTCTTATTTGTAGGCTAATAATTGGTATATTTTCAGGTGCCAATAATAATATATTGTTAAATACCATATATACTGAAATAGAGATGGATCTTATTAAAAATCATTGTCCATTTCAAATGTGCAAAGAACTAAGATACACAACTAGCTTTTAATGAAATTCTTTTGATTGTTTATCTTACAAGTATCATATCCAATAAGGCGAGTATGGATAATATTTTATTTTCGTTAGTATCTTGGATATGTGTATCAGTATGGATATGAGTAAGAAAAAAAATCGTTAACTTATCGGACAAGGATAAGAGTAATAGCTATTTTGTTCTCATTACCTATAGATTAAAATTTATAAATATATAGATAAATGAGATAATATGTATGAATATAATAATTAATTCTATATCTTAATAACAGTCAAACTAAATTCATGTTTGAAAAAATTTATACATAATATAAATCATTACATACTTTACGCTAAAATTAATTAAAGTATCTTTTCAATTTTCAAATAAATCGTACAACATTAATATATATTTTTAATAACAATTATAAATGTTAATTAATGAAGTTTTTTTGGTGTTTATTCAATATGTATCGTACTCGAAAAGACAGGTAATGTGTAAGTTTGTATTTTCGTTAGCTTATCGAATATTATTATATTAATATGAATAAAAACTTTATCGTTAACTTATCGATCGAGTATGAATATAAAAATTCTTTATATCCTATTCATTCATTGGCAGTCCTAGATACCATTTCTATTGATTTGAGAGTTTCTTTTGGATGGAAAATTCTAGGTTGGAAATTAGAATGAGATACTTGTGTAGATTTGAATTTTTAACTCCTGTCTGGACTTAAAAAAAAAAAGTCCATTGATTTTCACAACTCAAATTTAAATTGGTAAAAGTCAAATCTTTCTTTATTTGCATTTAGTACGAATATTAAATTTCAAACTTCTGACATTTGGACATGATAAGATTATTTTTGCAGATATGCATTTGTCAAATGTACTACTTTAGGGCTCCAAAAAAATTCGACATATTTGACTTTAATTAACAATTTGCATGCTTTCAGTTTTATGTTAGTTCTCTTTATTAATACTTCATGGAAGGCTTGATGTCTCGCTTGCGGTTTCATTCTTCAAAACAAATATACTAAAATAGAAACAATATGATAAGTCAGGCTATTTGTTTAAGAGAGCTGATACATAGATATCATATTTGATATCGATTATTGATACCGATTTTATTATGCATCTTTAGTTGAATTATACTGCACATTATTTTAGTTATTATACATGTTATTTTTTGTAATGAAATAATTATAAATATTGTCGATTTTATTATGCACATTTAGTTGAGTTATCGTGCACATTTTATTATGAATCTTTAGTTAAATTATACTACACATCATTTGAGTTATTATGCATGTTATTTTTTGTAATGAAATAATTATACATGTTGTCGATTTTATTATGCACCTTTAATTGAGTTATCGTGCATATTATTTGAGTTATCATGCATGTTATTTTTCATAATGAAATAGTTATACATATTAATTTCTGTACTGAAATAGTTATTATGATATAACATGCATACTAACTCAAATAATGTGCATGATAATTCCAATAAATATGTATAATAAAATCAATATCAATAGTTGATATCAAATGTGATATCTACGAAACATTATCCTTTGTTTAATTTTGACGCAAGATGAATGCTGCCTGGGGATGGTGCGGATCAAATCACTTGAAGATTACCCCCACAATTATAGGAATTATATATTATCCTAAAAAAAATATAGGAATTATTTAACAAGAATAAAACCATGACAAAGTCAAACAATTATCAATTTATATACTTTGCAAGAGAACAACATACGTATAAACCTCTCAACATATATTGAAGTCAAATAATATTCAATAGACGAATGTCAAATAATATTTGTATAGAGACTTAACCGTGCCAGATATCCATGGGCAGCCCCCTGCTTCCTTTTTCCAAACAAGATCCTTTGTGGTATCAGTGGCGTAACTAGTAATTTATATTAGATGGTCCATAGATATCAATATTGATACCGACTATCGATGTTATTATGTACATTTAGTTGAATTATTATGCACTTTATTTGAGTTATTATCCTTGAAGCAATTAAAAACTAAGAACCAAAAATATGATGGAATATGCAAGGGCGGACCTACATAGAAGCAGGGTGGGTCAACTGACCCACCCTGGAATTTTTTTTTTTGCGAAATTAATCATGTATTTGAATTTTTTTAAGAATAATATGCTTGTAATTTTGAATTTTTTTTTTAAATATGCACTACTTTGAACCACCCTGAAAAAAATCGTAAATTTTGAACCACCCTGACAAAAATCCTGAATCCGCCCTGAAAATATGTTAATATTTGGCATCATTCAACATCAAGCTATATATACCTAGAATCTGACAGAGCTTTTGTACCTCTAATTAAAAACACTATAAAGGAAAAAAAAAAAAAAAAAAAAAGCAACTACCTTAATTTCCTTCAAGTATTCATAAAATTGTACTAAGAACATATATGTAGCTGATTAAGAATCTAAGATATTAAGTTTAAAAAAATACAAATACCAATTAATAACGTAACTCACAGGCTTAGAAACTTACAAATGTTATGTAAACAAACATTGAAGAGGCTTACACTTTCTTTTACCAGAAATGCATTGCCTTGTTCTCATTTGTAAACAAATTTAAAAATAATATAAATATATAAACTTTGATTTACAATTCTCTAAATATGTCATTATGACTTCAAATGAATCACATCATATAAATAATTAAATGTTTTAACTATATGTACTTAACGAATTATTTGTATACAAATATATGGAAACAATTTCCTCAAAAAAAATATATGGAAACGATAAATTTTCTGTAAATATTATATTTACTAAAGCGTTATAATGAATATATAAATTTCAGATGAGGTAATCTAATAAAATGACTCGTTACACAAATCAACTTGTGACAAGAAAAATTGTAGAAAATTAGATTTACCTATTCGCTTAATCACTTTTCTTGGCCTCTTCTCCCTCTTCACGTTCCTTTTCCTTTATTGTGAGTAGGGATTTGAAAATGGGTCGGACCGGGTCAATTCAAATTTATTCAGGTCAACGAGTTGATCAGTCTGACGAGTTGAATAGGTCGAAAAACTTTAAGCCAACTGCAATTTATCTAAGACATGAATTAGCGGACCGATGGATTCGAACCGTGTTAGAGAGGACCGGTCCGAATCGAATTGGCTGGTTTGGCTGGACTTTTCTTCGAATTTTAAAAACTCCTAAAAATTCAAAATATAATATAGAAAATTCCAATAATCGAAAATAAAATGTAAAAATTTAAAAAACATAAAAAAGTCGAAACTTTTTATAACTAAAAAAATAATATAAAATTTCAAATAAATTATTAAAATTAAAAATTAAATGACAAAAGGTTAAAAAATATCGATTTTTTAAATCAGAAACAATTAAAATATAATATAAAACTACTGATTTTTGTATGATTTTTTTATTTTTAATTTATTTGTTTTTTTTCAAATTCACGAGTTAATGACGAGTTAACTGTGAACTAAAGGCAGGTTAATGGCAGATTAACGCGGGTTTTAAGGCGGGTTATGACGAGGTAGACGGGTCGGACGGATTTAAAATGGGTTTTTTTCCAACAAGAATGACTGCTACCCGTCTTAGACCCTTATTTTTTTTTGACGAATTCGCATGTGTTTGCCCTCGGATCGAGGTGGGCCGGATCGCGACCTCAAATTTCCCATCTAAGTCTGACCCGCACGAGTTCTGTTGAATCCCTAGTTGTGAGTTAAACCCTTGTACTAATAAAATCTCCAAATCTCCCTAATTGTTGAATTCCAAAAACAGTTAAACACTCTCTCCTAGAGCCTGATTGAGGGGTAGGTCCAGAGTTAAATCAGCATCAGACACTATTTAGAATTGTAATGGACCTATCCTCATTTTCAAAAGGAAAAACCTACGGTGCCCCATATTTTGCTTCTGAGATGTCTCAAAAATGAGAGTCTTCTAAAGTTAAAGCGTGAGTCCCGCGCGGAACCTCCGCGTCAGTGCCAGCGAAAAAACTGGAGGGCAAAACACGGAACACTGTATCAACATCTTTTTCAAAATTCACTGGTAAGCACTTGTTCATATCTGAAATGTATTGAATCCGCCCTGATCCTTATTTGAGTGATTTCGTTGTTTTAGATAATGGAGGAAAAAAAGAAGAAAAAAAAAAGCAAGAAGAATGCATATGTCACCTTCGTATAGTTTAAAAATAATAGAGAGTAATGTCCTGATGGGTCTCTTTTTAGGTTGTGAAAACTTGTCTTTCCAACTTCTAATTTGTGCTAAAATTGTGAACATTTATTCTATAAAATATTACAAACTTTTCATGAATTAAAATATATAAACATCAATAATTTAAACATTACAAGGAGTAGACCTATTGTGCTTCTCGGAGCACGAAGGCCTTTCGTGTTCTTAACTCGAAAACATACTTAATTATCTCCAAATTAGAATTGATCATATTCAATAAATTGTTAATATTGAAATCTAAGAAATCAAATTTTATGACTTAAGCTTTCTAGTTTTTTAAATATTTTTAAAAAGAGCCCTAAAAAGATCAATTTTGTAATGTTAAAAGAACTGATTTAAAATTATTTAAAAATAGTTAGAAAGCTCAAAAATACAAATTTCTAAAAGATTTCTATACGAAAAATTTATTGTGTAAGATATATCAAAATTTTAAGATAAATAAGTATGATTTTTAGTTAAGAACATGAGGAGCCTTGATGCTCTTAGATTTACTCACATTACACAATAAATTTCAGGGATATTTTAGTCATTTTATACTTCAATTTGAATTTGAACATTAGATGATAATTTATCATATAGAGGATCTTTGTTTGCTAATTTCATAGTTCAAAAAAGTGTTTATTGAATTAAAACTTCGAGAGGGCAATTAATTGTCAGTTGTCACAACCAAAATTTTTGAAGACCTCTCGTTGCCTTACATCATAATTCATAAATGATGACAAAGTTTGTGTCTATATAGAAGAGATGCAGTTTTGATTTTGGTAAGAAAATAATTTAGAAATAAGAAAATGTTAGAACAAAAAGAAATCTTCATGTTAAAAAAATACACAATTTGATTACATTTCAACATATTAATTTTCTGTTGATGATAAATATCCGATAGCATTCCCATGATAACAATGTTGGCATGCATGCAAAAGTCATTAGATTTCCAGCTTATGTAATCGACTTTTGCTATGGAATTTATTTGCTTAATTATCAATTCATTGAGAAATTAACATTCAACAATTAATTCCTACGAAAACATTTATCAATATTTTAAAATTTTGACTTCTTTATAATTAATTATTCTCATGACAGTTTCCCTGACCTATTGGGCTCTGTCTACGTGCATCCATGCATCAAAATTAGATATCAATAATTAATTAGGAATTATGTATACAGGTCAGCCTTTTCTACGTTGAATTTTTTTTTTCTTGCTTAATTGTTCTGTTATTAACTTATTATAGTCCTAGTAAGATCCTACGCGAACTAGCTCGCTGTTGCACTTAGTCGCAAATATATTGCGTCTACGGCTCATGTTTTTCTTTTTCTTTTTTTTCTCTTACAATTTTTTTTTTTTTGTGGAGAATGCTGATGGCTAGCTATTGCAATCGCATATCAATGACCGTTTAAAACATATCAATACAGTAGTAGTGTAAATTAGTCACATATGTTCTTACCTGCCGTGTACATTGACGCACACCCTCCATGTTTGAAATTTCAATCTCGTGCTTCTCACAAAATGCACAAACTTTTCGAAATAATAATGTACATTCACTATCCCTCAACTTTTGTAACCGAGATTTAACAATTTCCACCAAACACATAGCATTCACCACATCTTGATTTGTATGTTGCAAGGCTTATGACAAATCATAAGTGATACCTACTGACTTGTGCATGAGATGACAAATGAATACAAAATCAAAAGTTTACATTTCTTCAATAAATCCACTTACCTCTACTTGCTTTTATGCATCTTTCACATCTTCTTCTACAATTTCAAGAACCTATATCGTGACCATATAAAGTTTAAGAAAATTAGTTAAAGTCTTGTAATGAGAAATCCATCTGAATATCACATGAACGTGCAAGACTCGTTTCTTGATTTAAATCGCTTTCGATTGAAATTTCTTCATTTGAAATAGCTTTCACAATTTTAATTTTCTACATCTCACGTAATTGCAAATCTTTTACAATATGCACCAACAACATTGCGAATGGAATGTCATTAACCTTTTGAAAGAACAAACAAACCTTTTTTTATGATTCTTGACCACCACAACAAGAGTTGGCATAAGTTGATGTGCAAAACAATGCACATAGTATGCAGACTCATCTTCTCGCAAGATCAATGTTTTGTGACCACTAAACTCTCCTCGCATATTACTAGCACCATCATACCCTTAGCCACTTAACCTTGAAATGGTTATACTGTACTTACCAAATAAACTATCAAGTGATGTTTTCAATTAGAGAGATGTAGTGTCAGGAACATGAACAACCAAGTATCGTTCGACAATACCTCTCTTGTTCACAAATCGAACCACAATTGTCATTTTCTCTTTGATCGAGACATCCCTCGACTAACCAACCATCACAAAAAACAATCCATCTCCAAAATCAGTAATTACCTCCTTAATTGTTTCTTCTGCACAAGCATTTGCCATATTCTTTTGAATGGAATGTGCAACCAACTTTCAATTTTGAGGAGCATTGTCGAGAATCATATCATTTATTTATGCGTTATTATCTCCCAAAAATCTCAGAAGCTCAAGAAAATTTTTCAGGTTATTAGAGATTTTGAGCTCGTCATGTCCACAAAATAGCCAATCTCGCCTCAAAATAAGACGAATTGTATCTATTGTGGCAGCTAGTTATACTCGATAATTCACACCCTCTTTAACACTTTGTCTCTCTATCATAGTTTGAATGCTTTGTCTTTGGTTCATCAAATTCATGCATCTCTTATAAGCATCACTATGCAAACTATTAGAATCACCAACATTTTCATCAAAACTTTCTTTGATTTCCAACTTCTATAACCCTCTCCTACAAAAATAGTTTGTCCACCTGAACCAACATTATCCGGTCTAAATAGATAACAACAAAGACAAAATGTCGCATCATTGGCAATGCTATACTCCAATCAAGTGTTGTATTGACCAAATCATTCATTATTAAATCTTCTCATCTTACCATTCATCTCTCGTTGGGAATAATTATGGTTGCTAGGTTGACATGGACCTTTAACTAGGTAAAATCAATGCTCACTATCTTTTTTATTTGGATTATATTGAGATAGAGGTGGTCTTAAACCTAAATCAGAAGGAGAGTGTTGTTCTACATTATTAATCTCACGAGAAGAATTGGAGCCAACGTTAGACCTGATTTGTCTCGACTCTTGTGAAGTTGAAATAATTGAAAATTTAGGTGCCTTCTTAAAGTACTTATCCATTTTAAATATCCTAAAATATCAAGTTCATTTTCAAGATTAGTTAAGTAATTAAATTATATCAATTCTGATTATAAAATAGTCAGATAGAGACTAGAGTATACCTTTGTTGTTGTGTCATGTGCGCGTATCGAGTCTTTACTTGTTTATTGCCTTCGAACTGAAATTGAGTAATTGGGTTCCTCCAAATTCAAGTTTTGCAAATAAACATTATATTATGAATTTATGACTAACATTATTTGCTGAATGTATGACTAAAATAGTCAGAATTAGGGCTTTTAAATTATGAAAATTATTTACCACTATACCAAAGGAGTCTAGAGAGGAGAGAACCCGAGAAGCGATGATCTAAATCCGGTTGAACCAGTGAAGAACTGAATGGACGGCAGAACTAGATGAGCAGAGAGGCGGGTGCGAACCAAAGACTAAGAGATGGAGTCGCAAAGAGGGGATCGAATCAGTTCTCGACTGTTGAACGGGGCGAGTCGACGAACGAGTGGGTTGTGGGCGACGGCCTAACGGTAGCTAGGTTTCGAACTCGACAACACGATCTCAAAGGGTATTTTTAAATCGACGACTCGACATCTGGAGGTGAGAGCAGCGTCGTAAGTTTTTTGTTTTTGTCGCTGAGTCACTGCTAGGAATCATAGAGACTCATCGTTTGGCAGGGCCCTTTTTTGTTGAAGTCAATTGAAAATTTGATGGGTAGTGGGGCTGATTTGGACCAGGAGTAGGCATTTTTTTTAGGAGTACACACTCCTTTAATTTTTTTTTGAGATCCGTTGGGTTTTAAATTCTAGGGATAGGCACTTGCCTACTCCTGAAAGCCAATAGATTTGCCCTTGATCGAGACAAGCCAGGTTATCTTGATTTCGAATAATAACCAAGTTACGAATCAAATTGGGTTTCGAATCGTCTAGTGCCAATTTTATCCAAGTCAAGCATCGGATCGAACGAGATGAATTGAATTTTGAGTCGCCAAGTGCTGACTTATTTTAAGGTTTCAAGTCAAATCGAGCAAGCCTGACATCGATCTTTTCAGATTTCATGTCGAATCAGACAAGATTGGGCCGAGTTTCGTTTCATATTCCGAGTCGGATCAGGCAATATCATGTTGAAGACGGACTTTTCAAGTTTTGAATCGAGCCAAACAAGATGGAATCGGATTTGGAGCCGTTCAGCGTCGTTTTTTATTTTGGATCATCCAGTGTAGCTTTTTTAGTTTCAAGTCAGTTAGAATATTCGAGTCAAATGTGGTCATGTAATGTTGGCTTGTTTTAGAGGTGAAAAATCTGCAGGTCAAGTTAAATTTGATCGTTTATATCAAGATCATGAACTAATCTATCTCATTCTGTAAATAATATTCGTATTTACATTTGAAACTACTAGTACTAAGCGTTAAAAAATACATCAAGGTTCCGATTATTTTTTGGTTGAAATATTTTAGTTCAAATTATTTTTCGAGTCTTCTTGATTGAATTGGTTCGAATCGTTAAGTGACGTATCGGCTTTGATTTCGAATCATCTCATATCAAGTTTGGTGTTAGATTTGTGTTCGAAAAGTTATTTTTTAATGATTAATTTATATTATATTTGTGAATTGAATGTATTTACATTTTATTTCATGAGTTCAATATTCATATTTAGATGTGTTCAAAAAGATGCATTTGGTCTTGAATCTCAGAGCTTCAAATACAATGAATATACAACTTTAAAATATTTGCAGGTCTTGAATATTAGCAGAACACTAATATGTCATATAATACTTCAAATCCACGTGCAAAGAAATGACATACAACAAGTTTTTACTCATTCGCCAATTCTTGCAAAGTCTGCAGGAGGTTGCCTTCACCTAGTACAATTCCCTCAAAGATTAAAGCATCAAAACCTGAGACGACATGGCTAACACTTTCAGGGCAAAGTTTTCCGTGGTTTTCAACAAAATCACTTTGACTAACCTCTTCAGCACAAAGCCAAAGAGAAATGAGAAGATGGTCGACTATGTCCAACATTGGAGAAGCTTGAGCATCAAATGCGAACAAGTTGTCCCCGAACAAACAACAGTGGTGATGCTTATGCAAAATATTGATGGCTAGATGGGCCCCTTTCTCAAAATGAGCGATATTTTCACCTACCATGACTTGATACACAATATGCATTACCTGGAAAGCAATCCTCCTCAAAACTTCTCCCCCCAATCATATAGAGGTGGCAATCAATCAGGAAGAGCCGAATCAAAGGTCATATCCACTAAAGGAGATAACTCACAAGTGAGATCCTCAAACCAAATCGAAACCAGAAAGCCAGCATATGGCGAAAGTCGAAACAAGAAATCATTGAAAGAACTCATGAGCAAACCGTACTCATTTAAAAGAGAGAGTGTGACTCAATTCTTCAATTGGGCCTTGAAACATGGCATGGCCCTACCCAAATGCAAAAGGCCAGACGATATGGCAAAAGAAGATGACCCCAAATATTGCAAGTACCACTGAGTTCTCGGAGATAGCATCGAGGATTGCTCTGTGTTCAAAGATTGAATGGAACAAAGTTATAGAAAAGGTGAAATTATGTTGAATGACAAGGTGCGTCAAGATCCTCTCGCACCACATGTCTCCGAGAGCGTAAATCATATTTCGCACACAGTTGACGTTGAGAGTGAAGATGATAGCTCAATTTGGACTTTACATCTATCCAAAAGAACCAATAGAATCTGGAAGGTTTTGATCAAAGAACCTGATGTCAAATTAAAGACCATTCTCAAACCTAAACCTGAAATCACTCCCAAACAAATTAACCGTAGTGGGGGTAAGGGAAAGAAGAAGAATAAAAGGCCCAAGAAAAATGTGCTCCGAGGCTGTACGTTTGCTCTGGAAGGATACTGACATGGAAAACCCATGCCTTTAGTCCTCGAAGATTTCATTTTCGAGAAAGTACAAAAGAAAATCATAGGTCAAGTGGATAAAGAGCCCAAGCCTGAAGAGGAAATCGAACCCTCACCCCAAGAAAAGCTCAAATCTAGAGAATCTAAATGTGAAGAAGATTATGATGAAAAAGTGGATGAATTCATCACCATGTGGGAATCTCTTGCTATCTCTCACGATGAAGCAAAAAAATCCTAAAGAAGAAATTTGTTATATGATGAATGACTTAGGAGATATGGAGTCCAAATAAACCTTGCCCATCCAAAACCTCGAAACCCAAACAGTCCAAGGCTCAAGATAGATACGGGCATGAGACCACATTTTATTGCGCATGTTTTTACCACTACAACATGAAACTATTGCCAGATGAAGAACAATAGTTCCAAAGAAGGCGTGAATTACAATACTAAGTTGGAAAGCTGCAAAGGCCTCGATATCAAGTTAAGTCCAATCTCCTGCCCGTGAACCAAGATAAGAAATTATCGGGCGAGTAGCATAACGTGATACATAGTTCTGAGGAAGAGGAAGCAGACATAATGTGTCTCTTCAAAACATTTATGGAGAGGAAGTCAATCAAACAGCCTCACCTCACGAGTGCAAGGCTACCTTAAGATCTGGAATAGTTATACCTGAGTGTCCCATTCCCAAAGAGGTGGGTAAGGGAAGGCAAAAGACAGAACTAACATCTCGTTCGCAAGTGATACCAAATTAACCTCGGGGACTACAATTTATTGGCACACTTGAGAAAAAATTTGGCGTTGATGAGCATTTTTTACGCTCTCATGATGTCGCAAAACATGTGAGATTCTCTAATCTATGCATTTTAAAACCCTGAATAATTCAAGGCACACTTCACTTCATAACTGTCCTTTATACGTGATTGGTGAATGTGAGGGTAGACGCCTCAACCGAATTCTAATAGATGTGGAATCATCAATCAACATTATGTCGTTGTAACCTTGGAGGTAAAAATCATGTCAACAAAATAAGTCACAATCCATTGGTTTAACCAACACTCGCAGAAAGCCATGGGCGCCATCACGCTTATGCTAAAATTCAGCAACTTAGAAACCAAAACCAAGTTTTATATCATAGATGTTGAAACCTCATACAAGGTGTTGCCTGGCAGATCCTAGCTGCATGAGTATCTGGTAAGTCCCTCAACCCTCCATCAATGCATGACGTACGCACGATGAGGTAAAGTTCGAAGAATCAATAGGGACGTGAAGTTGTTTATAGCTCATGAAGCCAGCCTAAAAGATGCAGGATTTTATCTCAATGGAGAAGAAAAGAAAGCACTAAAAGACATAATAGCCAAACACCATGAATCTGTGTTACCCGACGCATGCATAATAGTGCGTACCACTGCGACCAAATCGGTGGCTAAACCCAAAAGGACAAGAGCTACATTTCAAGTCATGCGGTTTTAGTGCCTCCTCGAGCGTTGAGTCTGATTGTGGGGTTGCTGGAAAGACTTTTTCTAACAAACAAAAGTTTGTAGCTAAGATGGTGCCATTGTTTGGCGCATCCTCAAGCGATGAAGGCTCGGTGTTTAGGCCGAAATTCAACGATGTACCCATGTTCGGGGCATCCTTAAGTGACGAATCCCTTCCTCATCAAGTAAAGCCAGTCTTTGGCCAAGACGAAATTCATTAAGCACAAACTCATCATGTTCTACAATGTTGACGTGATAAACCCCAGCAAGCAAACTCAATTTTCAATCTAGAAGTGGATAGCTGATCACCCAAGTGATGATTTAGAAAAGGAACATGTCGAGATCAACCTGACCCAATATTTTGGGAAGGATAAAGAAGAACTCTTAAGGAGGTTTCAATGTCCTACCTCGATTTCCAAATTCAAGATGAAGAAGTTCGAAGCCATGTGGTATGGCTCAAAGAATCAAGTCCAAGGCCTCGACGGCAAAACCAGAATCACCCGAGGGTTAGGATACCAATCTGACCTGGACCTCGAATAATCAAATGACTTTGCAAAGGACTTTATCTGTCATTATTACACTGAATGCCACATGGTGGCTTTGCTCGAAATTACAGTCAAAACAGACGAAGGGACTTTGTACTTGATCAAACCAGAATATGTGGAATGCGAGGAATAAAAGTGGCGCCAAACTCAAAAGAGATGGAAGCCATTATCAATGCTCTTCTAGAAGCAGGGATTGCAATCCCTCTCGAGTTTGTGGGATCTTTCGCACCTCCAAGCGAGTATGTAACCTCTACTACGACTTTCGAGTCTGAAAATTTGTCGCAAGTAAATAAACCCAAAACCCTGAAAGGCAAAGAAATAAAAGACTAGCAATTCGTCTCAATGTCTTGAGTAAATAATCATAAGACCAGACAGTGTATGACTACTTATTAATCATAGGTGCTGAAGACTGAAATAATGTCTCGGGTAAATAATGACAGGGGCTTGTGCTTAACCAGGACCATCGAACCCCAGAACCTCATTGGTTGAAATCAAAAGCCCAGAATGTATGCACCTTCCAAATTTCGATACTTGTGCACATTGAGGGTGACCTATCCTCATTTTTTTTCTTTTGAAGAAGGCTCGGTTCATCACACACACAACCACCTTTTTCTTCTACTCTCGTGGAGGGAAGCCAAAAAAAGGCCCCCGCCAACTATGAAATATCGATCTTGCTAGAATCTCCTAATCTCGGGTGGGAAGCAAAGTAGCATTACAACGACTACGTGTGGAGATATGGTCATTCTCTGTGGTCCCCAACTCTCAAACCATCAACAAATGTAAGATCTTTAAGCAAAATACAAGAAAAGAAGAAAGAATCTTCAACTCCTTTCATGAGGTGTTTCCAACATACCAATGTAGAAAGGTACTGACTAAGGTAGAGGAAGATGCAATTAACCAAAACTTTGAGGGCTTGTCCAAGTGCAAACTTGTGAAACAACCTAAAAGACTCAAAGCACAAGATAAATGGCTCGAAGACCAAAGTTATTGTCCCCATTGTGAGAAGTGGGACTTCCAATGCAAGACTGCAAGTCATTTAAAAATTCGCTTTATGTGAAATACCCGCTCAACAGAGAAGCAATGTTTAAAAGGGCCAAAGTTATATAAATCTCCAAGTTAGGCTCAAACAATTACAAAACCCAGAATTTAAAGTCGTCGGCAAAAGCTGCTACGGCTTATGCAGCCTTGAGCTGTTAATTAGGGAGCACCGAGTCCATAAACAAGACCCACACAAATAAATTTTCCCCGTGGGTTGTCAACTCAAAGACCCCTGTGAAGCGGGAACTTCCCCATAAATCGTTGTGACTTGCACGTCCTTGGGTATAAAAGAAAAAGCAAAGACTCTTTCAAATCAGGAATATTCCTTAAAATGCAGAAGAAAGTGGACTAAACTTGAGAGGAGCTGATATGACCTCCCAACCCCTCAATGAGAAGCATCATGCCCTATAAAAGGAGCTTCTCATCTTTTGAAAAAACCATATTGTTCTTCAAACTGAAGTGCGAAGAAAATGAGAGTTCCCAGCAAAGAAGCCTCTCCACCATCAAGGGTGAGCTTTAGTGACCACCGTCACCCCCTCCAAATGATCAAAAGAAGCTCAAACATGCTATGAAGGCATCAATATGGCCTACCATGCCCTCGCAAAATTCTAATCAGGGCCTATTAAGCAAAAGCGTGTAGTGGGGTCAAAGGTTTCTGTCATGCCAATTAAACGAGAAATTATAACAAGGGACTCTTAATATTGCATGACCAGACAATAAATTAACCTGCAACATGCGATTATGTGTCGAGCAAACTCGTCGGTGAGTCAATTTACTTTAAGTTTTTCCATGATGAGCACGTCTCGTCTTTGACAGCAATTTGTTCAAGTATGAAAACTCCCGCTCATAAGGCTGAAAAAAAGCAACCAAACTTCATGTGGCACATGATATACACATTACTGGAAACAAAAATGGTTCAGGATGGACACAACGTGAGGAGACCACCAAACTGTTGGTCTCAACGCTGAAACCAAAATCAAAATCTTAAAATTGGCTCGCTAAGGAACGTGTTGTGATGTGTATCTCTATAGAGGAGGCATTACACTATCTCTTCAAACTGGGGTGCGTACTCAAATATCAAGCTTCAAACCAGAGAAGAAACAAGTTATCAAACCAAAATCAAGCAAAAACAAACCTATAACTTTAACTTAAGCCACCAATCAAGATAAGCGGCTAAAATTTAAATCAAAATAAATGACCAAAATCAGGTCAAACCAAAGGTCAAACAACAAGCCACCCCAAATAAATCAAATGTTAAGCCACCTAAACCAAGGCATAAACGTAAACAAACCCAAAATAAACCAAATCTAAACAAATGCCAACAAAAGTAAGCCAAATAATTTCAAACCAAATCAAATGAGTGGACGAAAGTGAAATATGAGTGTCTCCCAATAAGTCACAAACGAGAGGAGCGAAAGTGAGTTCCACCTAAAAATGATATTTTAATGATGACACCATAAACAATCACTGATATTGATCATTCGCCTAAGTTTGAGTTTGTTCATTTGAAAATTTTGGAAGGTGTTTGTCAAAACAGAAAAAATTGAGGGTAAGGGCATTGCCCTAAAATATTTTTGGTAAAGATAAAATCAGATCTCTCAATTTAAATTTTTGAATGAGTATATTGTAGACGGAAATTTTGAAACACTAATTAAATATAATTATTCATTGTCATCAATAACAGTGAAGTCATAAATTTTGTTAAAAAAAATTAAAATAACATTCAAATTCCAAGGTTTCACAAATAGTCTTAAAACATGTGCTGCATTCGCTCGTCTCATACATAATCTTTACACCAGCAAAAGATGCGTTGGAATAATTGAATGATCTCACGTGTCTGATGCTAGGCCGCATGTAACAATGTGGGCATGCAAATCAGAAACTTTTATATATTTATTATTTTTTCTTTTTTGCTTTTCTTCAGTTTTCAATATTCTTTGAGTTGGCCTCAAAGTCTAAAAGCATGGACCAAGATTTCATTTGTAAAGACTTATAATTTGTAAAGCATCTTGTTCTATCCCCACTAGAAGTGGCTTGGTCATTTTCTTGACCTTTTTAAGTGTGAATCAACCTACCATGGCATCTAGAAAAGGAAAAAAAGGATGATGACATGGAAATGTAGTGTAATGCAATCTCAAGGAGAAAAAAAATTAAATTAAAAAAGGAGAGAAAAAAAACAGAATTTCGTGCGTTCTCACTCCTAATCCATTATAACTAGTGACGTCTGCATAGACCAATATTGAAGCATGCCAAATTTAGCACTACAATGACGATTCTTTGAATGTCAAAAAGATTTTTCACATAAATAATGATATATTCATGGTCTCTGAGAAACCAACATGCTTCTCAATTTACACGTTGGAACTTTTCGTTGTTTTGTTTGTTCTTTGTTGGTCCTTTTTTATTATCCTTTTCAGACTATAAAATGAATTCCCAGCTGTTGAAGTATACATGAAGGCTCAGGCTATATTATGACACAAATGGTAGCACGAAATGATGGGAAATGCAAAGATTTGTTCTCAACTTGCCTTAATTATGCGAAAGTGAAAATTAATAGGATCAGTTTTTGTTAGCCCATTATATTTTTAGCCCAAGACATTTAGGGTGCGTTTGGATCATGTCATGATTAGTGTAAAAATAGTGCTATCTAGATTAGTGGTTGAAATAGTGGTTACTTTTTGCTATCTAGGTTAGTGCAAAAATAGTGCTAATTTTGTTCTATCTAGGTTAGTGAAATGTTGTTTGGATTGCACATTTGGAGTAATGATAGTGAGTGAGTAAAATAATAAATTATTTTAGTTTTTTTAACGATAATAATAATAATAATAAAATAATAAAATATTGATATCAATTTATAATATAATAATAATACAATAATAATAAATGATAATAGTAATAAAATAATAATAATAAAATAATGACAATAAAAATAATTATAATAATACTAATAAAATAATAATGACAATAATAATAATAATAAAATAATGACGACTAAAATAATATTAATAAAATAATAATAATGACAATTGTTATAATAATAAAATAATGATAATTACAAACATGATAATTACAAACATAATTACTAGAAAGTTTTGCCTGAATTTCATTTGCAAATATTCATTAAAATGGCTCAAATAGTAACATGAAATGATGGAAAGTGCCAAAAGACCACTATTTACTATTACAAGTTTACAACCAATAATCTGATTAACATATAAACCTTGCACCTTGTAGCAGCAATATACAATTTAGCTTTCCATTTAAATAATTTTAGTTACAGGAGCATACAACCTAGTATCTACTGCCAATCTACCTTCTTTACGACCTGAAATGAACTGACAAATCTTCACTGGGGCTTGTCTTTTGATCGGACAGGAAGTTGCTACACAAAATCATCAATAATAAAATTAAAAAGTGAAGTCATTAGGGAATGTCTTTACCAGGAACGAGGAAAACAGAAGACACGCATTTATCTCCTTAAGCATACCGTTGCTGGTAGTGCATTTTTGTTTGATAAATTATACCCTTTCTGGTACCTTGCTGTACTACTAAGAGATAGACCTAATCTTGAAATTATATATCATAAGTAATGTTGAACAATTACCTGATAGCAAGAAATAAGAGAGGTTACAAATCCAAAGGCTCCTGTGACCCTTGGTGTGACCTTCTTAGGAGACAATTGAAGAAGCCCGACTGCGACGACAATATCCATTGATGCTTTTATCAAAGCAAGAAGCCGTTCGTTTGATTGTTTCACCTTGTTGCGGTATCGTTCATCCTGGCGCATGGTTATTATGAAATCAGAGAATTGAAAAGGAAAAAGAAAAGTAAGAAAAAGAATACGAGCTCAGGAAGAGTTTGATTACAACATACTTCATACTTGTGGACGTGGTTCAATTCTTTCTCTAATTTGTTTATTGACACAGACAACCTGCCGAGTTCTCCAAGCTGAGAAGATATACAAAACATTAGATCTAGGCCTCAACGGTCAAATTAAATTAACAAAAATAAAAAGAAAAGTACCTCAACCAATGTTCCACACACAGAGGAGCCCATCCAACAAAACAAGGATATCCTGCCCAACAACTCGGCCTGTTCTTTATTCTATATGCCGAATGGAAATATAATAAGAAAGGTGTAACAAATCTGAACAATATTCCCAATGCTTAGCTACTTTCTAATTCAGATTTGAAACCAGATATCCAACCTTATAAATCCCTGTTCTTCCCAGCCACACAATCTGATCCAAGAATAAGAATGTCGACACCAGTGCATTTCTAGCCTGAAAAAATTTCCAGTGCAAACTAAGTAAAACTATCATAAAGTTTGTATGTGATATGAATATAGTAGGGAATTTCACACATGTACCTTCCCAATCAAGGTAATTGGGAGCGGTGTCCCTTTTGGAGGTGGGCTAATAAGTCCGTGCAAATCATTCACAAACTGCAGCACACAAATAAATAACTCATGCAAAGCAAACTATGAATCATAATACTTTTGTGTAAACATAATCCATTAAGTTTCGTTATTTGTACTTCCTTTATTTACTGACAGGAGTTAAAAGGAAAAATTGGAATTAGTAAACAAAATACATTCATCTCTAACTAAAAAATAATAGGATATTTCTTTGATCTGTGTGTAAGTAGAATCAAATATTTGAGATCCAGTATTATTATGCAGAAATGTTCAGAACTTCAAATCACTAATTAAGTTATTTTATTTATTGCCGAGGAGTATCTTGGAGCAGACATGCTGTAAATTAAGGTATTGGTTCCAGGTCATGTGGAGGATGTAGTTGATCAAATGAAAATGGCAGGACGTACAGGTACTGGAGCGGTACAGGAGGAAAACAGCGAGGTGGCTTATTTAGCAATCACTGGAGTTGATTGACAGAATATGATGGGTCTGACATATGTACTGTTGAAAGAATAATCTTAGCCTCAGAATAAAATCATCATTGGCAACTTCCTAATATGCTTCAACCAGCTGTAATACTAATCAACTAGCCGTTAGAATTAATTGGTAGCATCTGTATAGGATAATTATCCATAATTAGCTAATTGACAGAGAGACAGCTGGGAGCAAAGTTAGAAAGAATTGTATAGGCAAATGTAGTATAAATACTCGTTGTATAGGCAAATGTAATCATCAGAAAAATTAAGCATTACTCATTTTTCATCCTGTGATTCAATATGTACGAGTGACCACCCAAAATGTAACAACAACTTCTAAATATTTATTTTGTTTTGATTGATGTCAATAAGGGATTATACGGTAGTTAATGATGTCTTCATTTTCATAAATTTATCTAGGACTGGAACAACATTCAAAGTTCAAATAAAACATGCCAAATTGGGTAGCTACTAGCCAATCTGACCTTGACCAATGGCAGCTAATGAGCAGTAACCATAATAACTAGAAATGTTAACAGAAGAATGAAGTAAAATAACGCAAGTAAAGACCTTCAGAAGCCGAAAAACTTTGCGGGCAAGGGTGGTACTGCTGTCAACAAGTTTTGCAGTGCCAGGCTGCCCGTTACTGATGAACTTTGATCCGTACTGAATGGCTCTGCAGATCTTGTCTCTTGCCTCGGCCTTGTTCAGGTACAAAACCACCAGACCAAGTTCAGCCCTCGCTGCATCCAACGCCGTCATCCTTCAATGGAAACAGTTCTCCGAGGTGTGCTTCAACTATAGTTTGAGTGCGTTAATCAATAATCAGCTCCAAACAAATATTCATCATACATCATGATTCAGAATTTCAGACTATACTAATCATATCTAGTTCCAAAATAAAAGGACCTGTCTGGTACTCCTAATGTTTATGGTGATTTCATGATCAAAATTGATGAGAAACAAAATTGAAATATAAATATTTTCCTTCTATGGAAGCACACTAGCCTGTAAGACTAGCCAGAAAGTAAATTAAATTGTAAAATGCTTTATCTAAGTCGGCACTTATAAGTTATAACTAAATAGTCATCTCAGGTTAGCATAAACTAAACTAACAGTAACTCATAAAATTAGTGACTTTCTCATAAGAAGTAATTATCATACCTCAAAAAATCTTGAGTGTTTTCCCTTAGTTGAACGAGTAGCAGTAGAGATGAGAGAAATTTGAGGCAGAAGTGACCCTATCACTCCCGCTTCTTCGCTTCCTCTCGCTTGAGCGGATAATATCTTGTTTGAAAAGAAGGCTCATTTTAATATTTGTGGATAGGCGCGCGGGAGTCTGGATCAGGTGCTGCGGCATACAAATTAAAAAGTTCTTATGATTTATGCATCAATGGGATCCGTGGCGCAATGGTAGCGCGTCTGACTCCAGATCAAAAGGTTGCGTGTTCGATTCACGTCGGGTTCAAAACCCTCGATAACTAGCGGATGATAATTTTTTTATCCTAAAACACCAGTTTTTAAGTATAATTATTTCTTATTTCCTGATAAAAAAAAAGCCCCATGTGATTTTTCATTCTAACGTTTCTTTTGTTCTGAATTGGATATATAAATTTTAAATTTTGGAGTTAAATAAAATATATTATGATAAATTCTGGCAGCCAAAAAAATGCTATAAAAAATTGAAAGTTTTCTGAACATTTAAACTATCTCGAATCAATCATCAAACTTAAATTCATGTACATGATTGTTTGTTTAGAATTAATTTAGATTTGATGCTCAACTAAACCCTTCTAAATTGGACTGAACTGAACCAATATGAGAAAGATTGTGTTGTAATGATTGCATGATGTTTATGCACATGATTGTTGAATTTCTTGATGATTAAAAGGTCAAGTTAGCTACCGAAATCCAAACCAACACTCAAATTGGCCAAGTTGTGTTGAAATTGAACCAAATTCAAACTCAAGTAGTGACAAATTGAATTGCACGTCTATTTCATGTTGCTTATGCTTGTAAATGCTTATGGTGACCAAAGAATTGAATTAAGCACTTGAATTCAAATTTGAACCATATTCTTGTTGTTTTGACCGAGATGTCTGTGACAGTAAGTAAAACTCAATTAAATTTAAATTCAAATTGTGCCGAATCAAATGGGAATTTGCCTGATGTTGTCCAATGGACTAAGGACCTTTCTGTATTAAGGGAAATCAAATTGAACTCTAAAAATTCAAAGTAAAACTCAAAAGTTCATTATTTTAGACTCAGTCTTTTGTTTGAGACTCAAAACTCCATAATTTTGCCATTTAATCCGCTAATTATGTCATCCCTTTGTATCAAGGCTTCGTTGGTCTCCCTAAGCAATTTGTTTAGAGTATGAATTTCATGCATTAACAATTCCTCATGTGACAATTTACATAAAGTATTACATTCATCATCAGATTCATCATCGAATATGATTCCTAAAAGATGATTAATTCCATGTGGCTTTGAGTCTAGATATACCTTTGCCTCTGATTTGAAGGTTGAAGGGCAATCGTGTTCTTCTTCTTCAAATGTGGAAGATATGTTTGCTTCTTCATTTCCAACATTCTCAAGTTGTTGTTTCTCTTGAAATTCACTAGCAAGCTCATCTTCTTTCTTCCTATTTGCACTAATGCTTCTCAAGAGCTCAATCACCGTCGGATCGGTCACATTGTTTTTGGCTAGAATATCATCAAGGTTTGCCCTTCCTTTGTGTCCTTCCTTGTTTAACTCATTGATACAATTTTCAACATTTGGTTTAATGTTAGTTGGATAGGTTTCTTTATCATAATGCCTTAAGAGAGAGGTCCACATTTCATGAGCATTCATATCATCATCAAAAATTTCACTAGCTATAGACTCTTCAACTAAGTACAACAAGGCATTAATGGCATGGTCGTTGTCCCTCTTTTCTCTTTTGGATTTTTTCGTTCAAATTGGTAGTTTCTTCCTCAAGAGTAGGTGTGTAGGCTTTTTGTACCATATATCATACATCAATTATTTCTAAGTAGACTTTCATTGTGGCACTCCAATAATCAAAACCAAAATAATATCGGTCGAATACTAGTGGATTTCAACATGATTATGAGATGTCATTTTGGACCTTTGCTTCTAACTAAGGAACATATTAATTAGCAAGCTCAACTTACTCTGATACCACTTTGATACACCTAGGCGCCTAGGTGTGTATACAAATTCATTCGATTTATAGCAACTATAAGGACTTAATTGCAAATTTGCACAATTCCAAATTCCTAATGGTGATTGCTACATTTGAGAAGTATGTATAACAATGTGGTTTAACCAAACTCCAATTGCAAAAGCGTAATAACCAACTAATCAATTCGTCTCAAATAATTAATTTCCTATTTGGCCAACTCAAACAATAATTCACTAATTCCCTATTAAGCAATTAAAGCACAAATCACACAATGCAATTAGGAATTAATAAAGTGAAAGAGAGTGAAGAGTAGAGATATGGCTCAATCGTGTGTTGACGGAGTTCGGCTAGCACTACGGCCTCGCCTACGTCTTCGGATCTCCGGCGCCCCCGCTTCTTGCGGTAAAAAACCTGGTTCGCTTCACTAGACAATCGTTGCAATTACAAGTTGGAATCCAACTTCCTTTACATACTCCAATAGGATAGTTGGACCCAAGATTTTCACAAAGCTCACAAATGAAAAATAGAGTAATAGACAATAGAATAATAAATTGGATGCACTAGCTAACTCTCAAGATTCACTAGAGTGGATTAGCTAAATGAAATTGGGAGCTTAGTAAATATTTTGGCAAATTAAGATAAGCTCTAGAGTGCAAGAGTTAATGGCTGTTGGTATTGATTTTAAAAGCTTAGGTTTCAGATAATTAAGAAGAAGAAAACGACCCCTTTTATAGGTTTCGAATTCTGCAAAAAGTTAGGTCTTCAGAATATAGCGTTATAACGCTATGTTCTGTAGAAAACATAGCGTTATAACGCTATGATGGATGAAGACAAAATTTTGTGATGTTGGATTTGTATTTTTGTGAAACTTTAACTTAGCGTTATAACACACAGTTATGAGTAAAACATGGCGTTATAACGCCAGCCCAAGTCAGGAGAAAATTTTGTGACGTTTGAAATTTGATCTAGCGTTATAACGCCAAAGTAAGCGTTATAATGCTAAATTTGAATTGTCTAGTACTTAGTCAAATTTGGATAGATGATCACCTTGGCATTATAACGCCAGATCTAGCGTTATAACGCCAAGTCTCTGGAAATTATGGTTGAAAATTTTGCTACTAATCAAAACAATATTTTTAAGCAAAATAAAATTATTTTGATAATCTTTGACAATATTTAAGATGTAATCTTGATCATTTGAATTTTTATTTGCTCATTTTCTATTTTAAAAACTTGTTTTAAAGCTTGGATCAATCTGGCGTGATAACACCTTATTTGGAATTATAACGCCAAGTTTCAGGACTTAGCCATTTTGCAAAATCCTGACTTGGTGTTATAACTCCAGACTTGACGTTATAACGCTAAGTCTCTGGAATTTGAAGTTTGAAAATTTTGCTACTAATCCAAATCACCTTTTTGATAAAACAAAGTTTATATTAATAAACTTAAATAATATTTAAGACATATTCAAGATGTTTTGAAATTTAATTTCTTCTTAATCTATTTTTAAAAATCATTTTAAAATTTCTGTTATTTGGCGTTATAACACTAAGTATGAATCACTTCAATACTTAGCCAATTCTGTGATTTCTTGCACTCTAGTGTTATAACGCCAAACAGAGCGTTACAACGGTATTTTCAATTTGGTTTAGAATTTTACCAATTAACTCCCAATTTGTAAATAGCTAAAGTTCTAAACATTAAACCTAATTCATTTCTATAAAATCTTGAATTTTTTAGCTCCAAATCTTCATTGGTTTAATCTCTTTGCCCTTTTTGACCTTGCTCCAAATCCCTACAATTCTTCACCACAAATGCAAATTTTGATGAAATTAAACATTATTTTGCAAATCAACGAACTTGAAAAATTGTTTAAGGTAACAGACCTAATGTGAGATATTATTTGTGGTAATGGTAATTCTCATCTGGTACCAATCAGTACCTGTTTTGGTTGGGATGTTTTTAATCACTCTCATTTTAGGTTTTAGCCTATATCGAGTGATGCACTCGTACGAATATGGTTTTATGGGAACGGGATCTGGTGCTCGTAAATTCCTGCTTGTTTCTCTGCTTGTTTCTCTGTTTGTTTCGATCTGGACCGTTCAAAACTCATCTAACGGCCAAAGCATCTGCCTCCAGAATCAAATCACAGCCGTCCGTGACGGTCGGGCGGTCGGATCGAGACAAGCAGGGAAACAAGCACGTTTTTTACGAGCACCAGATTCGGACTCGGTTTTATGACGGTGGCCATTTTGCAAAAGTCAAAAAAATGAATTCTAAGACTGAATGGACCTTCACTTTTGGTTCGATTGAAATCATGAAATATGTTATTCTATTTTTTTAATTATTTTCCTTTGCAATTTTAGTTCATATTTCTGCTAATTGCATTATTTAAACGAAATACTTTTAAATTTGTCAACTTGTTAATAAGACACGTTTGAATTACAAGGGACAAATCAATAAATTTAGTATATAATTTTTCATATTATGATAGAAATGTATTTTATGTAATGGAAAAAGAACATCTTATTTTTGATAAGATATCACACATCTACTGCAACTCGTGAGCCACTTACTAGTTTTTAATAAAAGAATAAACTTGATAGAAATTCAAATAAAATGCACAAAAATGTATCTTTGCACCAAAATAAAAAATAAATATAAGAAGATTTTTATTTTTAAAAATGATAAAAGTCCAAAATTAAATATATTTACATAAATAAACCTCATGTTAAAAAGTTCTAAATCAAATTTCTGTAGATTCAAAAAATATTTTTTCTACATAAAATCTAAAATCTTGAAGTTTACATTTAACATAAATAAAAGAGTATTTTCTAAACAAAAAAAACTTTTAGAGCATATTTTCAAAATATAAATAAAACAAAACTAATTTTAAAAAATATTAAAGGAAATAAAATTTTATATGCATAAAAATATATTGCATCAAGTAAAAAAAAATCTCTCTTTTCAAATGCATAAATCAAATTTCCCAAATAAAGATACTAAAAGTGGAATTATATAAATTTCACTTGTGTGTCATTCAGTATATTCTCATAATTACTTGAGAATCATGGATATTAAGGACTGAAAAATGTCTCATGTAAATAATGTCAGAGACTTACGTCTGAAACTCAGGATCTCACTGATCAAAATAAACAAAGTTATGAGCGATTATGTGCACCCAAGTCACAAAGAGATATCACGCTCGTTTGGGATGACATGTCCTCTTTTTTCAAAATGTCTCCTCAATCAACTAGAGAGCATGAGAAGGCAACGCGTTAGAAAGGGCGCCAACACACCTTTAAGCATCTCTTCTAGATTTTTCCAAAATTGCTTCTTGACATTCTCGCACAAACTAATTTGTGCGGTATACACGCTAATGACGTTTAAAATTAAATCACCAATAACCAACTTGACTAGGATAAGTCGATGTCTCCTAACGTCGACAAATTCATTCTTGAGGCTTTAGTCAATTTAGACGCCTACTTCATTCATGCTTTTTTCTGCTCTTGTGTATCATAGCTTAAAACTATTATTTGTCTCCTCTTTCGCCTTCTGTCATGTTTGTTTACTCTTTAACGCATATGGTGTTTACATGTCTCATAATCACAATATCAACTAACTCTCGTAGCTTACCCGTTAAAGATCCTACATTTTCGACTATCCAGACGAATTCAATTATCTTCGGTGAGTAAAGTGCGAAGACACTTGCTCATTTTTCATTACACCTGGGCGCCGATGTAGCGCGTCACCAAGGGAGTGACGACTCGACACTTGCACATTAACACTATCCCGAGTTCCGATATGACGCATCGCTAAGAGAATTACGACCCAACGAAAGTCTATTGGATTTCATTTCTATGGAAGTGACTAAAATTTTATGTTGACTCGTCAAGCCTATCAAAACCCTTCTTTTTCAGACTTGAGACCGACTATGTTGAAAACAACACAAACAGTTTTTTGATCCATCCGATAAAATAAAAAAAAATTAAGCTAAGTAGAACTGATCTTTAATAAAACTCCGTGCTTACATAAGTTACCATACCCTAACTCAATATATGTTTAAATATTATAATTTATTTCATATCTTAATAACAATCTATATTAAAATTTTAAAAAAAAATCCTGACATCATTTTAACATGTCAATTGTATTAATTTTGTTGACATTTTTCGAAGCTGAAAATGTCGACATTAGTGATCACAATGAACTAATACACAAGAAAAGAGAAAAATTAGACAAAACATCCAACTTACATAATTAAGCACTATTTCGCAGAGAACATGAAACAGAACTTTATACAAGTTACAAAACACTCTCCATAGCCGCACAAACCATTCTCATTTCCTACTGAATAAACTCCTTAGTTTTCCCCTCTCTAATCTCTCGAGCAGCTTCTTTGAACCAGCCACATCCATCTCTGTTAATTTCTTCAGATACCCGATTGCACCATGGGAAATCATCAATTTCTTACATTTCTTGCTCGACGAAAGCATCAACAAACAAGCAATTGCATACTTCTTAGCAGTGTTCAATGGGCTTGAATCCAGCAATTGAACCAGATTGGGGACACTTTTGTCATCCTTCTTAATTTCTCGAGCATTTTGCGAGCAACTCATGAGAGTTGCAATGGCCTGAGCAGCAACCTCTCTGGCACCAGTCGACTTCGTCTCAAGAAGTTTTATCAGCAATGGAATGCAACCAAACTCACCTACCAGTTTCTTTATGTCCGCTGAACTTGACACCCGACAAATAGTCAAAGCTGCAGCTCGTTGTGCGCCGAGTGAACCATCTTTCAGCACATGCATCAAGCGTGGCAATAAACCAAGTGACAAGAGATTATCGACTGACACTGAATTAACCAAATTTCTCAAAGCGCCTACTGCTGATTCCTGCGGCAGAGGGCCATCTAGGTAGGTCAATAAACTCCTTAACCCACCTTCAGAGACGACTGATCGTCTCAAATTGTCATTGGTGGCGGTGAGATTTTGCAAGCACTCTGCCGCATATTCCTTCGAACCCAGAACAATGCCACAATCGAGTAAGTTAATCATGACTCTTACAATTCCCTCTTCGGCCAGTGTCTGTCTTACCTCAGGAACTGCGGAGAGATTCTTCAGAGCACCAGCAGATGCTGATTGAGAGATGGAGTCACCAGTCTGACAAATCTCAATCAATGGCCTGACACCACCATGACCAACAATTGAGCGAGCTGTGTCGGCTGACATTGATAACCTCTGGAGTGTGATCACCGCCTTTTCCCGGCCAACTAGGCTGCCTGATTCTGCTAGCCTAATAAGAGGAGGAAGCAGTCCTTCGGAGATGAGCAAATTTTCACAGCTACCCGACTCGGCCAGGAGACATATCACGGTTGCGGCTTTCTCTCTAACTTTAGGGGCAGTGGCAGTTAGAAGTTGAATCAAAGCTGAAATGTTGCTTCGGCCAAGAACTGAAAGCACACTCTTCTCATCTTCCCTGATAACTTCTAAGAGAGAATCGACAGCCCGGTGTTTTGCCTCTGCGTGCCCAATTTGCAACCTGGCTAGCATTTCCCTGACATTCAATTGCTGGATAGGTAGTGGGGCAGAGGTCGGTGCAGGTGCCAGAGCAGGTACTGCAGGCACAGTTGCGTCACTGAGCACTCCGGTTTTCACAAGGAGCGCACAGTCACGAAGATTGAGGTCAAGTTTCCCAGCCAGTGAATCGAGATCACTCTGCATCTGGAGCTTACCGACTTGAACTAGATCACAGGACCCACAATGCTCGGCCAGGTCAATCACCTCAGAAAGAGTGCACGCTACCGACTGGAGAATTTCTCTGCAAAGAGTGTTTTTTGAGAAGCAAGGGTGACTGGAGAGGTCCGAGAGACAGGCTGGAACACGCTCCAGTTTCGAAATTATCAATTTCCACCGACCAGGAAAGCCGGTGGTGGCGCGGGCCCTGTCAATTGCGGTGGGCACCAGTTGCCGGGCACGGGCCAGCCTGTGGTCAGCCAATGAATCGGGTTCAGTACCATGTTGTCCGTTGTCAGCCATAGATTCAACAACGGAGTCCTCTTTATCTGAAAAAGAAAAGAAACAGCAATGGAGTGTGATTAAAGAGAAAAGAAGCAGAAAGGAGAGACGAATAAAGCAGTTAGAAGAAGGCGGTGCGAATATGTTTTCTTTTTTTCTATATATTATTTGTATACTATATTTTGGGAGAGAAAAAGAAGAGAGGAGGAAGCTGAGAGTAAGAGGTAATAAATGGAGTAACACCGGACCAAATATGTAAATATGTTATTATATTACAAGTGAGACACTTTTGGGGAAGGATTGGAAGGATGCCTTAAGCCGCCTCTCTACGTCTGCGAATCTTTGATTCTTTTACAGAGATACGAAGTGGGGGCGAAAACATCGTCCGACCAACCAGCACTAGATTAAAAGAAAAGGTAAAAATAATGGTGTATTAGGGATAGATGTCAATTTGTTAACCTATTGTAAAACCAATGTTAGTATTAGCGGAAAGTTCGAGATAAGATGGGGTAAGAACAAAAATGGGAGTGTGTGCTTGTTGCTTCAAGTAACGGCCGACAAGTCCTTATCAAAACGGCTGTGATTAGAACTATTTATGCCTTTTGTTTGAGGCAATATGACTCTAATTATTGTACTAGCATGGTGTCATTATTTCCATATTAACGACCACCTGTGTTGCATTATTTTCCATATACGGCGATTTAAAATATTTTAGATATGCGGCAATATATAATAAATTATAATTAAAAAATTAATTAATTTTTTTAAAATTTAATAAACAAATTAATCAATAACTAATTGTGTAATTTGTTTTGGATTCGAATCAACTTAATGCTTCATGTTTCACTCATTTTTCTAGCAATATAATAAAAATTATCAGCGCGATTTTACAAGACATGATTGTCACATTGAGCTTTGAAATGTATCGAAGTGTATCGGAGATTGAATTCGTCGGTCAAAGCAAATAAAATAGTGAGATATGCCAATCTCGATGCGCCACATCACAAATACATCACATGGCTTATCGAATACGTATCTGATACAGTGCGACAAGATACTGTGAAATATTCGAGTAACATATACTACCACAAATAAAGACTAATAGAACTTGTAATTAAAAAAGCAGTTAAGTTTGGAGCTGAGACACAACTTCCAACAACTTTTTTGGTTACCAAAAAATAAATTCCAACTATCCAACCATTAAAAACACTTGTACTAGATGTAATGTAATAGAAAGCAAACAATATTCTTAGGGTCTGTTTGGCAACGCAGATTTTCGCGAGAATACGGGAATAGAGGTTTATTCCAGCAAATCGAAATGCCAAACATGTAATGGAAAAATGGAATAGAAGATGGAACAGCCTCTTCCGGTATACCACGTTGGTGCTGGAATACGAGAATGGACTGTTGTGAATGCGTCGAAATAAAAATTTAATGATCTTTTTACCCTTAGCAGCGAGCCAGCCATAATATTTTATTCTCTCTCCGTACGTCTCTTCATTCTCTTGGCCTCTTTCCTCCTCGTTTTCTCATATTTCCTCTCGCCGTTGATTTCGTCGAGCAGACGATCGAACATATAAAATTGACCTTAAAACCGAGCTCTCCTACTCCTACTGATTCGTTTGACATCCCGTTTAGACCAGATTCATTTCCCTTGGACCAAGCCCTAGCTAGTTAAAAAGCAATCGATCCAGAGCTTGAGGCAAATTTTTACGAATATTTAAAAACTTGGGCATATTTTTGTATTTTTTTCTAAATGTGTATTGTTTCAAGTATATTTTTTTGTATTTTTTCCCTCAATAAACTTGGACGTTTTGCTATTGCTGCGAAGTATTATTTGGACATTTTACTTTAGGCCTTGAGTCATATTTTAAAAAAAGATAAAAAACGATAGAAACAGATAAAAAATTCAGTTGTGTATGCATGAGGGTATTTTGGACCTTTCATAATATCTATGTTTTTTTAATACAATCTTTCATTTTCTATTCCAACTAACTTTTCGTCAAACAACATTTTGACTCTTCCTAATAATCAAGAATATTTTATTCTACCACTCTTCATAAATCAAAGTATTCTATTCTTATCACTATTCTATCACTCTTCTAGCGCTATTCTTTAATTTGACAAACAGACCCTTAGGATATGCTCGAGCTAGAATTTTAAGAGGTGAAAGGAAGAAAAAAATAAGTTAAAATTTGAGTGTTGTTTACTTCAAAAAACTTCTACGAAAGAAAGAGTCTTCGAAGTTAAATCTTTATCTCAAACACATAAATTTTGTTACTCTTTAAATCTCTCTGAAACTTGATTTTTGACTTATGGTTCGAGTTATTTCCGACCAAGCTACGAAACTCAACTCGGATCGAAATATTTCGCAGATCGAATTTAACAGCGAGCGGTCCTCGTGAAAGCTCAACTCAAACTGGCGCAAGTATACCGGCGAGCTTGTCTTCTCCAACCACCTTCATAACTCTCTCAATCTCTCGCCATTTCTCTCTCACTTCACCATATCTGTGTCCTCGCTCCCTTGACTCCTATCCTCTATTGTTCTTGCACCGGCGCCACCTCTCTTTTCTTTATAGCATCTCTCCTCTTCGTAGTGTCGTCTCTCCTCTTCCTGATAAGATCACAATCCTCCATTTTCATCATTTCTTTGCTACAATTTGTTCGGATATGATATGAAAATGTTGGGCTTTTTTCTAAAAAAAGTGATGTTGTTTCTTGAATTCGAAGGTTCACAGTCAATTTTACATCGACTAAACCCTTGAACGTGAAATTTTACAGAAATATATTGACAAAGAGACCCAACAAGTGAAACACCTTTATTCAGGAAGAAAACTAGAAGGTTCAAAGTCATTTTAGATAGTTCTGATTTAATGTAACAATCCATTAAATCTTAAATACATATCAGACACAAGCATCATTGTTGTCAATCTTTTGGTGGATGGGGTCTTGATTTGTATCTTAGCCAGTCAAGTGGCCAACAGGTCAAAATTTGTTGTATATAAGCTGTTATCAATTTACAGTTTCATTCTTTAATAATATCATGACCTGTACCAGTAAGAACTGATTTGTGAACCATATGATCCTTCTGCCTAATTGTATGATGATTGAATAATCTCCATGACTCTTTGATTGAATAATGGCCATCAAAGAGGAACAAGAACTGTTCAAACCTGTAAACCGAATTGAGTATTGAATGTCCATTTATTGTCTTTTGTTTACTTTTGCAAACAACAAATCAACTCAATGAATGAAATTTTGGAACAAAAATCTAGTTCAATTAACTTTTGGCCATAAAAAATTTGTGAATAAAAAGACATTTATTTGACACTTTTTATTCATGTTTAATTATTTGTATTGAAGATCAGGATTTTTTCGTGATACTCAAATGCATTTGTTTAATTATATCTTACCAAATAGTTTTTTCCAGTGTTTGGTAAGAATGAATTATAGTCAAAATTCAAATTTCAGAAAATAGAAGTGCTCATTATAACCAAACAGACTAACAAATAATTAACCTAAGTGGAATGCAGAATGACAGAATTGCAGAGACGAACGCATAATTAATCGAACTGACTAATCGGGTTAGATTCGTCAAGAGTTCGAACGGAGCCCATATTGGCTTGGCGAATTTGACCGAGTTCGAGCTGAGCTCGAGCTACTGATACATACAACGGGCCGATCCGAGTTTTGAGCTATTGTTCCGTGTAAGTGAGCTGGGCTCGAGTTTAGGTCGAAACTCGCCCAATAGCAGCCACTGCCATGTCCAAGTTTACTATACAGTGTATGAAAGCTGCCCCCAGGTGTGGGCGTGTGGCAACTTAGTCCCCAACAACACCAATTAAACACTTTTTTATATGATAAAATAAAATTTACATATCTCAAGAAAGAAAATAGATCTTGCATATGTTTAGGGCTTGAAAGTTTCTATTTATTGTTTGCAAATCAAACAAATAAAAAAATTATCAGCATCCATTGTGCAGATCAGATTAAATTCACATTTTTTTATCTACATGTTTGTTGCATATAATACAGCGCTAATACGTTTGTAGATAATTTACGCAAATAAAAATATAGTCCGTAGACATTATACACGAAATAAAAAATATGATTCGCATACAATGATAGCAGACTTTTTATTTCTACAAATCCTATTGTCTGTGAAGTTTTTATTTCTATCAAATCCCTATATCAATTCTCAATCACATCGCTTTACGTTTTAAGTTATTTCAAATAAAATAGTAAAAATTTAAAGGTACCAAGTGAGATTTGTAAAAATTATTTTATTAAGATATTGGACATGAAACATGTAAGTGCTATGTTATCGACCTACTAATATACATATAAGTATATAACTTTTTATAATCTGGTCTTAATTGCTACAAAACACTTTTATTTATAATGTTTGAACTTAAAATGATAATGTATGAATATATCCAACAATTGAATTAAATTTGTAGCAAAAACTGATTTAAGAACAGATATTTATTTAACGAAGTCTTATGGTGACAGCGAGTTCAAAAAAAAGAATTAATGAGCTAATAACTCACATAACAACACTTTCTTAGTAATCATAGGAGAGGATCATCTTTCAAACACCTTTGTAATTGATAATAATTAAAACAAGAGTTAATGTCGCTGATAGGATAGCTACATCAAACACGTGAAGACAGTTACTAAATCACCTACCCCATTCGCACAATAAACAAGGACACTTAAGACAATTTTCATATTGAAAACTATAACTCCACCAAACTAGTTACCACTTAATGGATTTTCCAAAGTTGTGATTAATCAATAATTAAGGTTGATAAGGACATTAGCTCAAAAGCATGAGTTGAGATCGTATCTTCATTAATCAATAATGAAGATATCAAAGGACCTGCATGGATCTCGACCGTTCATTTGTCTCGAAATTAATGCTAATTAATATCCCAAAAATCATACCAATCTTTCAACGACCGATGCACAACTCTAATATTAGTATATTACTCTATTATTTTTCCTTGTTTCTCTCCTTTTAATATTAATTTTTTTATTTTTGGGAATCGATACTCGACAGAAATCAATTCGGAGTTTCGGACAGAAGTCACTCTTTCAAATTCTGAAAAGTGTACGTTGAGGAGTGGGACCCAGAGTAAATATCCCAAACTGGCCCCACGAAAGCTACACTTCTCCTACACATCTACACTCGTGTTAATTCCTTTATATCAACATCCCACCTAAGCTGTATCGCACGGCTGCGGATGCGGGGCGGATATCGTATCGGATGCAATACGGATGCGGCGATACGAAATTTTAAAAAAATTTAGATATGAATGAAGCTATATATATTAAATTTTATTTAAATAATAATTTAAAATATTAGAATTTAATAAACAAATTAATAAAAAATTAATAATGTAGTTTGTTTTGGATTCAAATCTTCTTCATGTTTCATATTTTAATCATTTTTCAAGCAATATAACAAAAACTATCAGCGATTTTATAAGACATGATTGTCAAATGAAATTTCAAAACGTATTGAAGTGTATCGGAGATCGAATTCGTAGGTAAAAGTGAATAAAATAATCGGATACGTCATAGATACACCACGTGGCTTATCGGATACGTATTCCAAAGAGTATTCGAGTATCGGATACGTTTCCGATACATTGCGGCAAAGTAGCATGAAGTATTCGAATAACATAGCACCTCAGTATTATTTTCAAAATTCACAAAAATGTGAGGGTATTATCGTCACTTTCACCCAGAATACCTTCCGTAACAGCGTGGAACTGGACCTGGTTCAAACTTCAACCGTGTCGGTATTGATCCAGTTCGGAAAATTTAAAATTAAGGAGAAATTTGTGAAGAGAAAAGGAAAAAGGGATGCTTGACTTGGAAGAGGAAATAGAGAAAAGGAATACAATAGTAATGAGTAGATTCTAAGATTCTAAAATGCAATACTCACACACTTGTGATCAAAATGAAAAAAGGAAGGAAAAGAGAAAAGGACATTACAAATCAGAGTTTCCCAAAAGCTCATCAATTAAAAGTGATAAGAAAAGAGAAAGAAATACCTCTTTGAATCTCTTTGCTGGGGATACAAGCGTTGTTGTCTAAAAGCAAATCCTGTAAGCTTCCTCCCGTCCCTTTCTTCTTGAAAAAGCTCCAAGTAGTGCCAAAGGAGCAACCTAGAGCAACGATCAAAACAACAATCATCAAAAGCTAGTAAATCGAGATCACGATCATGAAGAAGGAGAAGAGCAGAGGCCAGAGTGAGAGGAGATGAACATCACATTCAAAAACTGCAATCGGATATATCATATAATTATTATTACCTTGTGAGTGGATAGATATCTATGGGGATTTCAAAAATTGTGATTTCTCGTGCTTGTCGACTCGGACAACATGCCTCAGATCTCGAGTCGAGAGGGAAGAAGTGGGGGTTCTGTTTCTGTATTCAATTGAATTTGAATTTGTTATATTGATTGGTGTGGGATTTGGAATTGAGATTGTCGCTTGGTTTAAAATTTTTGAATTGAATTGTTTGGTGTCCGTTGGATCATGTAACCTGACAGATCGAACGGTTGTAAACAAGAATAGCTGAGATTGAACCGTTGGGATGTGTTTTATCATAAACAGTGGGCTTTACCCAAGGCCCATGTGCTGACAGCACGCACTCTGCAATAGTTTCCTTTCCTATCTTTTACCTACTTTTTTAATATTGATATAATGATATTCACCTTCCATTTTTTTATTTATTCGACACTTTATCTGTCCTCATGTGAAGAAAGATCACTTTCAAATTACAGAGACAAAGGAACCTACATTTGTGTGTCACAAAAATCTACCCCACGTTTAAAAAGTAAATAGATAAATAGAAAAGGAAAAGTTGTTTAATTGATTCCCTGACAAACTGATTACACAAATCAGGCCATTCGTAGACCGTTTTCAAAATTCAATAGGCTTCATTTCTTTATATCAACGAGCACATGAGGTTAGGAATGGATTCACAATTTTCGTAAGAATGATTCAAAATTTACGATTTTTTTCAAAGAGTTTGAAATGATACATATTTTTGAAAAAAATTCAAATATAGATAATTTTTATAAATTCAAATACATGATCATTATTGAAAAAAAAAATCAAAGAATGCATCTGACACCTTGATTGCATGTGGCTGACTACGTTATTTTACTTTAACATGAAATGATATTTTTTTTCTTTTTAATTAGAATTAGAATTGTTTTAATCATACATCTAAGTTTACATACATCCATTTTCATGTGTTACAAATATTGGTAATTATCAAAGTTCATTAATTAATTGGTAATTACTAAATTCAAGCAACAATTTTTATCAATTGCTAGAGGCCAAAATAAGCGGTTGTCTATATTAACAGATAGCAAATATTTAAATAAATAACAGGTTAAAAAAGTTCAAATTCGCATGTGACTGTAGAAAAATATATCAATTTGATAGGATCTCATATCAACAATCATGTTACTTAACGGGCTCATAAAACAACTAAGTTTGTGACAAAATTTTAGTCTCAAAATTACTTTTGAGCTCAAATGTTTGTGAGCAAGTAAACGCTTGTGCTGATTTTAGCTTCTGAACTCATTAGTTATCTTATCTCCAATTTATGAAAATATTTTTCATTGATTGGAGCTCTCGAATTCATATGTGCTCTTTAGTTCACATGAACCAGAATTTTCATAAGTTTGGAAGTTTCATTGAATGCAAAAACACCCATGAGTGCACATGATTAGAAATAATTTTTTAAATAGACACTTTAATTTTGCAAAATTATTATTCAAGCGATTGATTTTCTCAAAATACAAATAGTCAATCACTCGTGCCAAGCCGCATTCAACATGAAAAATGTCGGTTCTATATAAGAACTTTTTTTTTTTTTTGCAAAGCTATATAAGAACTCAAAGTAAATTTATAGAATAGAGATGTCACGTTTTTCTTCACCCTATTTTATTTTTTTGAGAAAATATTAGTGAAATCACAATACACACATTTACAAATAGTGGTTAAAACTACATTAGATCTATCACATACAAATTAACTTTAGTTTTGAGGTGCAAAAAATTATTGTTTTTTTTCAAATCAAATCTGATAGGGCCTCAGTGCAACCAGTCTGTAACTAAGCTCAAGTCTGGCCCACCAAAACACGTGATCCGACAAAAGAGTGACCTGTCTAAACCTCATAAGATGCTGGCTTATAAATACATAAATTAGAGCTTGCTTAGAAACTAATTATAATTTGACTTAGCACTAGTTACAACTTTCTCTCTCTCCTTCTGTTATAACTCTCATCTTTCTACAATTAATAAATTTATTTCCTCTTTCAATTCATCACTTGTCTCTCCCGATCTAAACCTCTCGACCTTAATACATTAGATCGGTGTCAAAATCCATGCGTGTAAGCTTGTAGCTCTCGCTGGAGTTGTTTTTAGTTCCTCAAATATAACTATAAGAAAATATTTAAAACAAAAAAATTCCGAAATCATCTCAAAATTCTAGTCTCCACTGACAGTACTAAACAAAATACTTGTTATGTTTAAATAAAAAAATAAAAAAATACTTGTTATGTATGGTCAACTAGTTCCCAAAAATCTCAAAAAACTAGAAGAAAAATTTGATTCACCAACCGGTTCAGAATTTCAACCCCTTTATTACAGGCTATAATCCAAATAATCGTGATAGACTCAGAAATATACTATTTCCAATAAGGCTCGTGTCAGCGTTGAGATGATGATTTTTGTAGAAGACAGATCGGTTGGTATTTTTTTTTTTGTTTTTTGGTTGAGGAAAAATAGGTAAGTAAGTTCGAGTGTTAAGTAGCCTGATTTGATTATTTTTTCTCATGGTTAGAGTACACTGTACAGTGCTGAGAAAGATGGTCGAACAATGGAACCGGTACTAAAAAGATATGTACTATATTAGAGATGTAACAAAACATGAATTTAATCGGTGCAGATAGATTGTTCATCGAGTCGAGTTCGAATGAGTCGACTTCAATTCGAATTCAACTCAGTAGTTATTCGAGTGAACTGACTCGAGTAATCAAGTCACATTCGAGTTCAGATGTTAACTCGTACTCAACTCGGATTTTACTCGAGCCAACTCGCAACTAGCAAATCAGCTCAGTTAACATATTTCTTTTTGAACGAGTCGACTCCAATTCGAATTCAACTCAGTACTTATTCGAGTCGAACTGACAGGAGCATTTTTTTCTTTTTGAAAAAAGTGGCAAAAAAAAAGATAACAGCGATTTTAGATGACAAATATGAAAGAAATCGTTTTTGGATGATATTTTTCATATTTCTCCAAATTTATTTAATTTAATATGTTATTGACTTGTGATAAAAATCCGCATCATTGTTTCATCACTTCATGGATTTTTTTTTCTATATATCTGATTAAAAATAACCAAAAAGATAAAAAAAAAAAAAAAAACAAGTGCAAATTCTACTTTCAAGATGGCTATAATATGTGAATTCAATCATTTAGTTTTTTTTATTATTGCTTAAATAAAATTAAATAAAATCAGTACATATATGTTTTTGAAGTATATAATAATCTATTATTTGAATTAATACTAAAAAAAGACAAACATAAAATAATCAGAAATCATATTTTAAATATGTTGCATAAAAATTTATCGTTCGTAGATACATCTCTATCCGTCACGCATGCTTTGTTTTTAATAACATTAAAATGTAGAATATGCAAATATGAAACAAAAATAGTATTAGTGTTCAAAAAGAGAAAAGTTTGCCAGACAAACAGAGTATTGTCAAATGATTAATTGTTATACATTGCAATTAATAAATAAATTACTTGTTAAAAATATAATATTTTCTAATTTTATTTAAAAAATAATAAATCAAAATTTAAATGTTTGAACTCATGGTATTTAGTAATTTTGAAAAAAAAAAATTTAAAATAAGTGGGTTTAATATCCAACCCATTTCCAACTGTATTTTCCATCTCTGATCTAATCAAACTTGGCATCAGTCTATGAGATAAGAATCTGATGCCATTTTGAAAATATACTTACGCATAGTTTATTTTATTTTAATCATCTGAAAATTTAATTAGTCGATGATTGAATTTCGATCCACTAATCAAATTTCAGACCTAGGTGCTAGTATGTACCAAGGAAGGAATAATGGAATATTTACTATGAGCCCTGCCATAAAAGTAAGGGACAACTTTTTTAGTGTGTGTTTTTTTTCAGATTTTCACACAAAAATAAAGAATTCACACCTCTGAAATAAGAATGGGCAGTCGTAGGGTTCTCAAAACGGAGCGGGTCGGGTACCCGTGGATCCGACTCGTCCGGATCCACAGATCCACGGGTACGGCGGATCTACGGGTACGACGGGGCGGGTATGCACGGGTCCGAATCCAAAACCCCCAATTCGATCCGTCATAAATCCGGGCGGGTCCAGACGGGTCGGGTCGGATCCGTCCAAATTTTTGAATTTTTTGAATTTTTTTCGAATTTTTTTTATTTTTTTGAATTTTTTTCGAATTTTTGAATTTAAAACTGCACAATATTTTAATATATATATATATATTTTCGAATTTTTCTGATTTTTTTTTTATTTTTTGAATTTTTTTGTATTTTTTTGAATTTTTGCACGGATCTATGGGTCGGGTCCACGGGTCGGGCACGGGTCTACACGGGCACGGGTTTAGACGGGTTTGGAGGATTTGGGGCCAACCCGACCCGTGATAGATCCGTGGATCCGGGATCCGCGGATCCGGACGGATCCGGGCACGGGTACGGGTCGGGCACGGGCGGGTCCACGGGCGGATAGACCCACCCGGATTTTTTTAAAACCCTAGGCAGTCGTCATCTGCATCTCAACGTTGCTTTAGCGACAGACAGCTATTTATACAGTAACTGTTCAATTTTATAAGTTGAAATGAATAATTTTCATCTCAGAAATTGCTGATCATTTCAGACAATACGGATTAAAAAATAAACTGTCTTTTGTCATGATCTAAACAATTTGTTTTCCGGTCTACATAATTATTCGTAAAAAAATGTATATAATTTCTAGAATCAAACTTAGTTATATGCATGATTCAGATTAATTATAACTGATTCAGCTTAGTTCTACATGGGCACCGCTTAAGTTCTGCAAGAAATTTGTTTAATTATATAAGCACATATTCATTCTTTATGTGTTAGTTTCTAAATGAGTTTTAAAAATGTAAATGAATTTCTTATTTAGTAATTTTATTTTAGATTTTATAAACTTTGACGTGACTTTATTATTGGCTAAAATTGATCGGTATTCCATAATATTAGTAGTATTTGCAAATGTGTCAATTAAGAAACTCTAACTTTTTAGTTTCAAGATTGAAGAATTTAAAAACTAAAGAAATATTAAATTTCTAAAACTGATGTGACGACTATTTAGAAACTCCATGAGTTATAAAGATAGAGATGCTCTCAGTATTCAAATTAAGCAATTAATTTTTAAATAACAAAACAAATTAATTAGATATATATATTATACCTATTCAATACTACACGCTGACTAAATTTTTTATTTTTTATAACTGCATTGTGGTATACGTCAACAATTAAAAAAAATCAAAATTTTAGATACATAATAACAATGGGTTTGAACTTTGTATTGGCTATTCGGAGATGAGAAAGTGTAATTTGACAATTTTTCATGATACAGTTTTTTTAAGTAATTTGGTCATTTGGACAAAACAATGGGTTTTGTTATTAAACATTTCAAATAAATTTTGAAAAATGATTATCAGGTAAAAGCTAAAATGCATTTACGAAAGGAAAAGAAGATATATATTTTTTTTAAATATGGGGATCAAGCCCTTAAATTTCATTGATCACAAGAGATGATACAATTTACAGTATGTACAGATGGAATGAAGAAAATGAAGATAAAAGATAGAAGATAGAGAAAATTAATATGAAAAAGAAGATAAAAAAAGACAAATGTTTCTGGTAGCAGTTCACTTCTTGCCCTCATCTTTTTTCGGATCTTTGAGCTGATTTTATGTGCATCATGTATAATCTGTTAGAATTAGAGCTTAAATGAAATTTCACTAATAATGCGCAATTCAAAAGGTCAAGAAATAGTACGGAAGCGTTTGTAATTCAATTCAGATTTTCAAGATCTTAATCATCTAGCCAATTCAATTAGCAAGCAAGTTTAAGAGTAAATCACAAAATAGAGATAAAAAAGCTTAAATAAAGAGAGAGTGTAAAGAGAGAGTAATCAAGCACAAAGTGACACGATATGTAACGTGGTTCAGCCTATCAAATGAAACTTAGGCCTACGTTCACAGGTCTTCCTGAATAAAACGTCTTTCGGGTTATTACACTATAACCAAATATTTTTACAAAGGGGCGGAGACAATCTTTAGCTCCTTTTGCGACACAAGATAGCTAATCTTCTCCTCCTAACACGATACAAGGGACAACACCACTCTACACCGAACTAAGGTCCAATTGACTAAACAATTAAGAACAAGAATGCACCACTCAACAACACAAGATGGTGTACCAAAAGACTAAAGAATAGCAAGGTTGATCTAGGATAGACAATTAGACAATAAGGTAGCTAGCCTAAGTGTTCTCAGGTTTAGGTAGCTTGAGGAGACTTGAAAGAGGCTCTCTGTAGTGCTCAATTGAAGATTGAAAGCTTTTCTGAATATTTGGATGACCTTTTGGGTCGGATCTGACATTCTTATATATGCTGAGCACTTCTTGAAGTCTTGATCAGTAAAGAATAGGCTCTAGCGTTACAGCATGATCCATAACGCCTTGAGAAGGTGTTATAATGTCTTGGACACTTTTCCTGCATGCCCTTCTACAGCTGACAACTGGGCCACATGACTCTTAACTCGTTATAACGCATGGCTATGTTACTCGGATACTTCAAATACCTTGCTGCACCCGTATCCAATACGATTCGCATGCAATACTTCACGTGGTAATCAAAGTGGAAATTTTAATTGTTGCTTTCTCACGTTGTCATAAGGTTGAAGCCACTTCTATCAAAAGACATACTACCACTGCATCTTATTCTCTCTTTTGTATAATAATAGTTTTTATTATATATTCACTTATATATTGTTTTTCAATGTATGAAATTACTTTTTTAATTAAAATTTAATATATATTTAGCCGCACTTGTATCTAAGATTTTGTAAAATTGTTGTATCGCCGCACTTGTATCGTATCAGATACAATACCCGCACCCGCACTCGTGCAACATAGACGCATGGGTATGACGTTATAACGGATGGCCATGCATTGTGACACCTTGCTGGAGCGTTACAGTAACGCTTGTCTCGGACTTTTCCAGTAGTCTGGCCTTCTCTCTCCTCCTAAGGCCTTGATGACCCGTTATAACAAGTTACAGACTCGTTATAACGCTTGAGCAAGCGTTATGGTAACGCATGGCTCAGTCTTGTGCCTTGAAGCCTTTCCTTGATGCTTAGACCATGTCTTAACTTGTCT
>CAXKVX010000605.1:0-259648 GCA_964058865.1 Eleocharis quinqueflora
CAATTTACGATGAAAAAAAGATTTAGGAGAAACAAACACGTGCCTAATCACGTGGGGAGTAAAAAACGCTATGTGATGGGGACCCGATTCTTCTGCAGCGCAGTACCGACGGACCGTTCAGATTTAATGCGCTGTCAGCTACGGACGGTTCAGATTTGATTCAGGACGGATCTGATATTATAAAGTTTAGCTTGCACGAACTTGATGCAATTTAAAGACTAAGATTTGCTGCGCAGCACGCACAGTGACGGTGCCGCGCGGCAGAAGATCTCGTTCCATTGCATTGGTGCCATGTCCCATCACACCAACTAGGCGTAGTACAATTATTTTTAACATTAATTTTGATTTAATTAGTAATATCTACATCTAGTTAGTGCACTATAGTTGCTTGGATTGATCATTGATTGCCACACTATGGCATTTAAAAATATTTGAGATAAAAATTGCAAAAATGTTACATTAAGGTACAATTTAGATTAGCTTAATTAAGCTAGTACATGTAACATGGAAAATCATGTTTGTGGCCTCTTGCTTCGAGACAAAGGGAGCTTTTATTTATGTAGGCAAAATAGTAATACTAATACCCCACCAAGCAACCACTCACTTTTCGTTAATTTGGGTTTTATTTAACGTTTCTGCAAAGAGATTCTCAATTTTTTTAGGACAGTTTGGTTGCAAATTTGCTATATTTAATGCAGTAAATAATTGCAACTGATTTCAAATTACCAATCAATCTAACTCAGAGCACTACTAAGTTGGGAATCAAATTCGCTGCATGTATAATCTCTCCTTGTTTCGATCTGGACGGTTCAAAATTTATCTAACGGTCAAAGCACATGTTTCCTGAATCAAATCGCAGCCGTCTGTGACGGTCGATCGATTCTGACTCGTTATAACGAAACCCCTACTCTTTATAATGTTTGATTGCTCAAAGCTATATTTTATTCTATTCAAGTTCTAAATATTGTTGTGCTCCTCTTGACTTGAAAAATCGTAATTTGGTCTTAATCATGCCTAATTAGACCTATTAAAACATGCACAACAATAACTAAACTATTACTAAAATTAGTTCTTGAATGATGTTGCAAATTGTCAAAGAAAATTGGATTTAAGCTTACAAATTGGCCCACTCTTATATCGCTAAAAAGAGATCACATTACTTTGATTATGTTGAAAATTCTAATAACGAAATTTCATTGATCCTAACAATTGAAAATGAAAAAATATTATAGCTATATACTCTTAGACTTGTATACTAATTTTATTTTAAATTCACATAATTTAAGTGTCATTTATATTTGTAAATAATCTAGTAGTTTAAGTAATAGCTAATTTGAATAATCTCTTCAACAAGATTATATATTCAAATCTTGGTAAGCACAAAAATTTAAATTCCGTTAAAAGATGTTTGAAAAGTAATAGATATTGGAGTACCTAGAACCTCTTATATGTTAAAACTAGTGCCATTTATATTTTAGTGAAGATCGTTAATACAACAGGAGCGGATTTAGAGGTTATTTTAACTCGGACACAACTAAATTCGGGCACTGAGGTTGAGATCAAGTTTGAGCACAAACTCATTACAACTCACTAAAATATTGCTAAAAACTCATTTTTCATTAAAAAAATAATTAAAAATACACTAAATTTTGCATTTTTTGAAAATCAAGCTCGAGCACTTGCCCGAGCTTGCCCTTGAATAGCTCTGCCCCTGAATACAAACCAACTATAATTAAATTCCTTGTTATTTTGATTGTCTTCGATAAATTATCAAATTTACTTGAATTGTTTGAAATTTAGAATACAATCAACGTAAAAAAAATTCAAAGTAAATCTTTAATTTTTTATTTATTCGAAAAATTATATTTTCAAAATGGGTAAGGTAGCACGTGACAATGCCCCCCCCCCCCCCCCCACAAAAAAAAAAAAAAAGAAAAGGAAAACGCGCACACACAAAATCTCTCTAAATGCTACTAGTTTGTCCTGTTTTTATTAGATAAAATACTATAAATTCAATCGTTTTCCGAGTACGTGTTGAACTGCTAGAAATTTACTCTATCTGATTAATGTATTATTTGCCTTCTTCCGAAGCAGATTTCTTACTTTATATTATCTTTCTTTCTTTTAAATTAATTAATGATCGTAATTATGAATCGTTATCAAGATACGTAAATCTCGATAATGTTAGATATGTTTATGTATAGAATTAGTATATGGTCTAAGTCAATAACGAATTAACGATAATGCTTTTTGCGCTGGAGATCGTAGATTTAAAATTCGGCAATTTTTTTTTTGTATAAATATTTAAAGCTTGTAGGATTTGATATCCATCTTTATGTGCAAAATAAAAAAATAGTTTTTTTTCTGTAGGAAAAGAAACAAAATGTAAACTTGAAAATAAAAAAATTTAATCTGTGAACGTGGCGCTCTACGAATGATCAATGACACAATTTATCCAGAAATCATAATGAATAATATTATAATTGATCTAGGTTAGATTTAACAATAATTTCTTATAACAAAAATGGGAAGTGAAAAATTTAATACATAGTATATACTAAAAAGTAAAAACTATAAATGATGTCTTTAAAAATAAATTTTTGAATCAAATAATAAAAATTATCCATAGTGTCATGTATCAGTATTCACTATTCAGTAATCATCCCCTGTGAATTCTCATGTCTGCTCTAAGGGTGCGTTTGGATGATTAGTGTAAAAATAGTGCTATCTAGATTAGTGGTTATTTTTTGCTATCTAGGTTATTGCAAAAATAGTGCTAATTTTGTGCTATCTAGGTTAGTGAAAATGTTGTTTGGATTACACATTTGGAGTAGTGATAGTGAGTTAATAAATAATAAATAATAAATTATTTTAGTTTTTTAACGATAATAAAATAATAAAATATTGATATCAATTTATAATATATAATAATACAATAATAATAAATGATAATAATAATAATAAAATAATTATAATTACAATAATAATAATAAAATAATAAAATAATGATAATTACAACAATAAGAATAAAATAATAATAATAATAAAATAATGATAATTACAATAATAATAATAAAAATAATAATAATGACAATTATAATAATACTAATAAAATAATAATGACAATAATAATAATACTAATAAAATAATAATGACAATAATAATAATAATAAAATAATGACAATTAAAAATAATCATAATAAAAATAAAATAATAATAATGACAATTATAATAATAATAAAATAATGATAATTACAATAATAATAATAAAAATAATAATAATAACAATTATAATAATACTAATAAAATAATAATATAATAATAATTATTATTATTATTATAATTAAATAATTATAATTACAATAATAATAAAAAAATAATAATAATGACAATTATAATAATACTAATAAAATAATAATGACGATAATAATAATAATAATAATAATAATAATAATAATAATAATAAAATAATAATAATAATAATAAAATAATAATAATAATAATAATAAAATAATATTAATGACAATTATAATAATAATAAAATAATGATAATTACAATAATAATAATAAAAATAATAATAATGACAATTATAATAATAATAATAATAAAATAATATTAATGACAAATATAATAATAATAAAATAATGATAATTACAATAATAATAATAAAAATAATAATAATGACAATTATAATAATACTAATAAAATAATAATGACAATAATAATAATAAAATAATGACTATTAAACTAATAATAATAATAATAATGACAATTATAATAATAATAAAATAATGATAATTACAATAATATTAAAAGAAATAATAATAATGAAAATTATAATAATACTAATAAAATAACAATGACAATAATAATAATAATAAAATAATGACAATTAAAATAATAATAATAATAATAATAAATAATAATAATATCAAGATGATGATTACAATGTAATAAAATAATAATTTTGCTAACCACGACTTGTGCTAATTTGCTAATCCTACCATTTTGTTGGATTAGCAAAATAGCACTAACCAACACTACTCACAACTTACTAAATCATGTTTGAATCACATTTTTGTGTGGATAGCAACCCTTATATATGGTTAGTGCTATTTTTGGTGATCCAAACACGCCCTTAATAATAATATTATCAATCTCCGCAAAGTGCCCCAACGCTGTCACAGTGTGTATCAGACTATCAGTATCACAAATTCACAAATCACAACGGCATTTTTTATTCATAAATCACAACATCAACAGCATTACAACAGTGTGAGGGAACCCGTATCCTCTGCGCTTTTTTTAGTGAGTTTTTGAGTCTCTAAAATCTGAATCGTTGAATTAGATCTCAACGTCTGAACTTCGATTATATGAATCGGGAAAGTTTTGTATTATAAAATCAGATTTTTTTGAAATGTGATCGGACGGTCCAAATTAATTATTGGCTAAAATTGATCAGAACTCGTGGATTAATTTGGAAACTCTAATTTTTCAGTTTTAGAGATGGAGAGTTTAGAAACTAAAGAAAAATTAAATTTTTAAAATTGATGTGACAATAATTTAGAAATTCTAAAAGTTTCAGAGATGAAGATGCTACGACGGGAGAGGCATATCATTTTCCTTCTGATCCGGAGCTCGTGCCTTTTATTGATCGGATTTGGCGCAAATTTCGGATCCGTCAGTCAGATGCGAGCGTGATGCGAGAAAAAGTAGAAAACAGAAAAGAAATGGTACGTGAATTCGTGATGCTATTTGCGTTGCGTGTCGATCAAATTTCAAATACAGTGGGCTGCTCTTGGATCTCGCTAAATGCTAGCGGTGTCGGTTTTCGGTGCAACGCCACAACCTCACCGCGTGCCTAGCTGGCGCCACGTCAGCGTTGACTGTAGAAAATATTGACCGTGCGAGTGCGACGTGGGGGAATGGGGATTCTCTGTTTCAATTCGGACAAGAAATTTTGTTGATTACATTAACAGACTATATAATTTGATTTACAGAGTACATACCTATTGACTTACTGTATATTATTTTTTTAATATTTATTCAATTTAATAAAGAAAACACTATTATTAAGTTATATCGGTATTATATCCGAATTACAAATGCAATACCTTTTATATTCTTCAGGATAGTTCAACATTTTGATTTTTTTTTCAAAATGGTTCAAAATTATGAATACTTTAAAAAATATTCAAATTATAAGTCTATTTTTCAAAAAAAAAATTCTAATTACATAATCAATTTTGAATTTTTTTTTTCATAGTGAATCAGCTGACCCACTCTGAACCTATGTAGCTCCGCCCTTGGTTCCTATTTGCAATTTGCTATAGACTTTTTATTGGTGTAAGATCATTTGATAGACATATTCGTTTCTATTACTCTTCTTTTCTATTTCCTTTATATTTTTCTAATTGTGCCAAAATTCTAATTTCAAGTTCTTATTAATTAAAAGTCTTAAGGATAAAAAAGTACCTTAAAAGAATCTAAAAAGAATATAAATTTGATTCTCTACGATACAAAGCATCTTTTCAAATAAGTCGTTCAAACTTCAACGACATAAAAAACATAAACAGTACGAATTAATTAAGGGTTTTGTAATAAAACTTAAAAAAAAGAAGAAAAAAAGGAATAAAATTGAGATCGTGCAGGTTCACGAGGAATAAATCCAATTATGTACCCGTTTTTTCTTTAATTTTTGTTGAGAATATACCCACTACTGGATATGTTAATTACTCGTGCTGTTGACTTTTGTTGAGACCTTGAATTAGATTTGAATGCCGTGCATAATGTTAGTTGATCTCACGCAGAGTATAAAACGGATATACGGTTTTGGCGTTCAATTTCATTTCATAGGATAATAGACCGTGTCATTTCAGATTAAACAGTTTGTATTTAATCTCGTAGATTTAATTTTATAACGATGTGAACTTCATGCATCACTTCAGCATCGTCTGTTTCAATTGAACGATCAGATCTAAAATAACACGATCATGTTATGTCTATGAAGTAACAACAGATACAGACTCTTTCAAGTTCCACAGACAGGTATAGGATACAAAAAAAATTGCTAAACCATCCAACCCATCTGATGCATCCGAATTAGTTCGTTTTTTGATGTGTTGGAATGCTGACAGGTCGAGTACGATTTGATATTTAGTCAACTCGTTATTTCGGATTGGCTTGAGATTTTAACTCTAGCAATTCATATTAATTCGATCCAATTTTTTTGAATATTATTTTACATTTTTAAAAAAATTATCTTCTACACAATAAAGTAACTTACTCGTATATAAAATTTAATCAATGACAAACATAGTGTTTATTTATATTATATTTATATCTAATAATGTTTCATTAATGATAGTTCTATATTTTGTTTACAAACAATGTGATTATAAATATTTTTATCTATATGTTAATGCTCTAATATCTTTATCATATTTTATTTATCATATTTTTCTTTAGTTTCAATTATTTTAATTTGTTAATATAAAATAAGATTAATATAAATATATTGTAGAAGTTCTAACAGCAGGCTCTCTCATTCGTAAATATATCCGGAAAAATGTTAAAAACATTTTATTTCTCAGCAACAGCTCTCTTCTCCATTTCAAACATAAAAAGGAATCACATACTACATAACATATATCAACTTAATGTTCAATAATATGCCAGATAATGTAGGTTAATATTAGAACTCTATTACTATTAGTCTATTATTTTTAATAACAAGTTTATATTATTATACTAAAAGACTCAATTAAGAAAAAAAAATTCAAGTGTGGGATAACAATTAAAATTTCAAACGGAAGAATTACCCCAAAAACGGTGGAATTCGACCTCCTCCGAATACTCCAAGAGGCAGACAATCCCATTGTAGAAAATACTAAACTGATAAAAACACTATCAGTCAGAGGCGGATTCAGAATTTTAATCAGGGAATTCAAGATTTACTATTTTTTTCAGGGAGTTTGAAATGATGCTTATTATTAAAAAAAATTATCTTATATGATCATTTATACAAAACAATTTCAAATACATGATCATTGTTGAAAAATGTAATATATATGATTATTTTTGAATTTTTTTCCAAAAGTTCAGCTGCACTCATGAATGTATGTGGCTCCGCCACTGCTATCAACCGCTAATGATAATCGTTCAAGATTGACAATTTTGTACTCTATATTATGTTTAATTACAAGATAATTAATGAACATGGATATGGGTATTCCGTATTCGGATCCGTATCTGCTGCTCTTATTGAGCAAGAGCAGGACCCTGCTCTTATGATCTGGACCGTCAAATTTTGATCGGACCGCCCGCGGATGGAAATCAGGGGGACTGTATATTTTATAAGTTTTAGATCTGAAATTTGAACGGTCCAGATCATAAGAGCAGGATCCTGCTCTTGCTAAATAAGAGCAGCAGATACGATTCCTCCGTATTCACATCTCAAATTTGTAGATTTCCAAAGAAGTAGAGAGAGAACGCATGCATTGACGAACAGTAGTTGAGAAAAAAAAAATTCAGTCTAAATTGTTACAGTCAGAAAAGAAACAAAGAACAAACAACTTTTTTGTGATTTTGGATGAGCACAAAATCCATAATTAGAAAAGAAAAACTGTTGCAGAATACTCCAAGGGTTGATTTGACAATACGACGGCTCGGTCCAAATCCGTCAGGTCCAACGGGTTGGCCGAGTCGGGTTTCGACGTTTTCAAATTTCATCGGCTGATCGCAACTCATCTTAGGCCCATTGGGTCGGCGGACCGTCAGGTTTGAGGCGGGTTTTGGACGGGCAGGGTCCGGGTTTGGGTTGACGAGTTTTTTTTCTGAATTTTTTTTATTTTTTTAAATTTAATGGGTTATTCCCAGGTTATTCTCGGAGGATTTCGATGTGTTTCGGCAAGTTTCGACGAGTTTTGGACGGGTTTTACATGGGTTTACGGGTTGGGTTGGTTCGGACGGTTCAACCTCGGATTGGATTTGAGTCGGATTTTTCTAAAAAAAATTTGGCCGCAACCCGTCTTTAGCCCCCAATTTTTTTGAATGAATCCGCACGGATTAGCTCTCGAGTCTGGCCGGATCGGATCGTGACCTCAAATTTCCCGGATCGGGTCGGACCGATTGGATTTTGTCAAATCTCTACCAAGAAATAAAACAACCCAAATGTAAAAAGGTTCTAACAAATTTTTTTTTAGTTACCACACTTCTGAACATGTCCTAAAATGTGCAGAAGTTTAAAATTTTACGCCAGACGTAACTAAACATGCATTACTAAGGTACATTGAACCTATTGAATTTATTAAAAAAATGATTATACATTTTTTTTTTTTCAAATTTACTGAATTTATAAAAAAAATACTCTTTGGGGCTGATGAGAACTCCTGAAGATTGATAAATTTGTACACTTCGTATTAACGTAGGTTGATGCAAATAAAAATGTACATTAATTCTTTTTGCGACTATGCAATTTAAACAATATTTATATCCTCGAAATGAAAATATTGCGGATAATACTTCTGAGTTTTGACAAATTTAGAAATGATATCATTGAACAGCGATAGAGAATCAGTCTTTTATTTAGTGATAAATTAAGTGCAATATTTTTCGGTGAAAATTCGTAGGCTCGAAACTTGAACAAAAAAGAAAATAAATATATAAATTTGAGTGACATAAAATTCGTTTAAAACAATATATATTAACGGAGGATAATATAATTAACTGTGAGATCTTTAGTAAATTTTCGAAATGCCGTAATTTATATGGACTTAATATTAAATTCATGATCTAAATAATTAATTCAAATAACATTAGCACCTCAAGGCCAAAACAAAAACATTACAAGGCCTTTTCTGTTGGATAATTCAAGTTGTTGTAATACAAATTAAATCGATTCAAATAACTAGCTTAAAGTTAGAGGTATTTAAATTTCTACATGTGGGGCTTCATTTTTCTGTGATTTAATATTACCATCTGCTAGTGCAAGCGAGTGTTTTAATTTTGTTTTGTTTTGTTTTGTCAATATGTACCAAACCAGCCATATCCAGTGTAATTTATTTTTTATGGCAAGTATAAAAAATTTATTTTCTACATGTGATGCATTCATTTTTTTTTTTGGTCTACGTACGTCCATTTAATATTTGTCAATTAATATTAGAAATAGATCAATTGGAAGCACCCAATAGTCTATTATGAAATTTGATAATTTTGATATATTTTTGTAAATTTACATACAAAATTATAATAGTTGATAGTTGAAGGTTATGCATTTTCTTATTTTATAATGTAAAAACACAAACAGATATGTATTGAAGAGAGATATATGAACACTAAATCTTACTCTTATTTCAGTTTTTTAAATAGCATATATATTTTTTTCGGAACTGTCCAAAGTTTCTTCATTTTTAAAACAAAGAGTCTGAATGGTAGAACTTCTATCGTTCTGTAGTCACTCAATTTGGACGGTACAAATTATGCGAACCTATTATTTTTTTTATGTAGAATTCTGTCGCGAGCCAAAAAAATCTTTGAAATTCATAAACCGACAAATTTTTTTGAGATAAAAATGATAGTCAAGCTATCTATCCCAATTGCGAACTCATGATATTCACACAAAGATCGTTAATTTTAGCCACGAGACTAAGAGTTGGTTCAAATTCATATACCAATTTGGTAGAACTTCCACAGTTTCACCTCTTGCTGAATGCAAAATGGCAAAATTCGAGTATTCCGACCATTTTGGCAATTTGTTTTAAAAGAGAAAGTCTTCATCAATTTGGAAATTTTTTTATCCAAAATAATCATTTAAGAAAAGCTACCTATATTTGTAGGAATGGAGCTTGAGTACAATATTTATATTATTTAATGTAGGAATAAAGACGGTATGTAGTCTCTGTACCCAAATCTCATGCAGTACATGAGTACATCCAGTAGGTATGGGAATAGACCTGTCTAACGTGTGTAACGATTATTAAAGAGTGTAGTTTCGTTAACTGTTTTATTTAATGAACAATTAAGAAAATTTGTCGTTAAAGAAAACGATCAAAATGATCGGAACGAAATAGAACGATCAAACTCATTATCTTCGTTTTTCATCCATCTGTTCCATCACCACACTAAAGAAAAATTATAAGCTGGTGATGACCGATTCTAATCATACATCAGAATCAAATCATTCATCTCCTCATTCGGAAAATCATTCATCTCATCTCTCAACACCTTCTTCTAACATGCCGTTTTTCTCTAAAATCAAAATAATTCTAACAATACACAGTCATAAACGAAACTACGAAACAAACGATCGCGAAACAATATGTTTTCGTTAACCGTTTTGTTATTTAAACGAATGATTATTGATATGCCTACATGGGAATTTATTATCCGAAACCAACATTTCGGCTGTTTTTTTATCTTCATAAAACTGAGTGCATCTATCGTGCAGCGTACCAAGTCCATTACTGTATCAAGTTGTCATCTGGTACAATCCACCTATATATAGTACCTCTTAGTCTCTTACAATCTGTCTACGGCGCTTGCTGTAGAGGTGAATTTAGTATTTTCGTCCGTAAAAAGACAAAATTAAAAAAAAAATTCAGAGAAGGCACCGTGAGGCAAATTTTAAATATATAAGATTATATTACAAAAATAAATTGACAAATAATATAAATATACAAGATCATTTTACAAATTTTTTCTTCAAAATGGACAACTGCCACCTCCTTGATACGTATAGATCCGCCCCTGTGAACATTTTTTACATTTAAGTTAATGAAGCTAGTGGGTGTGCTAAATCGATTGCTGCTATGAACGAATTCGTATCTCCCGAAATAATGCGGGGTCCGGAAATGATCAGCGGGCAGCACTGTTACGCTGTAAATTCTTTGGTACTGTAGCAAAATCATTGTGCGGGCAGTCTCGTCGCTGTAGCAGCGGTGAGAATGCAGGAGGAGCCCCTGCTGTTGACCATTTCAGGGGATGTGAATTCGGTATGAACATGGTAGAAACCAGAAAAAATGAAAAATCTAGAATGAGGGTAAACTGTCATTTGATACTAAAGTAAAATTATATTAAAGCATGGATTGTAATATTGGAGGTTGCTAATAGATTAGAGTAAAATTACGGTGCTCCCATTAACATCAAGATCTTTCGCGTTCTTAATTCAAAAAACATAATTATGTTGATATTTCGATTTATTAGGTTCAATAATTTTTTTATAACAAAATTTTATGGAATGCTAAAATTTTCTATTTTAAGAGTTTTTAAAGTACTTTTTTTATTTTTTAAAGAGCTCTAAAATATTAATAAAAAACAACATTTGTACCTAAAAATGATCACTATGAAATTTCAAAAATTGTAATAATATGTCATTTTAGTATCTACAATATTTTATTATAAATAAATAATTGAGCATGATAAATCAAAATTTTAAGTATTTTTGGTTAAGAACACATTAGTGCTCCGTAGTTTTACTCAATAAAATAATTCTCACTTTTTTTTAAAATAATATATTATATACAAAATTTTATAAGTATTCATAGAACATTAAATGAGTAAATGTATAACATATTCTTATACCGAGTGTAAAACTAGGCATTGCCGACACACCAACATAAAATTTCTCATTGAAGTTGGTCAATCAGTGTCAAACCTCAGAAGATTGATTCTTATATTATAACAGATTCAAGATTCAAATTATTGTTCGAAAGTCGAAACTATTACTTAACATAGAACAACGTGCGTCAATTGCATGCACCGGAAATAGTGTTGTGTCAATACCCGGGCGGGTCGATCCGCCCACGTTCGATCCGTACCTGGACTGTGACCAAATCCGATCCGTGGCTAAGATCCGATCCGATCCGTGAAAAATGAACTCGTGGATCTAGAGCGGGTCGGATAGGCCCAAAATTTCTGAAACTCGTCCTAAACCGTATCCCGCCCGAACCAGCACCCGACTCGTACTCGACCTGTGGAACGTTCCAAATCTGTGCCCGACCCGTGGATCCGTGACAGATTCAAGTCACTTTATGTCAAAGTCAAAAAAAGTAAAAAAAAGTAAAAAAAGATAGAAAAATTAATTTAAAAAATTCAAAAAAATTCATACAATTATTTCATAATTTTTATACATTTTTTTTTGATTTTTTGGATTTTTTTTTAAAGTTGTACCATTTGTCTCCAACTTTTTCAATTCAAAAAAAAAAAGAAAAACCCGCAAGGACCTGTACCTGACCTGTCTGGATCGTGCCCACTCGACCCGCCCGAGTTTATCACGAGTCGGATTGACCATTTCCACTTCGGACCCGTGCTTACCCAATCCGTAATACCGTGGATTCGTGATACCCGTGGATTCGTAAATCCGTCCGAGTTGAATTCACGGATACCCAACCCGACCCATTTGTAATACCCTAACTGAAAGTGAGAAGTGAAAACTATTCAAGAGAATTCTGCATTATTTCTGCTCCAAATGCAATTTTTTTTTTGAGGGAAAGCTCCAAATGCAATTTTCAATTTCTCTCTTTTATTTTTCCTTCAAACTAAAACACTATAGTCTATTCTAAATTACATATTTTCACCAACCGCTCTTTCCGTCGTTCTTTCGCCGTACCTTTTCAACAACCGCTCATTTATTTCTTCCCAAGGAAAAATAAATTGACGAGACCTATAAGTCTACCATTAGGTGATAGGCATTTAGTATCACATCTTTTTATTTATATCTAGAAACATAGAAACTCGGATGTTGAATTCAAACTTTGATTTATTTATTTCCATGATAATTATCCATTCAGTATTCACATAAAACTTTCTAATATTTGAAAGCAGGATTTCGTATAACATTCATTCTATTTTTAAAAATAAATGAATGATATTTGTTCTCGAATATTTTTTCACGTGAAAAAGCATTGCTCATAATACTTAAATGTTGCTTGAATTGTTCTTAGAAAAATGTTCGGTTGATCCGCCCATCGATTCGTCATCGATACGCACTAAAAAGGTTTTAGTTGAGTTTTGAAAAAAATGTTCTACTTATTATGTATGTTGTTTTGATATTGTGCATGTTCTATTTGTTATTGTTCATCTAATATCATACATAACAGTTCAAATAATATGCATAATAACTTAATTAATTTGAATTGTGTTTGTTAATTGTATTATTATGCATATTATTTGTACTATTATGCATTTGACAGTATTTATATTTAAATTTTTATTATGCATGTTAATTATATTAGATAAATGTGTAATTATGCATGTTATTCATATTATTTTGCATGTTAATTACATACAAAATAACAAAAAAAATTTGTTTAATAACTAAAATAACATGCATAATAACTATAACAATTTTCTAAATGAATGCAACTAGATTCGTCCATCTCGCATCGATGAGCGTATCGATCTTCGTTTTCAGTCGAGCGTCCAATCAATTATATGCATAATAACAAAAATAGCATACATAATAAAAAAACAACATGCAAACTGAACCCGTCCTGTTGAAATCGATGGAGGTATCTATTACAGATCCATATATCAGATCAAGATCCCTTGTTCTTATTCACTCGTCAACAATCTTCCCTTTTTAAGAAGTGTAATAACAGCTACCCTCCTGTAAAAAAAAAGTATCATTACAATAACTTGGAGTTCTAGAACATCTCAAAATTATATACTAAAAATCGGTACCGAAATTAGGTGCTAAAGAATTAAAATATGAGTGACAAATTTGGTTACAAACGACAGGAACGCGTACCAGTTTCGAATAATTGTCAGTATAAGAATCCAATTTGAAATAGTATTAGTACCAGTAACAGGCTTTTCAGATCTTGAGGTCAAGTAAAACACAAATATGCTTTCCCATCGAAAGATATAAAATCTAAATATTCGTAAAGTAGCAACGAAAAAGAAAAGTTCTATTTAAATATATAAAAAAAACAATGAAGGAAAAAGTAAAGCTTGATAAAGAAGTTAATACTAGACCAAACATAGCTGTATAAAGCAGCAGATTGTGACATGTAGGACTGAGAAAATATGACAGCAAAATGCCATGTCAGATGGGTCCCACCTTCAGATCTAACACTTATCCAAAACTTCGGTATCAGTGAAACCTAACCACCAAACAAAGAAATAGAAAAAGAGCTCTTTGCGTATTAAAGTAGTAACTAGTAAGTAAGAATATTGCATTGAGAGGTTGGGGACAGGCGCTTTTATTGAATTTAACAATTTTTTAAGTCTATCAGGGGCCACTTGATGTGATAAATTTTTGCAACATATATTAGCATGCGGGAGGTGTTAATACTTAACAATCCATGATAATATGATATGATATATGTTAGGTTGGAGCTTGTCATTTTATAACTTGAAAGAGGATTGGAGGTATCCATCAACACAAAACAAACCAAATATTTGGAGATAATATTCATTTTTTTTTTAGTTTATTTTGGGAAAATAACGGAGTAGAGGGTTGATGTATATTCAAAATTCAATTATTTTGGTATGAATGGATCCGCAGGTAGATCTAGAAATTATTCGATAATTTATTTGATTCTGCATATGGATATTGGAAGATCTTCATTATCTATAATCTATTGGATTCACATTTGAATCTTTCATAATTCAAATCCAATTCAAGAAAGATCCATAAAATAATATTTATCATAATATTTATACAACATTAGCATTGTTTCAAAATATAGATTTAGAAAATTAGATTACATTTGCATTGTTGCATTTGGATTCAATAACTTCTTTTATAAAAGGAAACTGGCAAAGCGCTCCTCTGCTTATTTAAAAAATGAATTTTTAGTTTTATGTCATTATAAAATATTAAAATTGTCAAAATGTCACTCGATCTGATCTGATCTATTCTAGCCATAAAGGCAATGTGATTATGAATTCGCATATGAATCTTGTAAAATTAATAACATCACATTTGGATCATGCGAGAATTCTCGATGTGATCCGATCCATTCTAGCCATAAAGGAAATTTGAAATTTATTATAGAGGAACAGGAACTTGTGGTATATCTGGTAAATAATAGATAGTTTCTGAAACAATGAAATTTCGATACATGCACTAGGGTTTTTTATATGTGAGAAAATTAGTTATCTTTGACATGATATGCATTTTTATCTTTATTTTTGTGTGCATGCGGTCTCGTTTAAGTGGTTAATTTAATCTTCAAAGTCGATGTGGAGATTGCGATCGAGAGAACTTGGTATGTAATTCCTCTCACCAAACTTTCTTTATCTAAAACAAAAATATATCTACCAGTTTTAGTTCAGCCCAAAATGCCTTTATTCATTTAAACATTATCAAATTCATGCATTACTATCACTGGGCTTCGCATTTGATCTACAATTTCTTGGGTTCTTAATTGTTTTCAAATTTAAAAGTACGGACCGTCCGTTTGAGCTACTAGGCCGAGCTCAGAAGTTGTCAACAACTAAAAGGAATTTGTTCTTGCTACAAGAGATCCAGTGATACAAATATGGCTGTAAAACGCACGAAACAATCAGCAAAATACTCTCTTGCATCTTACATGGCGTTTTATGAGTGTAAGGGTTTTGTTGTTGCGTCTTCACCACTTTTAGGAGCTCTTTGGTAACGCCGACATCTTCTGGAATTAACTGGAAGAGGCGTTATTCCAAATAAAATGTTCCAAACGTCACTGGAATTAGATGGAAGAAGTGATGAAAAAATGGAATTATTTTCTTCTAGCAAAGTGCTGGAAGAGGAGATCTTCCGGAATATAGTCCATATTTTCTTCTATCATAATTACAAAAATCATTCTTTTCACAATGATTTTATTTTTCTTCTGAGGTGTGTTTTCGACCAAACGAAAGTAGAATTAGTCAGAAGAGACTTTCTTCTAAATTAACCATCTTTCGCTCTATTTCGGAAGATGCTGGTGTTACCAAACAAACCCTTAAGAAATTTTCTTGCATTTGCGTTTATGTTTAGTTAAACGTGCAAAATGTTGAATTTTTTGCACGTTTATGCATAGTGCAGCCAGAGATAAAACTACCAAACATGGAGTAACTCCTGATAGTTGAGTAGTCTTGCTATTAACATAACAGTGCACAACATAGCCAAAAACATAACTTTTTGCCATAACATAAATGTTTACATGTAACAATATTAAGGGTTACAAACAAAAACCTCTCGTAAACTCTATTCAAACGCAACAAAAAAACAGAAATAACCCTATACAAACAAAACAAAAATCTCCCTGAGAACTCATTTTTGCTTTTGTTCCGCTGCCATGGCCTCTCCATTCATTGCCATTTTCATCACTAGCACCATCAGAGTCCAATTCAATCAAAGCATCCCAATCAACTGAACCTGAACTCGAATCCGAACCTGGGGTAGACTCAGATGTGGTGTCCCATCCCAAAAGTCACTCTTGAACTTCTTCTCCTTGGTGCTGGTGCCCTTGCCCTTGCACTTACTGCATATTTTTCTCTTCTTGCAGGATAAAGCCGGTGCTAGTGCCAGTGCCAGTGCTGGTATCGATAACAATCAGTCCAGGTCTTTGGCCACCTTTTGGAGATCGGGATACACCCAACTCCACGGATGAATATTCTCTAGGAGGATTTGAATGACCTGCCTGAATTTTTCAAGGGGGATCAGTTACTGCAAAAACAATGAAAACGATCAGTTAACAAATAACTATAATTGGTCCGTCTATACAAATACTTAAGTGATTACCCTAAAGCCTAAATTCTAACACAAAAAAACTTAAATTTAACCGAATAATGAAAGCGACCAGAAAATAAATTTAACTGAATAGTGAACTGATTGCAAAACAATAATTTTTAATTTTGAACTAATAAGTAATAATGAACATTGAACGTTGTGTTTACATTATTTCGGACAAATGAACTTATTAAATATTGAAATGCATTGTTATTTGTTAGGCGAACTTAAGATAAAACTTAAAAGAAAGAGAAGATAAAATTACTTTAAAACAAGTGAACGTACTTTAGATGAAATTACCTACCTTGAGACGAACGAATGACGAAATGAGAACGTGCTACGTTACATAGTAAATAAACCATGGCAGGCAGCCTGAACTAAGAATGAAAAGAAAATACCTTTCGGCTTCCTGCTTCTCCCTATCCCGTGCTACTCCCAAGCTATAGTGTTTCGACGGGCACTTGAATCCATACAATTTCATAATATGTTATTTCAATATTTTCCTACTGTATTGATCAAAATGAAATTAAATCATAAACTAAAGGGGCAAGTATTTAAAAAAACGCACAACTTTGAAAAAGAAACAAAAAAGAAAAAGCAAAATATAAGTTCAATCCTTGATTGCACATTGTCATGATTATTTATTATTTCCACATAATGAAATATACAGACAAGATAAATCAAAGCCGAAAACCGAAAACCACCAAAACCACATGAATAAAAAAATATTTACACACTGAAATTGTTACAACATCTTTTGACACATCCAACGAGCAAAGAATTATACAACTTCTGAGGGAGGGGAGAAAAAGAAAGAATCATGTTCTATGTACTCTTACTACAGCAACAAAGTAAAGATACATGTATACAACAAATAATGAACAGAATTGTACTTCCCCTAAAGTAGTAAAATACGTATCTGGTTGTGGAAATACATATCTTACAGATTACTGTGGGTCCCGTCTGGCTGGCCTGATCTCTTTTCTTGTCACAGTACGAAAACTCTGATTGCTAGTAGTTCCTCGTAAATAAGTGCTTAAGCTAAAGCCGGAGTCAGATGAAGCTTGAAAAAATGTATTCATGTATAATAATGCAATAACAGTTCTTATATTAGTAGAAGCCGAGCAACTCGTCGTGTTCAACCCAATAACGAAACTTATCCGAGAAACTTGGTGCCTCAATCAGCTCTTGTCCCGTTAAAATTTCCTGAACAAAGACAAATATTTTTAATACTATGCATTTCTGAATCAAATCAACTACAACAATGGTTCTCATCATTTAAAAATATCATTCTTGTATTTTCCATCTTTCCATTAAGGGCGATCAGAAATAACAAATCCATCATTTTTGTGTTCTTCTTTCATTTCAATCTTTGACTTATCAATTCTTTGCTTGTGCTTTAGCTGTAGTGCAGTAAATGCCACAAACATAACTGAAGTTGTATATATAGCCCTGAAATAAAAACTAACCTCTCCATTTTCTCCACTTTCACTTGTCAAAGCTTCTCCAGTATTTGTTACGTCATTTATGTCACCAGCCGAGCAAGTAGAATCATTTACGTCACCACTCGAGCGAGTAGGCGTGTTCACAGTTGGAGAATAAATAATAGGCGAACTACCCCAGTCACAAAAAGAAAGAAGGTTATTGTTTGTACTTGCATTCATGACACTGAGCGAAATATACTATTGAAAGGATTTTGTGAATGAGAAAGCAAAGAATCATACCTCATGGGAGGCAAATCCCCATACAGGATAGAAGTGTCAAAAAAATTTGACTCCTCATATTTTTCTTCATTCTCTGGTGCCAGCTTGTTGTCAGATACGAAGTGCTTCTCAGCTTTGGATGGAGTGCAGCTTTTAAAATAAAAACAAAGAAACCATAAGTAAACACATAAAACTTTAATGAAAGAAGTTCTGGCGACTATGGTTGGGGCAAGGTGAGGACATAGGATCAAGCCTGCAACAATATAAGCTATTACCCGAGTATAGATGTAAAATGGATGCTTACATGCAAGAGTCTGTCTGGCTGCTGCTGGCTCCACCTTGTCCCATAGGGCACGAGTTCACATGGTTCCTGATTAGGATGCTGCCATCTGAATGGACCCTTCTCATATGTGAACTGTGTATTTAAATTGCATAATTCACAGAAAACTAAGTTCAACTGCTTAATTAGTTGATATGTATGAACCTTTTTATTTAAGATCATATGGCATGGTCATACAGGTCGTTAAAAAAGCCTGAGATGAATCCCCCTCCCCCCAACAAATAACTCTAAACTAGGAATGGAGGTGATACCTTGTGTTACGAAGAGCCTGATCATCTTCAGGTACAGGTTCGTTGAATATGATTTCCCAGATTGCTGGATTACCTGGCTGCAGTTCAAAGTACCCCAAGAATCTGCAACGAAAGGAGATAAGCGAATCCATAAAAAATATTTGGAACAAATCATTCTTGAAAGTGCTCAAATAGACTAAATACTAAAGACAGGTGTTCTCTAGGTGAATATGTCGAATTCAAGAAAGATTCCAAAACCACAAATATTTGAGCCAGTTCATTCTTGAGTACAACGTACAAGTTTATTGCATCTTGCTTATTGGCATCCATCAATGCATTGCTGTAATGTCTTTGAATTGTCCTAAAGAACTCGTGCGTCCGAATCAAAAACTTAGTGTGTCCTCTGCGCTCCGAGAAAATCTAGTGATACATGAAATGTGTTAAATTAATTCAAGAAAGCACAAAAGAAAAAAAGGTAGCTGGCAATAACTAGGACTCTGAACTTCAACCACAGCTAGTGTGGTAATGTTGACCGTTGACTTAAGTCTGCCCGACACAACCGGGCAGATCAACACTCAGCGGGGGTCAAGTCCAATTGCAGATTTCCATGGGCAAGTCAGGTTAGTTTAGAGCCAGCAAGTAATGACCATACACCACCTTGCTCAGATTCCAAGTATTTTTGGCTTGTCAAATGAGAACAAAACATATATGAAGAAAGAAAAAGTTTTTTCTCTACTCTTGGTGTACGGTTGTGGACTCATGGGTGCCAATTTAACATTGTGATCATTTGACCAGCCTAACCAACAAAAGGTAGCCTGATTTCTCTGTTCAGTCAGAATGCTGATTTTTCAGGTCAATTCAACAAATTTGACTAATATCACAACTGCCAAACAGGCCTGCTCATGATGAACCCCCCTCCCCCTCGAGGGATCTTTTCTCATATATTATTGCAGGTAATTACCTTATTATGTGCATCGGAACCACCGTATTGCCTGGCAAGGGTGTCACCCATTAACTCGTAAAGCCTCATCAAATTACGAGCCACCGGGTCGTCCAGATCAATGTACCTATCATTAATGAGGCCGAGGGCATGCAACTGGTGCCAGAGCGCAACCAGCCCGAAGGCATATTGGGCAACATTGGTTCGATCAAGGCAATCAATGCAGTTCGTGCGTAGGATCCCCTTTTGGAATAATGAAGATCCCGGATTGAGGATTTCAATGTCCTCTGCTGTCCCAGCAGCAGAGGTGTCAGAGCTGCTTGACGTACACTGCGACCCCTCCCCAAGTGTCTCTGTGTCATCAGTGTTGTCACCATTCATGTGGTCGCTATTGTTTTCATCATTAATGTGCTTCTTTCTGCATCAGAGGGATAAGAGAATCAAATGTTGCTATCCTAGTTTTAACCAATGATTCTCAATTTTTTTAAATTGTAATTACGGTGCTGAGATTTCATTTTTTATTTTGGATTATATATTTACCTCCTTAATCCTTATTCATTTCATTTGTGTTTATTTAAATATTTTTAAGAAATTTTACAGATGAGATAAGTACTTACAGATAAGCAGACCAACTTGGCAGAGGATCAGGTCCATCGGCAGGTGGTACTTGCGAATAAAAATAGCCCGTCTTTTTTAATGCATCCTCAGCTATTCTAGCTAACCGAACAAGCACCTCTAGAGCTGGGGAGCTAATTAGGGAAATAGACAAATATCAATTTTAAAAAACCATAAGGAGTAACACATTCTTCAAAACACATCAGGATCTAAACATTACATACAAATAATGAGCTTGTTTAATATAGAGAATTACAACAGACCTGAGTAACATTCCTATGAGGCCTGGTACTGACGTGATATTATGGCACTAAAAGGAAAGCACATTTGTTCCTATTTTTCTCTTGTGACTTGGATTGCTATGAGATGCAACATAGGAAAGAGAGGTACATACCTGTGAGGTTTCATATGAACATCCCAGTGAAGGTATTGGAGTTGGTTTTTGGGTGGTAATTGATTGTTTATATTTTCTATCGCTTTCACGAACTCCCTACGAAGCAAAGACTCCCGAGGCCTCTTCTCTTTTTTCTGCTGGCAGAGACAACGTGTGAGGTGAAAAATGAATTAATATGTAACATTGAGTAACCACAAACATAACTATAAACCACAAGGAAGATATTCACCTTAATAAGGTTTAGGATAATGATTGGAGTCCCATAACGTTTCTCGAGATGCTTAAAATGGAGCAATGTAGCTTCATAACCCATGTTCTTCCCCACTGAACAAAAGGAATACTTGGTAAACCGCTGTTCGAATTGTAATAAACTTTTCTGAATTGCTTAGTATGCCAACGATGAAACAACAACCAGGTGGTTGCTGGTCATGTTAGTAGCAGGTTTTAGTAGCCAGTATATGCGACATGCAGTAATATCAAAATCCTAGAATATGGATATTTATATAAATTTTTGTTCATTAATTCTCAAGCACAAAAATGCAAAAATTATATTTTAAACCAAGAGATAGACTAGTGAAAATGTTTGCACTTCACGCCGAAGTGCAAACGGTGCATATTATATTTTTTTAGCCCGAAACTTCGAATTAAGTTGCTCAATAAATTATTTATATTAAAATCTTATAGGAACCCAAATGTTGTAATTTTAAATCTTTCTAGATATTTTTAAATATATTTCAAAATTAGCCTTGTTTAATATTAAAAATGACCTCTTCAGGACTGTTATTAAAAATAGCTACAAAGCTCTTAAAAATCACGAAATTGAGTTTCTACACGATTTCAATATGAAGAATTTATTGAGCACTTAAATCGAAGTTTCAGACTTAAAAAATATAATTTGCCAATATTGAAAAATGCCCTTCCCTTCTCAGAAGCTTAGGATAAAATTAGCAAAAATAACTTGAGAATATTTTTTCTCTCTCATGCACAAAAAGAAAATTATAAATTCATAGATTGACAAGGTGTGATTACATATGAAAGCTTCCAGCAAACAAAAATTATGATCTTTTCAAATGTTATGGGTCGGAATGTAATGGTTAAAAGCATCTTTTCTTTTCTTATAGAAACATCTATGTTTAACCATGTAAACATATTCAAACCGGAGGTTCCATGCTGAGGAAGTGCACAGGAAGGTACAAAAGGAAAGATTAGGAATACATTACTAACGAATTAATTAGAAGTCAGTGTCTGTGTGGCTATCAAGACCAGTGCTGCTGGCAATATAATAAGGGGTGGGTTAAATTTCCCACTCCACTAGCTGGAGCCTACATAGTGCCATTCCATGTGGCCCAGTGCACATATCAGACCATATGTTTTGTACTATTGGGTTAATTTTTTTTATAAAGACATCTGATATGTCTGGTGGCGTGTCTGATATGTATTGTATGCCTATCTGTATCCTAAACATGTCTGATACGAGAGCAGTAACTAAAATTCTGCAGCTGGCTAGCATAGCTCATTGGTAAGAATATCACTGGACATATGCTAAAGTACTGATTACCAAGCTAGAAATGCCTTTTCAGATTTCCGCCTAATGATAAAACCCACAGCATTATCCAGAGAAAAGCAATATCACAATTACTATTAGTCCGGCAGCACGACCAACTTTATGATGACTAAATGCAGAACTATTACTGGTCTAAATCTAAAACCAACACAGTAGTTTCAATTTTCAAACTTACGTATTATATCAGGTTTGGGGTTGAATAGATTGGTCTCCTGGGACCAGAAGAGAGGAATAGAGCCCCTATGTTGTAAAATAGAACTTATGCGAGTAGGATTTGGTACATCCTCAGCTACAATCTGTTCAGTTTCTACATCATTTGCAACTCTTCCCCTCATGTTCACACCTCTCCTCAAGTATCTGTTTCAAACATTGTTTGCCTTAGAATACTTAACCAAGCTACAAGACCATCACAACAACTGTTATCGATGGCAAAAGTAGGTCTAGTACAGTCCAACCTTTTGGACCAAGAGGATTATCACATATTATAAAGTTTCATAGTAGCACTAAAACCAACTGGTCGAGCACCATCAAACTACCAATACTACAAGGGTTACCTTTTTGGTTATTTTTCTCAATACCTTTTCTTTTCTTTTGCTGCTAATGGGGTTAGGGTGGGCATACAGGACTCAAACCTTGGTTACAGACTAAATATTGCAATCTAAGATATTTGGCTGGTCGGCATGTCTGCTGCAGTGTTTGAACAAGATTTTTCAAATAAAACATAAATTAGAAGTTAATTACTAAATTACCGTGTTCCTGCAAAATACCGTGAGCGCCTTCCTATGAGCGTCAAAACAAAATCATTCCCAGAAATAGAATACTTCTCCTGGTATGTAAGAAAAAACACAATCAAAACACAATAATGTCTGATATTTAAGAAAATGATTTACCAACAACATAAATCTGCACCTGCTTGAAGAAACCATATACAAGGGGAACGGTCCAAATGCTGCTCCTGCCACCACCACGAAGGTGTCGCGTCAAGTATTCATTCCAGACAAACATTGAATCATACACATTTTCATCTGTAAGTGTTCCAAGAAGATTCTTCTGGAGACTCCTCATCACATTGTACGTGTGTGAGTAGTAAAAATCTTTCGTGAGATCGATCATGTCAAAAAGTCTCTTGTAATGGCTGGAAACACGAAATTTGAACACATTTTATAGAAATTTTTTAGAAAGCTACAGTCATCTTGGCTAGCAGATTACAGTCGTTGGTTAACCTCAATTAGTCAAGGAGTAGTGGTGAAACTTCACATGTTAAGTATATAGATGCACACGTTTAAATTTTAGGTATACTCATTCAGGTATATTGTTCAACACACAATCATTTGAGTAAAGAAAAACTGACTCACTTTTCGTTTCTAAAATCAGAGAAGTTCAAAGGGATGGAAGGTACAGCAACCCTCATGCTCTTAGTAGGTTTATATATCTCATGCCCAAATACGTCACCAATTTGCTCTCTCTCAGTTATTAGCAACATGTAGTATGGCCCCAAAAACTTGATAAATCCTGAGGAAACATATCTTCAGTTATGATAGTAATAATATACTGACCACTGGAGGTTAATAACTAAGGTTGAAGATTGGCTTACCGACGATTCCATAGCAGTTGGTGACAAAATTGAATCCCCCATTTGGCATGCTTTCTTCTTTGATTCTCTCTACTAACTCATTATATTCAATCTCAGTGTATGTATTTGGATCCTCATTTATGTCGAGCTCTGATGGGTTGAGCCGATCAATTGTCAAAATTTTATACAAACTTTTGTCACTGTTAGTCCCTATCATGAAAAAATTCTGAAAAAGAACAAATACATCACAATATATTATCGGTTAAAAAAACAATAAAATGGTAAAATAAACATTTTAATATAGAACGAATTTAGAACAAATTAACACTGGGTATCTGGAAAGAATCTAATGTTATCACAAACAATGGAACTTAATTGCTTAGATGGAAACTAGGTGATCAAGCTGGCATCTACTTATTTTACTATGAAATGAAATGGAAAGATTTGCACATTCATAATTTCAATGAAAAGCAAAAAGTGACGAGATCACAAATCAACAAAAGTTCACTGTTTTAGACAACTTACTACAAACATTTAGAAAATTTACAAAATTTAGAGAGAGAATACGAACCGCTCCATTCTCATAGAGCTGAAAACTCTGGAAAGAGCTAGAACTATTTGGCCCCATACCGGGCTCCAACACGGCCTCTTGTGCTGCCATTAGCAACCAATCAAAACCCTATATCCCCGACCGGTTGCTTCAAATAGAGCATTCTCTCCCCGCCACCTCTTGACTTTTTCCTAGCTTTCTTCCTTCTCTTCCAACAATACTCGATTCTCAATTTAACACAAAATGGCGACAAGGTAGATAGATTTGATTTTGAACAAATCAACGGCTCAAGCTGAGCTGCGATTGAGATCCGAAATGGGGAACTTGGAGGAATTTTCGAAAGATTTGAGCTTTGAAATTCAGGACATATGAAATTTCGCACGACTCAAAGAGAAGAATCTGACTCTAAAAGAATCCAACAAAAAAACACGAAAAGAAATCGCACAAAATTCGTTTCAAATTCTTCCAGTTGTCTCTTGGTTAATTGGAAGGATCTCAGAAGAGGGGATTGCGGAGGAAAAATGGGAGAACTGTTATAAATCGCTGGAATAGTCGGGTGGATTTGGCTGTTTGAATCGGCAAACAAAAGGAGAAAAATATCTATATTGAAAAAGATATTAGCAATAATGGTTAATTATATAATAATTTGGAAAGAGGTGGAAAGAGACCCGTGCGAACAAGGAAAACCACAGAGCTGCGTCGTTGCCTCGATAGTCGATCCACAAAATAGAAACGAAGAAAAAAATATATAAATATCAATTAATACAAGAGAGACAGAAGCCACTGCCCAATGGAGAAGGCAATTACGCGAATCGGTTAAAAAGTTTGAAATTATGTGATAATTCGCATTTATACTGTCCCCAGATTAAACCTGAGGATCAATTATTCCTTTTTCGGCAAATTATGTGTATCGAAATTAATTTGATTTTACTATTATCGATGCAAAATCAACTTGATTATATAATTATTGATGATGATCAATGAATACAATTAATTTGAGTTTAATGCATCATTCAAAGTGTTATATAAATTAATGCATTCGGAAATTTAAATTCTCAACTAAAAAAATTTAAGTAAGTTGAATGTAAAGGCACAGTTGAACGCAGTGTTTCAAAAAACACTTTTGAACGCAGAATCTAAATATTTTATTCATATAATACTACTGAACACACAAAGTCTGAACGCAGTGTTTATAGATACTTAGAATTTTTTTAATTCTATCTGAATTTCTAAATACACGTGTAGATAATACTTCTGAAAGATACGTTTAAAAGATATGCATGATGATGTCATTTTTTATTGTTATTGTTATTTTTTTCTTGAAATAAGCAAAAAAAATTAATTGTAACAACCTAAGATGGATCCCATGTGTCAGCGATGGTTTGTCATGTGCTACGTGTCTAGCTAGATTCTCGCACCTATGATTAATTGGAATTATCTCCTCTGTGCCATCCCAGGAGAGACAAGCGGAGAAGAACTAGGGACAAATGGAACCACATGCTCTCCCGTATTTAATTAACTGTAGATGATGCAGAGCTTTCAAGTACTGATAGTAAAATTTTTAAGCTCCGTTGGAAGATTCCGATCAGGCTCTTAGAGTTCAAATAACGTATTATATGAAATAGTTTAGCGCTTCAAAATATTTTATAAAGGATCAAGTGCATTATTATTAATAACGTCTCTAATTCCACTTTTAATTTTATTATCTTTTTTTTCAGTTTTTGTCTTGTTGGGTTCAATTATGGACATAAATTTGTCTTCATTAGAGGCTCCAGTAATAATGCGTGAAGGAGATTTCTCACTTTAATTAATAATATTAAAAATAATACTAATAAGATTATCATTATTAGTTAATAATATTAAAAATGCTACTTCAATAATAATAATAATATGACAAAGACTTGCATACTTCATCGGAGTAACCAGTGCATTTAATTCCACCAATCACATGCATTCTACTTTATAATAATATATAATAGTTTTACTTTTTCAATTTTCTAAATTGAATTCCACCAAACACCACTAGTCGGAGTATGCAGGTGTACCCAACTAGTGGAGCACCTAAGTTTTTTTTTCTAATAATATTAATAGTAACATTACTATTATCAGTAGTAATATACTTTATCAATAATATTAATATTGATAAAAAAAAATGAAGTAGTAATAATAATAAGTATGATAATATTAATAATAATAAGGAAAAAATTAGGTACACTTAGATATGTGCTCCTTATATACTGCACTCAATTCCTACCATTTGATTGCATTGAACTCAATTCCTACCATTTGATTGCATTGGGATTCACATCATAGATTCCAATCAAACGGTAGAGATTGAGTGGAGTATCTAGGGAGCATCTATCTACGTGTACCTAAGTTTTTGCCTGATAATAATAATGTTAACAATAATATTAATAATAAAAGTAATAGTAATAGTAATAATGATGATAATAAAAGTAATAATAATTCTAATACTTCAAAATATTTTGATAAAATATTTTTCAGAATAACATATCAAATTTATCACAATTTCAATTTGTCTCATCATTAAAGTGGGTTAATTATAATTTTTGGTCCATAGTTTACGAGAAATATAAATAGTCTAATGGTAGGGACACAATGGCTTGGGGTGCTGGTTTGGAATGACTTGGTTCGGATCCCACTAGGCCATTCATTTTGCTCATTTATTATAAGTGCTATTGTTAGTCGTTCCCTCATAGGGTTAAGGTCGTTCTGGGACTTGAAAAGTCCCAAGTAAAAATTATCTAAGGGCGCAATGATTAGTCGCGCTCCTAATTTGTCCTTTCTTTTGCACTCCTTGCATTAATTGCATGCCTAACTTCTTAACTTAACGACTTGGGCCCATATGTCAATTTGAGAAAATATTCAGGGTCGCCATTAACAGTATCGTCCTAGTGTTTTGGTAGATTAATGCATGCATCTGCATTAATTGCATGTCTATCTAAATGACTTGCGTCCACATTTTAGTGACAAAAACTTTTAAGGACACTATTATTAGTAGCGTCCCTAAATTTTCGAACATTTTTTTGCTTTCTTCCATCCACTTTCTTCATCTTCTCTCTTATATTTTTCTTGTTTCTCATCTTCTCTCTTTTCTTCCACAAATTTTTATCCTAAATTCCCACAAAATCTAAATCTAAATTCACAACCTTCACCAAAAAAACTTACTCTCAACATGTTCATTTTTAGTTTCTTCACCGGAGGTACTATCCAACATGGTATGTGCGGTGTTCAATACTCGAAAAATACTACAACTAATTTCACGGTGCATGATGGCATCAATCTCAATGAATTGGAGACAAAGCTCTGTTGATGCTTGGAGAATTCGAGCTCAACACATGATTTAGAGATCTCAGCGAGGTTCAATACAGAATTAACACTCACACCCTCGTTTGTCACAAAAGTATCTTGGGAGTTTTTAGTGAGTCGGACCAAGGATGGAGTATCTAAGATGGACATGCCTTCCATCGCTATTGTTCAAGGCACATATGCCAAAATTACAAAAGAATTTGGGAACAAGAAATTTAACTTCAATTTTGAAGGCATGAATGAGACAAAATCAAAAGCACAAATTTATCAGCCGACTTGGCCGTATTCGGGAAAATGCCCGACCACATTAACATGTCTTGAGAATATTGGTAGGGACCCTAACAATTTCGATAGGGAAAATCAACTGTGATCTGATTTATGGGCTCTTGCATTCGACGAGGGAGGTCGTAGATTTAGCATGATGACAACAAATGAGCCAAAATTGCTCAACAATGATTAAAAGAAGCCCATGAGTTACCCGTAACTTCCATTGTAGAGAATTTTACAAATTTGTAAAATATTTCGCTGAAAGAAGAGCAAAAGATGAAAAATCTATCAAAGACATACTAGTCTTTTCCCCCAAAAGTAGAGAAACTACTGGAGGCAAGAAGATCACGGTGTTACATCGTATCAGAATGAGCAGAAATATGATGTTAAAACAAGTGAGAGATATGAGGGAAACAAGATTAAAGTAGGCCAAATACATATAGTTCAAATAGAGATGTTCGATAGTACATGCACTTGTCAATAGTCGTAATTAACATGTATATCTTGTTCCCATATATTAGCATGTTCTGTGATATCAAGAATAAGTAGTAACCAATATGTGGCTTTTTAAACAATGCTACTAAGTTGATGGAAACATGAACATCCAAGTTTTATCCATTTGGAAATTCGAACACTTAGCCTCAATACTCGCGACCCAAACTACTACCAGATCCTATGACGTGTGTTGTTAAAAATGGTCGACATCAGCATACAAGGATTAGGAATGAGATGGATGAAAGCACACATGCTCTTATGGTCAGTGTAAACACTCATGATACAACATGCATACATGCACTGCACTCTCGAACAACGAAGGAAATACTATACAAATTTCTTATCAAATAAACATAACAAGTGTAACACTTATTAACTGTTTTAATTTATTTGTATGCATGTAATTGTTGAATCCTAGAGGGGTGAATAGGGTCTATTTAAAAAAAAACTAGAATTCTTTTTGCAAATAATGCGCAATTTAATTCTAATGGAAATTCCTAAGTCTCAACAATTATATCAATTCAATTTATACAATCAACCGGTATTCCTTAATGTTATTCTAATTTGCGGAAGTGTAAACAATTGTAAGCAATTACAAATCTAGCAATTCAATTAATCTCAATAATTAGATAGTAATTAAAATAAATGGATGAGTTGAGAAATCACAAACAAAATGAAGAATGCGTGGCACCGATATGTTAACGGAGTTCGGCTATTGACGAACCTGCTATCCGGGACTCCTGATCCCTCAACACGATAACAAGGTCGAGCTGTTCGCACTAAAACACACGTCTTGTACAAAGTTGAATCTTGCCCTCTTACACAGAATGAGAGACAAGGCCAAAATTACAATAGCACAAAGGATAAATAAATAAATGGAGAAGATAAAATGTCTCTCAAATCTCACACAATGAATTTAATCTAGTTTGAATATATAAATTTGAGATGTAGAGCAAATGTTTTTGCAAATAAATTAAGGCTTAAGGGTTTTTTATGGTGGCTGCTAACAAGTTAAAAAACAATTGGAATTTCATGACGAAGAAATGTTAGCAGCTGCCTTGCTTATATAGGTTCCAAATCTGACTCAATTAGGTCAAATTTAAAGTTAGCGTTATAACACTATCTATGTACAATTTGTACCATTATAACATTATAGTAAAATTTGAAATATTATTTCCAATTTTATTTTCAAATTTTCCATTATAACGCTAACTTAGCGTTACATAACAGTGTGCTTGGTATGTACAGTACTTAGCCAAATTTTTGTGTGTCTTAGGGTACATTGTTATAATGCTATGTTACTGTTACCTAACATGGGGCTCTATCAATTTGGTACTTAGCCAATTTCTTGTTTTTGTTCACTCTAGTGTTATAACGGCAAGTATCGTTACCTAACAGGTGGCTCTGTTTATTTGGTTTTCAGGCAATTTCTAGTTTATTGATTTGCGGTTATAATGCTAGGCTAACGTTACATAACAAATGGCTCTGTTTCTCTGGTACTTAAACCAAATTCAGGTCTGGTTTTGATGGTGTACCGTTATAACACTAAGTTGGTGTTATGTAACTGGTGGCTCAGGTTTTTCAATACTTAGCCAGATCTGGGGTTTTGTTGTTTAGGGATGACATTATAACGCTAAGGAAAGTACATATATTTACTGTTATATGCCAGATAAATTTTGTTGATTTCTTTGCTCTTTTAAATCCCAAATTTAAATATTCTAAGTTACAAGCAACCTAATCAAATCTTCATCTTGATATTGAATATTGCAGGTTGTTCTTGAGTTAGCTCTAACTTCAATTAGCCATAACTTTTGACTAATAACTCTGATTTCGGCGTTCTTCGTGGCATTGAAAAGCTCACGATGAGATTACAGCAAGTACGAGACTTGTTCGTACTAAAATATTTTCAAGCCCATCGTAGGTCATTTGAAGCCTCAAAACTCCACCTAATGATTTCCGAAGCTTGCACTTAAACTTCTTTAGCTTGTTCATGACCATCTTGCTTTCTTCTAATTTTGCTTCTCCAATCTTGCATCTGTAAGAATCTCAACAACACACAATCTTGTAAAATTGAAGTTTGTTTTGCAAATAGACAAATGTGATGAAATTGTTTGAAACAATAGTAATTAGCAATGGACTTGTCACGAAGAGATGAAGCTTGATTTATTAGGAATTTCATGTGTTATCTTCAATTTTATGTATCAAATTATTCTAATTAGTCATATTATTTTTTGTGTTGTACCAAACAATTTTTATGTATGTTGATTTGGTGAAAAATGTGAACAACAAGCTAACTGGATGAAGCTCAAGATTCTAAATAATCTATGTTTGTAAAACTTAGAATACATAAATTTGAAATTTGAAAGAAGCAAATACTGAATTTTTGGTGTTGTAACGTTAAAGGACAAAAAGAAAATGTCCGAAACCTGGTCAAATTACTAAAACATTCTAGTTTTGAAAGCCTTGATTCTTCACTGAGCATAGAGTTATTTAAATCTATTACGTCGTTGTAACACTAGTTGCTACACTAGGGGCGTTAATGTTACTCGCATCCCTAGTTGCTAAATTCTTGGAAGTCTCAATTTTAAAAACTACGGTTCCTCATAGAGCATAGCGTTATGTAACTTTGTTATGTCATTGTAACGTTACTTACTAAACTAAGAGCGCTATTGTTACTCGCCCCCTAATTGCAAAGTTTTAGTAGCGTCCTTAATAAATGAGAAAATGAATGATCTAGTGAGATTAAAATCCAAGTCATTCCAAACCAACACCCAAATCATTGCTCTCTACCACTAGACCATTCATATTTCTCTTAACTATGGGAAAATAGTATAGTTAAACCACTTTAATGTGGAAACAAATTGCCATGTGATAAGTTTGATATGTTATTATGAGAATTTTGTTTATGCAAGTCTTTTAAAGTATTAAAATTATTATTACTTTTATTATTATCATCATTACTATTATTACAACTTTTATTATTAACATTATTATTATTCTTTTTATTATTATTAACATTATTATCATACTTATTATTATTACTGCTTTGATATTTATTGATATTATTATTATTGACAATGTACACATATTTTTTTAAAATAGCTACCTCAACAGTGAGGTGCCTGCTTCCATTAATAGAGAAAGCTATAAAGTTCAAATAAAACATTTAGCATACTAGTGGTATACCAAAACAACATAGGAGATATATACTGATTACTTAAACTACCAAGTTCATATTTTTTAAGACTACTTCTAGATCGTCCAAAATACTTCTAAACATCAACTTATTCTCATCCTACTTGCTGCTTACATAATAACAATGTATATTACTGTTAATAATGGTAATGTTACTATTAATAATAATATTATTGAAGTGTTATTTTTTATTATTAAATAATAATAATAATAATAATAATAATAATAATAATAATGTTACTACTATTATTTTTAATATTATTAATCAAAGTAAAATTTCTCCATCATTAAGGGTACTATTATTACTAGAGGCGCTAATGAAGGAAGATTATGCCAAGAAGTGGGTCCCAATAAGGAGAAAATTGAGAAAAATAATCAAATAATGAAGGAATTAAGAGCGTTATTAACAATAACACCTTTATCTTTTGTAATTTTTTAGGAGCGCTAATCTAATACATATAATATAGCCCAAGTTTGAGTCCTTTATAAAATTTTTACGTACTGACTCGTGAGCCTTAAGTAGTTAATGCAGTGATGGGCAACCAAATATTGTACATGTTTGGCATGTTCCAAATAAGAGAAGGAGAACTTAATTCCAAAAAAGAATGAGTTTGATCGAAAATAAATTTGTTTTACATGAATGGCAAATAATTGAATGATTTTCAAGTTAATAATTTTTTTATGTGTTTTTAGTTTATTTATATGAGAAGTTTTTTTCAATATCTTGGATCTCATTTCTGCGATTTCTCTCCTCATTCTTTTATTATTTACATAATATTTGTTATGTATCTCTCTCGCAAACTAAAATATATAATAAAAATGCTAAAAGATATTTATTATTTCAGTGTTAACATAATAGTTCTCACATAATCAATTTATATCACTTTTGGGCAAAACATTTGAATCATAAAAGAAAATTCTATTAGTAAATATGTTTACAATATAATTAAAGTTGCTAAAATTGACAATAATATTATATTAAAAATAAAACAGATACATTCAAAATCACATTACAATTAAAGTTCGTCAAATCTAATTATGTCTTTTATACCAAATGATAATAAAATACTTTCAACCATTATGTATTTCATTTTTAAACTTTAGTCCAAAAACTACGTAATTCACGAATTAGGCTATGGTGTTGGAATAGAGACGTCAATTCCAATAAATTAAGTTTGGACTACGTGTTATATGATTACTACACGTCATGTACTATCACTAATGTTACTAGAAGTAACATGTAGAAATGTCGTAAAAAATGATTAATTTATATTCAAGGCATTATACGTATTTCACCAAGATTTTGGGCACGAATACATATAGAACTTAACTAAATTGATTATAATTATTGATGGACTGATTATGATCAATTAATGTATATATGGGTCTTAGTTTAAAGTCAGAAATATTGTTTGGGCTAAATCCAACTTAATTTGGATCAAAGCCCAAGCAAAACAACACAAATCCAGATCTATTGCGGCCGCAATGCAGTAGGAGAAGATGGCAATGCAATCTGCTGAATTTTGGCATGATTGATTGCGGTCGCAAGAGACTTGGCAAGAAGTTGCCAAGTCTGGAATTGCTAAGTCTATTGCGACCACAATGAGATTCATTGCGGCCACAAAAGACTTACTGTAAGGCATATTTTGACTGCCTAGATCTCCTGTTATCTTTCTGATTGGATAATTTAGCTTTTGTACCAAATTCGTGGATGTATTTCCAGCAGTAAATATTAGATTTGGAAGAGAATTGGAGAGAATATAATTACAAATATTTGATGAATATTTGATAATTAATTTGGTATCTTTCCAAGATACACCTAGACCCCTATAAAAGGTCCTGGGTCTCCAAACGTTAGGGGTATTGAATTACAGCAGAAAACACACTGTTGATAGGGCACATGAGTTGTGCATAGCCACCCATACACTCTCCATTAAGTGTTGGTACTCTGCCGGGAATTTCATGATCGTCAGAGAAAAGAAAGGCGAATCCGAATCGTTTGGAAGGACTCGTCGGGAAACAAGAGGTGAAGCCGCTTCCTTGATTCAAGACATCTCTGACGTTGATTAGCTATTTATTATGGTGAATTTGAGACAACGAAAAGGAGATGGAAAGTAAGTAAAACACGTTTCCGCTATTTATTATTTCATTCATGTCGCAACAATATTTAAATTGATTGAATTGCAATTGTTTTAGATTAGAGAACGATTTTGTATGATACCCTAACTTGAATTACACCAATTAATTATCCAACATATGGTGCTTAAATAAGTTCGGGGCTCAATCGTGCTTACATAAGCATGATGCTCTATCTGGCTTACGATCACATTTATAATTTTAAAAATGAAAAAACGATCTGAACCGTTGTTGTCCATATTAAAATCTACTTAGGGACCAATATTTTATTTTATTTTGATTTTTTTTTACCATTTATCAGATGGTTAGAAGATTAGTTAAATTGGAGGTCTCTAAATGGTTCGATTACTCAATTTTCTACCTATCCAATAAACAACAACAACAACAGCAAAGCCTATAGTCCCAAACAAATTTGAGTAGGCTAGAAATGAAACCAATCTGAATAGTGAAAATTAATATAAATAATAATATAATAAATAATAAAATAGTTATAAAAATAAGAGTAGTAATAATAATGATAATAATGATAATACTAATACTAATACTAATACTAATAATAATAATAATAATAATAATATAAAATTATTCTACAAATCGTAAGTTAGACTAGCGCCCTATGTCTCTAATTACATGTCTCTAATTCGATACTAAAGTCGTAGAACTATACCATTACTTCTAAATTTTACTCTATGTCATGGTTCTGATATGTGGACCGCTAACTTCTATGCACTCTTATCCGATGCCAACTCTTTGCAAACATTTCATGTCTTTCAGTTTCTTTTTATTGCTTCATTTCACGTCAAGTTTGGTTGAACCCTATCCCTTCTTGTGTTTTCGATGCAGCATAAAACTTCACTACGTATCAGGGAATTAGAAGGCCTCCGCTGGATATGCCCATACCATCTCAAACGATGTTGAACAATTTTCTCTTCAATCGGTGCAACACCAACATTGTCACATATATCGTCGTTTCTAATGTGATCTCTTCTTGTATGGCCACATATCCATGGTAACATACATATCTCTGTCACACTCATCTTTTATATGTGTAGTCCTTTAGTAGCCCAATATTTTTTGTCCATACAACATTGCAGGTCTGACTGTCGTCCTATAGAACTTATCTTTTAACTTTTGTGGGACCTTCTTGTCGCATAAGATGTCAGATTCTTGTCGTTATTTTATCCAATCGCTCTTACTCTATGACTAACATATTCATCAATCTCATCATCACTCTGTAGCATGGATTCCAAATATCGAAAAATATTTCTTCTAGGCACTACTTGTCATCTAAACTTACACCTCCATCTTCTGATCGAACGCCTCTGAGCTCGCACTTCATATAATCGGTTTTAGTTCTATTAAGTCTAAAATCTTTTGATTCTAAAGTCTTTATCCACAACTCTAATTTTCTGCCAACTCTTATTAATTTCGTCAATTAGAACCACATCGTCCGCAAAGAGCAACATGATATTTCAAGATAAACGGATCGTCATTTCTTCTTTTTTCTTCGAAACATGACACGATTCTTCTTCTTTTCTTAAAAAAAAAGCAACAGGATATTTCATGAAAGAACAAATACTACTATAGCAAATTGTATTACCCGATTACAAATGCATGATCTAGGCTTAGAGTTGATCGAGATGACACGACAAAAGAGCAAATACAAGACCCTTCACTTACTATTTAAGGGAAATCTCAGCTAGTCGTCAAAAGCATCTGTGCTATAGAATTGATATATCGAGATATCTTTTTCCACTTGTTTGAAATACGATTTTGCCGTAATTCCTAGGAGGTCTTTAATATTGAAAGAGAATTTCGATAGGTCGTTATCGTAATGAATTGACGACCATTTAGAAGATAAATTTAACCATATACTCAAAACGTTTCAAATTGCATTTTTAAAATGACACCAGAGAAAAAAATTCTTCTGCAATACCTAACACCGGTTATATTAAATCAGCGTAGAAATGTCGGATTCATTACCAAAAAACTTCTGAATCAATTCACCACCGATTTTGCTAAATAATCAGTGTATAAGCAATACATTTAAATCTTTAATTTAATACATTCGGTGTAGAAAATTTGAAGAAAAGTGGTAGATATCTACATCATTTATTTATATTCACTCGGTATATAAAGATGTTGAATTCTTTTGCAGCTTCTCATTTACACTCTTTATTAAAACCCGGTGTAGAAAATCTAGCAGTAAAAAATAAAGTCGAATAAAATATTATAATAAAATTTGTTTTGAGATTACTTTGTAACACTCTTTGTTTTTTTAATGTTTAGTACTTTATTTTGAGATTATTTTGAAGAATGAGTGAGTCTATTATGGAAAAAAAAATTAAAACACAAATTAATTACAATCGTTGATTGTCATCAATAAGTGCGCAATCAAATTAAATATACTCGAGCTCTTTCTAGTATAGTGATAATGTACAAAACTTTCATAGGGGAGGTCTGGGGTTCAAGTCCCGATGGGGACTATTTCAGGGGATTTCAAGTTTATTTTCTGATTTCTATGTAGGTGTGTGTTGGAAGCCTACATACAATGAATAAAAAAAATTAAATATTCATAAAAAATTAATGGTGCAATCAAATTAATTTTGATTCATAACAGAATTTGTCTATTTTGTATAAGATTTTTGCTTTTCTACATTGTAGAGACCAAAATTATTAGTTTTCTTTTGTACATGCATGTTCTGAATTTGCAGCTAACACTAATTAACATAAAGATTAGTGGCATAACCACTGTCACTTTCGACATTAAGACCCAAAGAACATTTAATTGTCGCCGCTTCGGTGTTAACGCGCGTCCCTTAGGGAATATTCTCGATATTAATTAACAACAAAAATATAAAAACATTCTCTTGCAAGTGTCATCTCCGCTCTCCACTATCTTCGTCTCCTACACACTTTTTTCTTTCTTCATTTCTTTCCATCGCAAGCACTCGATCGATCTTCTCGACAAATTCTTTCTCCCATATTTTGAAACTTTGTAAAGGTATGCAAAAATCAAACAAAAAGGCAAATACAAATATTTTCATTACATTATTTTTGTTTGAACAAAATAGAAAAAAACATGTACTAATAGAATTTTTTTTTGAATTCCCATTACATTGTTTTTTTCGGAATTTTGATAAGTGATAGCAAAGTTATTGCTCGATCAAGTATTTATGCTTAACACTTAACTAATTTTCTTCCTCCAAATAAAAACGTACTAATATAATTAGCACAAACCAAGTTTTGCTGGAACACTATACTATGAATAAAATTGCAACAAATTATTTTTGTTATGAGAACCAAATGAACTCCTCCGATATTGTGTCCGCTCAAATTTTTGTCATCTCATATCGAAAGTTAATTTTAAGTCTTTATGTTGCATAAGTTCAAATTTCAGATCATCGTGAAATAATCTTCAATATCTTTTTAGTAAAAAAGAATGAACAAGTTTAGATACATCAAAAATAGATACATGAGATTCTTCGGGTCATTTAGACCGTTCAATCTTGATTTATAATGCGGTGATGTATTTAATGATCGAAATAACTTGAGTATCTAGTATATTTATTTGGGTGTACCGAAATTTTTCCAAAATAAATTGGTAGATTTGACATCTGAAAGAAAATTGTCTCTGCAGAAAGTAAAATAATTTTACTAATTATGTAGATAAAATTGTCAAACTACTGACAAGCCATGCAAAATTAATTTGAGTTTTTGACATCGTCGAAGATGCTCTTAGTAATACGATCATGTTCATGTCTCCATTTTTCACCTGAACGGAGAACGGAGAGACGATTACGGCTAATCGATTTGACAAATTTTGTGGTGTTTCGGTTGAAAACACCAACAAATGGGAACAAAGGAGGCCCTTCCTTTTGGAACGAGATCGTCTGACGCGCGACACCGCGCGGTACTCTTTCGGAATCGTTCGATTTTCTCGTGATTCGTGTTTTAAATCTAAAATCATCTGATTGTCATCTGAACGGTCGAGACACGATACTGCGCGGTAGAAGAACAGGTCCCTTCCTTTTGTCCGTGCTTGAGTGCGCAATCATTCCGTCTTACGGGGACGAATATAATTTTCAATATATGATGTTACATCTCGTATCGTATCTGTCTCTTACATATTTTTATTCATCGACTTCATGACTTCTTCAAACACAACCACATCAAACTACCAGCTGGCAAGTATAACTAATTAGTTGGAACTCCATGTACAATATTTGTGGATTTAACATAAAATCAATAATGGAAGGTCGTTTGAATAAAAGAATGCTTATTGCTTTGCAACGGGGACAATAAAATTTGGCACCTACTAATTATACAACTCTGCACCGTTTTGAAATTTATGGATGCTATTAGAATTTAGAAAAGATCAAAAGATCAAATGATGATGATGATGATGATGATGATGATCCTTTTACTCAACAGATGCAGTGAATTTAACGACGTGGCAATGTTGAGTGCACGGGTGAGGTGAAGTAAATTGCCAGGGATAAGCAATGGCTGTGTCTTTTATTAGGATTAAATGATCCACACTCCCAACTTGCACCAAAATAGACTTCAGAACGACACCATCACACAAAAAGTTAGTAGTAACAAGTACTTGACAAGACTTAAACAGTGTAGTGATAAGTCACAATATTTTCATAAAAGAGATATGCAGTTCAAATTTCGGTATGAGTTATTTTTGAGAGAGATATCAAGTTTATTTTCGAATTTGTTTGTGAGAATGTGTTGTAAGTATGCGAATAATACATAAAAAATTATTAATTACTAAGAAATGGTTAACATACCCTAATTGTCCCAAAAAGGGACTTGGAGCAAGTCAAATAACATAGGTGCAAATTAATTGGTGTAGTGCTGCTGCATACTTTGCAAGTTGCAAACGATGGTGATTTGTTGATTGCTTGATGCATATACAGCAAGACTAATTGCCGGTTACGCAAAGCAGCAGGCTTTTAAAACATCCCTAGTGGAGGCTGTATGAAAATAAAACTAAATTTGAATTAATGTAAGAGATAGGAGACATACTTCGTTTTTCTTTAGCCAATCGACATCACTTCTTATAATTTAATATCCGACATAAAAAATTTAATAATATTTTAATTGTTATCGCTTTTATGACTTGATATTACTTGATACTCGATGTATATATACTCTATCTTTGATAATATCCGTCGTAGAACAACTGTGTTTTTAGAAAGTTTTTGCTGTTTATGTGGCTAGTCCCTTTTTGCAAGCTCACCATAATTAACACTAATATTACACACACACACACAATCTGATATACACAACAATTAATAAAATATCGAGGTCATGTCATCCACATTAATCAAACATGATTACACATGCATCCAGATCATGCAATACATCAAAAGTATCACCAATCAACAGTAAAACAGTTAATAATAATATCCATGACATTGATTAAACCAAAATAATTATATATCTAATTAGATTACAATATTCTTCCATGTCATGACTATTCTTGTAATATACAATTGTCATTTCCAATTTCTCTCATGCATCATTAATTCACTACGAATCGAGTGATGACTATCATTGTATTATACAATTGTCATTTTCAATTTCTCTCATGTCTCGTTAATTCGATAAGGAATCCCTACATAAACAAAAAATATATAAACTTAGACAAATAACAAATAATTAGTACTATAATTCACAGTAAATGTCAAAGGAAAACTATAATAAATAATCTATTCTTTTAGGCATGTAGAAGTTTCTTCATTTCAGTTTGCAAGCCAAAAAAAGAAAACAAAATTATCATTATGCATCAATTTCCTCAGAAGAGTACTTCAATTTTCAATTCCTCTCATACCTCGTTAATTAACCACATGTGATATCAAACGAAAAGATAAAAATCATAACAGATCATAAACTTCTTTTGCAAGTAGAGAGAGATAATATCTTCTACATGTATCACATTTCTTCACCTATGTAAAGCTATACTTTGAAATATCGATGGTGATCAAATACTTGAAGAAAAGAAATATGATTTTGATACCACTATTTCTTCATCTTTTTCTTTTTCTCTTGTATATGACATCATTCTTAATGCATTAAATTTGATCCTCAGATTACTTTAACAAAGAAAGAAATATAATCTTGAACTATTGAAACCTTAAAGCAGAAGACAAATTCATGACCTTGTTTCTTTTACAAGTGTTACGTGACTTGTGATGGCGGCTTGATGCTAACAGCTAAGGAAATTAATTAATGACTTTGTTGCACATATATCGCCATGGCTGCCACCTTCGACGAATTCATATTCATTCATATAATAATAATAATAATAATAATAATGGAAACATTTGAGGTATTTTGGTCTACATAATTATACAGTCTAATCATTGAAAAAGCACTGAAGATGGAGTAATAAAATATTTTACACGCTTAGCGTGCAAGAAAACGATAGGATATTTATTGATCATGTACGCAAGTCTTCTAGGATTCTAGGAAGACAAATTAATAAAAAAAAAGAAGTCACAATAACAGCTCATTTCACAAGAGTTTACTTTAATTTAGAGACGTTAAATTATTTCATATAATATTTAAATATGTTTATTATACAATTAGATCATTTTATTTAAAAATTATAATTATAATTTTCGAAAACATATGCAAAAAAATATGAGAATCACCTCGTACAAAATTCATACTGTATTTTTTCTTGCATATATTTTTGTACAAAATTCGTACAATTTTTTCACTACTTATTTTCATCTTTAGTATTTCCAACTTTCTATGAAACAAAAATGTTGTTGATATTGGTGTTGAACAAACTAAATAAAATTGTTTTATTATTAAAATAAGAAGAATATTCCGGAGATACATCTCATGGATACTTCATTTATACGCACGTCGCTATGCATGTTAAACAAATTGTAATGCATGTTAAATGCATCACAATGTATATTATTTTGTACTGAAAAATAATTATGCATGTTAAGCGTATCGACATTTATTTCTATAGCTTAACATGCATAACAAGCGCTTAACATGTTGATGAGCCAAATTTCCCTACCCGAAACTCTAAGTTTAATTGTGAAAAATAAGTCAATGTTTTGTATATTTGATTTAATTAGTCAAATTTATGTCCAAAGTTCAAGTTATTGTTCTACAAATGTTTTGTAATGCAAGAAATATGTTTTTGAAACCATTGAAACCCGATTTGAACGAATCAGGGCAAAGCAGAGCAAACCAGGAACTAAGGGAACCTTAGAATAGTTGATTGTGGCCATAGCCTTCAGCCACTATAGCCGTGATCAACCCTCAGGTCGTAGCCTTGAGGCTGTCAATCCCCACGATGCTCATTGTGGTCATAGCCAACTTGGTTGTGGTTGTAGACACCTCTTCCAGAGAGATGCCACTCCAAAGTTTAGAAAATTTTACGAAGCATTGGTTCACTATGACCACAGTTATTCTAACTGTGACCGGAATCAATCTCGACAGAAGGTCAACAATTTCAGACTTAGCTATTTTCGGTAGCAGTTGCAGACTGCGATTGTAGTCAAAGGCGGCTGAAGAAGATTTCTTTGCTATTTTTTTAGTTTTTAGCGATTTATTTTGGGATTTTTGCTTTCCTTATATATAGGTTTCTCTATATTAGGGTTAGTTGCGTTTTTTGCATCTAGAATTGAAGGTAGAGAGTTAGAGACTTGAGAGAGAAGAAGACGACGATCTCTTGCAATCGTTCATCATCTTCGATTCGATTTTATTTTCTTTCCTTTTATCTTTGGAACTCACTTTATTTGATTTGCTTGTTTATTTGTTGTTTATTTGCAGTCATAATGGCTAAGTTCTTTCTAAGGTTTTCTAGAATTTGTTCTTAAATCTTTGATGTATATTACTTGGTTTTAGTTTTATCTTATATTTTGTTTTGTTATATACTAGGATTTAATGTTTTTATTGAGAAATTGAATGTTAGATTCCGATCACAAAGAACCACAAAGATAATGAAATAAGTACTGAAATGTGACAATTGTTATCTATGGACTTTATCTAATTGACTTAAATAATTGTATCAAGTACCGAAAGACAAAATTACAATTGTTTAGATAAATTAGAACGATAAGAACTAAAGGAATTTAGATAATCGTAATCAATACCGAAAGGTAAAAGAACATTCTAATTTAGAAATGACGTTAATATAGAAATATTACTTATTACTAATAACTCCAAACTGTGTCATCATATTACAAAAATAACTCTGAATTAATCAAGTAGATTACAACAAAGTGGAGAGAAAATTCTAAAAACTCTAATTCTCGCATCAATCTACATTTAACCTTCTGCAATCAGCATTAGTTGAAGTTTAATTTAGATTTAATTACAAAACCAATACCAATCTTCCATCATCTTTCATTTTCTTGTATTTGAATTAAATTGCTAAAGTTTGAACCAAAAATTTGAGTTATCTTTCATTTTCTTGCTAAAGTATCGACAATTGTTGTTCTCTTACTCTATAAAAATGCCATTACATACATAATTATTTTTAGTACAAAATAATATGTATAGTAACGCATATAACATGTATAATAACTCATCAAAAATACATAACGACGTACATATCAATAAATATCAGTTATATTAGTTCCCTAAAATAAACCAACAAAATATTTACATGAACATAAATATGTTGAACGGTACGATGACTACAAAGATGAATAAGCTGAATAATCTATCTTTTTCCCACCTGAAAGACGAATAGTGCAACGTTGCTTCCCATATCGAGATTTACTAAAGATCAAACAATTAATAGAAACTTTCTTCGAAATGTCAAATTATGACAAACGATTGCACAAATCGTTATTACAAAATTGAGAAAATTATATATAGATAGATCATAATGGTGTTCTGGAATTGGTGAATTATTTTTCAATGCTCTTTATTTCCCTTATTTCTCTATCATATAACATCACTTTCTGACTCGGTGCGTACTATTTTCCATCCCTGTTAACATTGATTTTTGACATATTCTATCACTATTCAAATAAAATCCGTTGAAATAATGTGAGACTTCACATACAAGCCATTATTAAAACGTTGCGTATCAATTTTATTGAGTTAATATTATCTACAGATGAGATTCATTATATATTTGTTATAATAGCTTTTCCTAAGACCGTCACTACGACAAAAATAGATTTTAGTCCCGCCAACTTATCATCGGAGTTTAAAAATATCCGATAATAATACAGTCCAGTGGCATTTCTGATATTTAGTTTAAAACTTAACACCGAATTTTAGTATCTTATATAAAAATTCGCAACTAAGTATTGAACTTATATGAAAAGACACTTTTTACAACTTACCATCGGATGCTAAACAAAAACCGATGATAAGAAGAGAAATTATCATCGGATTTTAATAAGGCTCGGGTATAAAGGCTTTCTCATCGGATTTTACAAAACAACCGGTGATAAATATAGAAAACCTATGTATATACGTCATCTTTCTTCCTCGATCCCCAAACCAGCATCCGACTCTTCTTCTTCCAGCAACTTCTCTCCACTTCCATTAATACATCATATTTTTCTAGATTTTTCCTCCTTTCCAAGGCGCCTCCATTAAACCAATCAACTCTTGCTCCTTTTCGAGACTCTTCAGATCTATAAGTATTTATTTTTGCTCCTTTCCGAGACTCCTGCAGCACCTTTTGGCTCTTCATTTTCCGCCCTTTATTTCAAAATTTTTGCTCTTCAAATATGTAGTTCGTGTATAAATAATACTCATGTGGGCTGTGGCTCAGATCTGAATGAAATGCTTCTTTCTCAATGCATCTATGTTTTTGTTGTTGAAGTTTCATCGAGGCTAGATGAGTTAAAAACTGTTCAGTTCACTCGATGGATCTTCGACAACATGAACAAAGCTGCATATATATGAGAGCTAGATTTGTTTATACGCCGTTGACTTGTTAAATTTTTTATATGCAGCTACGTTCTTATTATTGAAGTTCCATCAAGGCTAGATGAGTGAAAAACTTTCCAATTCACTCGATGGATCTTCAATAATATGAACAGAGCTGCATATATATATATATGAGGGCTATATTTGTTTATATGATGGCTCAGGTCTGAACAAAAAGCTTCTTCCTCAATGCATCTACGTTCTTGTTGTTAAAATTCCATCGAGGCTAGATTTGTTAAACTTTTCAGTTCACTCGATGGTTTTTTGACAACATGAACATAGCTGCATATATATATGAGGGCTAGATTTGATTGTATTTCGCTACTGTTGAAATTATGAATTGAAATAAGTTACTATTGAAATAAGTTATGTTGTTAATTTTTTTAGGGTTAAAGTCGATCTCATCAATTTGAAGTATATCTCGCTGCACAATATTTAAATATTTCTATTAATAAAAAGATGTAAAAGCAAAGCACAAAAAAAAACAGTCACTAAAAAATACACTACTATATCTGTTCCCTTCGTAACTATTTCAAATATAGTAAAAAAAATATTCATACCTACCCGAATAACACAAAATCATCACTATTTTATATCATTCGAATAGCGTGAACTTGCACTATTTTTAATAATCCTCATAGTACTATGATCATATCCAATCAAACAAAACCAAATGATGCCAAAGGATCAGGTATATATACAGAGGTTATTGCTAGTCTGAGACAAATGGATTAGATAGGTAATTAATCTTTTTTTTTTTTTTTGAAATTATAGGTAATTAATCTCATTAAAAGACACTTGTCGTTCACATAAGAGGATAAAGCACTGATTTTTAGGATCCGAATCTGTTGCTTGTATTTGAGGCAAGCAGCATCTTGCTTGTCTCGATTCGATCGTCACGGACGGCTGTGATTTGACTCAGAAGACAAATATTTTGACCGTTAGTTGAATTTTGAACGGTCCAGATCGAAACAAGCAGGAGACAAGGAGGGATTTAACAAGCAGCGAATTTGGTTCCTGATTTTTAAGCCATAAAATCAAACAATATCAATGCGTGCTTAAGGATACAATTAACCCGTTCAAAGTTCAAACTTTGAGCATGAAGGCTTCTAATTAATTTCATATTTTGAACCAACCATCCATTGGCCAACTTAGTACCGTGCTATGATATGCTAGCATTTATTTTTGTTGACATATGATATAAAAATACATGGCAATGATATAAAATCTCCGGCCAGTTCTCATTTATGTCTTTATCATTAGTTCTACATAATCTTATTCTTATTACTAGAGGAGAACGTTTGAACAATTAGAAATCTAGCTTGTTACTCATTATAACATTAAAATTTCTCCTTAAAAATTTAAATTTCTAAATGAAATGTTAATTATTTTTTTCTAATGGACTCCAACTCAATACGAGTGTTATTTTAAAACAAGTGATGATTTATATTTAAACATTTATTTCTTAATTTGAATAATAACTTTTAGAAATATATACCATAAAATTAAGAACTTTTTTTGGTAATTACGAAAATAATACAGATAAAAGTAGCCAATGGGATGAAGTTTTTAGATGGAATGACCAGAACGATAGATTGTCTAACGTGCATCAATTTTTTTTTGTGCCGCACGATAGACTTTCTATCGTGCCACATTTTTTCAAAAAAAAATTGATACACGGATATCTCTTTATCGTGTGGAAGAGAAGGGATATTTTTTGAATTTTTTTTCATGTTAGATCACGTCTAAAACATATTTATTGTAATGACCATAAGCAACAAAAATTAAAACAATTTAGTTATAATTTTTTCTTTTTGTTTTTAGTTCGCAACTACTGCAGTATATATTCATTTCTGTTTTTGTATCATCAATCTAATTTAAAAAAAAATTGGTCAAAATTATAATTAAATGTCGAACTTTTTTTTCTAGTTGTGATTGTTACTATAAATATGTTTTAAGACACGGTCATACATGAAAAAAAAAATGTCTTCTCTTCCACAGTAAAGAAATATCCGTGTACAATTTTTTTTGAAAAAAATGTGGCACGGTAGAAAGTCTACCGTGCGGCACAAAAAAAATTGTTGCACAGTAGACAATCTACCGGTTTGGACATTTTATCTAAAAACTTCATTTCTTGGCTACTTTTATCAGTATTATTTTTATAATTATCAATTTTTTTTTGCATAAAATTAAATGTAGGAGTCCTTGAATAAATTCCAAAATTTAAATATACAAAATTCATTATAACATATTTAAGACGTGATATATACAAAATTCAAATCAATTAGAAATTTAACTAGTAATTTGTTACACATTATCGAAATTTCTCCTTTAAAATTTTAAATTGATATATGAAAGCCTAAATATTTCTCCGACGACTAAAACTAGATACTAGTGTTGTTTTAAAACAAGTGAAGAATATATATTTAAACTCTTATTTTATTTAATTTGAATGACAACTTTTAAAAATTAAATATATCCATGAAATTAAATGGACGCAATCCTTTAAATAAACTCGAAATTAAATATATAAAAAAACACAGCATGATAAGTTGTCCTTTTCTTGCCTCAAGGAAAGATTACATATTTACATCTAAGACATTAGTTTAAGCTGTAATTTAAATATAAAGAGTGGAATTCTCGTATGTTCTTAAACTGGAGAGTAGAGACATAAATAAAAAATAATAATAATAAACAAGAGCTCCCAAAAAATGGCTTTTGCGAAAGGGAAAGCTCAAATTTCTTCAAAATATTGGCATGTGAGCTCCGCAACAAATCATGTGGTGCATGCTGCTTACGGGTGGCAAAGGCCATATTTGCACGTATAGTTGGGTTGGATTTTTAGCGACCACACGATAAATTGTTGACCGGATCTTCTATAGTAAATGTATAATTTTTTTTTGTAAAATAATAATGTGTATTTATTATATTTGTCAAATTTTTATTTTTTTGCAAAATAATAAGTATATTTAAAAATCTGTGTCATTTTGTTTCTCTAGAAAAAATATAGATTTCGCTTCCCTGATGGAATTCCTGAATCCGAAGTAAACTAGTACAAAATATACTCTCTCGTGACTTAAATCACCGTTCAAAGCGTATGGACGCTGCCAGTGATTCAAATCTAACGATTCAGATTGATCATGTCAAAATATACAAAATAAAGTAATATAGAAGATCCGGATTCGTTGATGATTCCCTTGGTTTCATTTTTTATTATGTTGACTCTTTTCTCTATACGCCTCTGCAGGAGTGGATCTAGAATTTTTGCAAGAAGGGTTCAAGATTTACAAAAAGTGGAGAAGAAAGTGTGAAGAATGAGCAAGTCAAAATATACAAATTGCATTTTATCACTATTTTTTTGTTTGAGATCTTTATAGAAAAAAAACTATAAGCAAATCAAAGAAAAGTGGAGAAGAAAGTGTGAAGAATAAGCACAAGCATGAAGAACAAGCTTCTAGCGAAGTTTTAGAAAAAATATAAGCAAAAAAAAGAAAGCGAAGAATGAAGAATGAACTCAAGATTGAAACAAGCTTCTATCAAAGATTTAGGTTTAATGGTAAAATAATAATATTTAAATTTGAGATTGAAATGAGCAAAATACCAACAAAAAAGAGTGTATCATTATATAAAGCTATCCAAGTGTTATGACGTTACGCTCCCCAACTCTCCACAAATTCAGACCAGGCTTGACCATACTGGCAAAGGGAACCGTTAGGTAATGTTGTCTAGAGTTCATAGGTGGTTGAGCACGAAACTACTTAAGTCAGGATTTGCTTAGTGAGCGAAGATCTGATTCATCTCAGAAGAAGTTGATCGTGTATGTGCCGAGATAGATAATTCAAATTGAGAATGATACTGCCATTAGCATCCGTGATTGAAGCACATGGTGCAGAATCGAGAATCGATTGAGATTGTAATCATGAATCAGAGGTAAATTTGAGATTTCCACGTCAAGAAATTGTCTTGATTTAGTTTTGTAGAGTTTGAAATGTTTATAGAGATGACTGGCTTTGTGATGTGTGAAGAGGGAGATGTATTTATCAGAGGTGTAATATGACAACTTTGTAAGCTTGGATCGGTAGTCATGATGTTACCCTTTGGCTCTAATACCATAACAATTTACGGGAGAGAAGAAGATGGTGAAAATGAATCTTGTATTTCATTATTTGTGTAAGCTTACAGAAGTGAAGTCTCCAACATTTATTTATAGAGCAATAACTAATCTAGTAACTACCTAATCATTCTTTCTGTTATTTTTTTTTTTGAGTAAAAGATGAGAGCTCTAGCTCTCAAATTTTATTGATTAAGATTATATTTACTCATTCTTTCTGTTACAAAACAATATAAATCAGATTCTGTTATTACATTTTATGCATATATTATCAATTCTAGTTAGGTTGAGCTAAGCTCAAATTTAGGATCTAGTGTATAAAATAATATAAAAAATATTTAACAATTTATATCTCTAAAGGCTTGCAGTAATAAGGTACCTCAAGAACTGACACCAGCAATTTTATATAATAATTAATTTATATAAAAAATTTGGTCAGAATTTTATCGTTCTAATAAAAATATATTAAATTGCAAGAATAATTTTTATAAAGAACTTTGTAGTTTGGTAATAATCTATGATCTGAGGAGTGTTATGGTAAATTTTCCCATTTTGCTGGCGAAGAATTCCATGTAGTGTAGCATAGGACCTGCATATAACATCTAAATATTTAGTTTTACTTTGCAAAGAATCATAATATGACTTGAAATTAATATAAGTATTTAATAAAATAATAAATAATAAATTTAATTATCTAATCATATTTATATTTATAATTGAAATATTATTTGTTCATATATTTTATACAATTTATATACTAATTAAATTTATATTGATTTGTAAATGTCTTACACTAACTATGCACATCTGAATATAAACCCTCTAGACACGAATAGAATAGATCTTGGTCATTTGTTAAAATATATTATAAATCTTGGATTTTGATTTTTTTCGCAAAGTTTAAGTGGGACAAGTTATTTTATGCATTTTGTGTAGAGCGATTTCGTGAGACATTTGTGATCGGCAACATAATTATTATATATTATTTTATGCATGGTTCTTTTTATATTTTATTATATTCTTTAATGTTATATTTAGTATTATTAATTATTCTTCTTTTTTTAATTTTATGAATGTCAAAAGTCACTAAACAAAATATATAATACCAGAATTGTGTAAATTTGATTTCGCTTAGCCTAATTAGAACTTATAATAACGCATAAAATTTTATAAATTATTTTTATATTATTTTATATACATAAAATTTTATGAATTATTTTATGAAAAATATATGAATTATATACAAGAGATATGAAAAAAAACATATGAATTATATGAGTTATATACATGCAAGTTATATAAACTATATACACATTAAATGAAAAAATATACATATAATATGATTTATAGTATATGATGTGAAAATACTAATATGATTTATATAAATGTTTTACAATATTAAGTTTAATGTGATATAAAAAATACATACAATATGAAGTATTCTATATGTAGATAGTATGAAAATATATACATCTTGATATTCATACAGTTAATAAGTGACTTTTGATATTCATTTAATGAAAAAGGGAGCATAATTTATAAAATATTAAATATAACAATAAAGAGACAATTAATACAAATATAACAATATGTCAAATAATTCTCTGTTTAATCCATGCGACGCAAAGTAATTTAGCAAATTTCAAACTTCTACACGAAAATCGTAAGAAAAATTGTCACATATTATCTAACCAAACAACAAACGACTCATATCAAGACGGTAAAAGAAATATACGAGTCAGATTGAAGTGTCGGCGCGTCCTTGAAACCGACACGCCAACACGCATCCATCTTTATACTATTTTTAGATTGATGAAAATTGAAGGAGAAGTTGACCCATAATCACAGAAAAAAATATATGCATGCCGCACGGCACAAGAGAAGAGAAATCCGATAGATTCAAATCCCTTCTCTGCCCATTAAATTCCAAACATGCCTAAAAAAGAGAAAAGGTAATCCAACTCTGATTGTTTTTCTTTCTTCTTTTCTTTTGAGAAAGAAGCTGGAGACTAGCCCTCAAATTTTAATGTGATCAATACTTTGGTCAAGTAAATTTACAGTGTGTGAAAAATTAAAACAACAAGCTGAGACAATGATTTAAAAAAGACTAGAAATCTTCGTGTTCTTAACCATTTTTATTTGCAACCCAACCTTAAATTACCGCATGAAGTCTCTCATGCTTATCAATTATCAATTACATAAATAAATAGGCGCAATCATGTCAAGGTTTGAATTAAACAAAAGAGAAGGAAAGTATTTTTTTTATGCTATTGGATAGTAAAATTTATATTGATTAGAAGTGTAGATAAGATCATACAGTTAACGGATGATCATTATTATGAATAAAAAAGACTGATCATTATTGTCTTTTCCATAAATATTGCTCATTTAAAGCAAGGGAGTTGATACGTAGATATTATATTTGATATCAACTATTGATATCGATTTTATTTTGCACTTTTATTTGAGTTATCATACACATTATTTGAGTTATTATGCATGTTATTTTTTGTAATTAAATAGTTATACATGTTGTCGATTTTATTATGCACTTTTAGTTGAGTTATCGTGCACATTATTTGAGTTATTATGCATGTTATTTTCTGTAATGAAATAGTTATACATGTTATTTTTTGTACTGAAATAGTTATAATATAACATGCATAATAACTCAAATAAATGTGCATAATAAAATCGATATCAATAATTGATATCAAATGTGATATCTACGAAACATTATCCATCAAGCAATTCACCTTTTTATCTTTTTGTTATCTTCAGGTTGTGTTCCCGAGTTCTATTAGAAGGTTACAAGAAAAAAAAAAGAAGAAAAGGAAAGGGAACGAGAGAGAGAAAATATAAAGGAGAAACTTTGTACCTTGCTCCTGAGTAGGATGGAGTCACCATTTGTAACATTAATTTAATTATGTCAAAAGACTCAAATGTCCTTTTTCATGATATATATATATATATATATATATATATATATGAGATATGCTATGGTGCATTACGAAGTCAAGATTAGTTTTGGCATCACGTTCAAAATTCAAACGATCGATCCAAACCATTCAATGTGATCTCCATATTGGAATCTTACTATAAACCAATTTTTTTAGAATTTAGAATTTTTTTACTATTTTTAGAGGGGTGCAAAATGAGCCATATTGGATGGTTCAGAAATTAGTATATCAACCAAATTTCATACCCCTCTAAAAAATAGTAAAAAATTTCTAAAAAATGAAAAATTTGGTCTCTAATGAGATTTCAATGTGGAGATCACATTGGACGGCTTGGATCGATTGTTTCAAATTTCTTTATTTGAAATTTGAGTGTGATGCCAAAGCTAATCATGACTTCGTAGTGCACCATAGCATTTATCATATATATATATATACATATAAGCTTGTTGTTGCCATGCTTTGTAAAGAAAATGAACCCGTTCAAATGCAGCAGTATGAGGTTCGACCTAACTTATGTGGGCCTGTTAGAGGTATCAGATAAACGAAACATATACTCAAATAGGTTGTTGCGTTTATATTTGGTTTAAGAAAATGATAATATAGTAATTTATGTTAAACATTTCGTTAATTTAACGTAAGAATTTTTTGTTTCTTTGAACGTTGTGTTAAAGTTAAACAGTTAAACGTTCGAAACGTTTAATTATTGTTCCGTTTGAAGCTGTTTTTCAACTATTAAAATATAAGCACTGAAGTACATAACATTAAAATTAAAACATAAGTGCTGAAAAACACAACATTAAAATTAACTTAACTATTTTTTACCAATTTTCTCAACAACAAAAAACTGTATTTCACCAGTCACCACAAGAAAATAAATCAGGATTTAGGCAAACAAAAAACTCATGTATAAAGTCTTCCCTCAAGGACTTCGATTCTACTTCCAAGACTTCTCTCATTCATATACAAATTCATCTTCATCTTCATCCACTTCTCCCAAAATACCCCAACCTGAAATAAATAATGTTGTTACTATTGTGTTTTCAAAAATGTATTTTAAAACATGATTTTATAAATAATGTAGATTTTCGGAAATTGTTTTTTAATATTGATAAACAAATCTTGGTCCTCTCTTTTCTTCTTTATGCTCATCCTTGTTGGCTCTCTTTTCCTCTTCTTGTTGCTCTATGCTGGTGAATCCTTAGCATGTGCTCCAATTAACCAATAGCCCTTGACAGAGAACTCCAATTGGGGGGGGGGGGGGGGGGGTACACTATGGTACGGATGAAAATGGTTGAGGATGATTTCCATATAGTCCCTCGGACTCTAAAAGTAATAACGAAAATGGCTAATCCAATAGCAGATTCCGCAGCTGCCACTATTAGAACTAATAATAACCGTTCTTGACACCTCGATATCCATCTCTTTTGTAAAAAAAAAATGGTGGCACTATCAGTAAAATTCATAGATAGTAACATATATAGTAACATATAGAATAATATATATAATAACATATATAGTAATGTATATAATAATACATATAATAATTTGAAACATCAATGAAATTCACATAATCTATAACAACAATCTAAGATCACCGAAATTCAAAGATCAGTGAAACTCAAAAAAAGGTCAGCGATAGCGATATATATAGTAATTTAAAACAACAACCTAAAATTTGAATATTTCTAAAACCATAACCAAAAAGTAAATTCAAAGATCAATGAATATACCATAACCGTAAAATCCCAAACCCTATACTCTAGCCCTAAACCTAAAACAAGTCATCAGTGAATATACCTTAAATTCTAAAAATTCTAAAATTTAACTGAATAATGAAAGATCAATGAACAAATTGAGAGTGCAATCATTCTGATGTTGATTAGTGAACTAATTTGGGACTAATTTCAAAACAAGAATTTTTAATTTTGAACAAATAAATAATAATGAACATTGAACGTTGGATTCAAATTATTTTGGACTAATGAACATTGAACATTGAAATGCTCGCCAAACAAGTTTAAGAGAAAGCTTAAGAAAAAGAGAAGATAAAATTATCTTAAAAATTCAGAGAAGAAAGGGAGAAATGACGCATTCATGACTCATGATTCAGAGTATTCTAGAAGGAGACAAAACGAAAATGAATGAAAATATACGATATCAGTTACCTTTAATGGACATACAAAAATAATTTTACAGTTGTGATTGCATTGTTTCACGAATCAGGAACAAGATATATAGTACAAGCTAAAATGTACTTGTATTTGAAATACATAAAAAACAAAGTAGTTTTTAAAAATAGAATACTTGTACAACATTGAAATATCGATGATACTACTAAAATTACTATAACAACACGACTGCTATGTTTAAAAAAAAAACACAATTAACTTTTTTGGAGTTGAAGCCCGTAGGCAATTTAGATATTAATAAAAAGCAAGTACGAACACTGGATCCTAATCATTTGTCCAAACAAAACAAGGAGGCTTCTGAAACTGAGCTTCAATTGTACCAGGAACCATGCCTGGGGGTGTCCACCGTTAAAAACGGAACGGAACTGAGGTGTTCCGTTTCCGTTCTGTTGCACTCACGGAACACAAAAAATTCTTCCGTTTTCGTTCTGTTTCAGACGGAACGTTTATTTCCGCGAAATTTGCACTGAAACGGAAGGAATTTCAGTATTTCACTTCCGTTTCCATTTGGTTCTTTGAAACGAAACAAAAAAATTGTTCCATTTCCGTTCCGTTTTAGACGAAACAGAATGAAAACGTCCGAAATGAAAGGATATTGACAGCCCTAGACAGCCCTAGACTCATGAACCAAAATGAAAACGTCCGAAATGAAAGGATATTGACAGTCCGAAATGAAAACGTCCGAAATTCCAACAATAAACCTGGAGCATGGCTAAAATAATATGCATAGTACACCCCATTTTGTACTATGCATATAAATATAGGTCAATAAATTGAGATTTAAGTTTCTCAATAAATTCTTCATATGAAAATATTGTAGGAAATCAAATTTCGTGATTTTTAGAGCTTTCTTGCTATTTTTTTAATATTTTTTAAAAACAGTCCAGATTTAATACTACAAAAGTGCCATTTCTGGGCTGTTTTTTAAAAAATATTTAAAAATAGCAAGAAAGCTCTAAAAATTACAAAATTTTATTTCCTACAAGATTTTGATATGAAGAATTTATTGAGCAACTTAAATATTAATTTAATGACCAAATTAAATATAAATGATCGCATAGTACGAAATGGGGTGTACTATGCATATTATTTTAGCCATGCTCATAAACCTGTGATATTAATATCAACTACAAATTCCATAATCATATTTATCTTTAAAATGCACCAAAACTATATGACTCATGAACATGTTGTAATATACCCCCTTGAAAATGTAAAAGTTCCATCATGTATTTTCTTCATCCCAGCTGTGATTGCTTGCGACTAGGTTCTTAAATCTGAACATTATCTCATTCATTTGCCAACCAGATTGACTATATATACCAGCAAACATTGATAAAATAAACTGTAAGTGAAATTTACCAGCAGAATATCTCACGGGTAACAAAGCAAGAATTTGGCGGAATAAGTAAAATTTTGAGAGGGAAATCAGAAATTTGTAGGACCCACTGTCATAGATAGAAAACGTCAGGGGCAGTTTTGGTAAATAAATTTTAATTAAAATAAGCAGAGAGCTCAGAAGTTTTTTCCCCAAAACAGAACAGTGTCCGTGATGACATATTGGCATCATATTTGCACTGTTTTATAATGATAAGTATTAGATTTGCAAAATTTTCAAAACAAGAAGAAAAATAAATTCCAAGTCAACCATAATATAGCGCGCATAATTTAATTTACAAACAAAACTACTAATTTTTTGTTACAAAAGCTGCACCTGAGCACATCCAAAGTTGCTTCTATTGGAGCATCTACTGCTAAACCACGATGCATTTTTACCAGTATCCTAAACAAAGCACCACTAACATATGCAAAACTAACAAATAACCTCCATGTCGATCAAGTCTCAACCGATCATGACTTCGACGGTCTTCGTCTTCTTCTCAGGAGGCAGCAGCTTCGGCACCACCACCGAGAGCACACCATTCTCACATTTCGCCGAAATCGCCTCCGCGTTTGCATCATCAGGCAACTTGAATTTCCTTGTGAATTTCAGCATGGCCCGTCTTTCGAGCCTGAGATATTTGCTCCCTTCTTCATCCTCCTCTCTCTTCCTCTTCCCATTGCTCATTATCACCAGCAACTTCCCCTCCTCCTCCAATGTCACCTTCACACAATAAGTTGCACCAAAAAACAATCAATTAATGATTGTTCAACTGCAAATAAAGCATCAATTGAGAAAACAAAATGCAAAGTTTTGTAATAATCATTAAATACCTGAATGTCGGATTTAGAGAGACCAGGCACATCGAGGAAAAATGTGTACTCCTTAGGCATCTCTAGTATATCCACTGGAGCGACCGTAAAGTTCCTCCCTTCTCCCTGAACCCGTTCCCTGCCATTTTCCTGTGCACCAACGTGCTTACGGATAGAGGGGAAGACGAGCCTCTCGATCGTCTCCGGCATGTTGAACATGTGGCTAACAGCCGTTTCAATTAAACCCGAATCCATAACCCGGCTACTAAGAAACTAATCCTTTGCGAAGGTATTGTTTGCCTGAGTGTGTAAATGACGAAACAATAGTGTTTTCTGCTCTCGTGTACTGGATCAGTGTGAAGAAGAGGAATAAAATGGAAATAGGGAAAGTTCCAGAGAAATCGAGGAAGAAAGGAAGGAGATGCGCTGGCGTGGCGCTTCGGGAAGAATCGCGTTCGTTTTCCCAAATTGGGCTTAGTTCGCAAAACATTAATCGGGAAGGGGAGGAAGTGAACTGCTAGAATTGGGCTTAGGTCGCATAACAATATATTTTTATCGGGACTTACATTGAAGGCCCATAATAAAACCTTGGGCCTAGAAGAAAAACAATTTTGTCGGCTCAATGTTAAATGAACACCTCCAGTTTTAGTGAAATGGAGATGAGATTATATCTGGTAGAAGAAAAATTTTCATAGAGGGCCTAGCAGCAAAGAATTTCACAGATAGGGCCGGAGTCACCCTAAAAATTACACAGAGGGCCGAGGGCGCGATTAATAGTCGCGCCCCTAAGCAGATTCCGTTTTTTTTCCTGAAATCAAGGCGTTTTGCATTTGCTTTTGCAGTTGTGGGCCCGGGCACTTAGGGGCGTGACTATTAATCACGCCCCTAAGTGATTCTGAAATTTTTTTTGTTAATCTTATTTATACCTTTTAATATAATAATTATTAGTTAGTACTAATATATAATTTTTTATTATTATATAATAATTATTAGTTAGTACTAATATATAAGTTTTTATTATTTGTTAATATATCAATAAAAGTAGTATATTCATATAATATTTATTATTAAGCAAATTAATGATAATTTCAATATACAATAAATTTTTAATATATGTATAGTTGTAATATAATACTATTAATTTGTCATGTTAATTTTTTAGGGTTAAGTTATAATTATTTATACCCTTTAATATAATAATTAGTTAGTACTAATATATTATTTTTGGGTATTTGTTTATATATGTATATTAATATATATATACTACAATTATTATTAAGCAAATTAATAATAATTTAAACATAAAATAAATTTGTAATTTTAATATTTGTAATATAATATTATAAATATTAATATTATTATATACTTATTATTATTATTATTATTATTTAAAAAGATTAGAAAGATTACAACCTAGTAAGAAGATGCATTTTTCACCATTTTCTGAATTAACAAAGGGGCGCAATTATTTAGTTACGCCCCTAAGAAGATGCCTTTTTGCAGATAAGTCTAAATCTTGCACGATTTTTTTTTCAGATGAGGGGTCCACCTGTCCCCTAAATGAACAAAATATATACAGCAACACCTTTCTTTTCTTCTCTCTTCAACCATTATTTCAATCTTATCTCTTCTTCCCCCAACAGCCTCCTTCCTCTCCACAAACCCTAAATCAAATTTTCACACTTCTCCTCCCAAAATCTTACATATAAAATGTTTATTATTAGTTTCTACACGGGAGGATCCATCCAGAACGGTCCTCATGGTGTGCATTACTCGAAAAAACCTACCGGTAGTTTTACGGTGAATGACGACATAACGCTCTGTGAACTGGAGACGGAGCTGTACCGATGGATGGGGATTTCAAGTTCAACACATGCTTTAGAGATATCAGGGAGGTTCAATGCCGGATTACAGCTAACTCCTCCGGTAATATTCTATACTGAGTTACAACTGTCGAGTAATGATACTTGGAGACTGATGGTGAACCATTCGGTTCGTCCTGGTACTGTTGCAATGATTGAGTTGTACGTTGAGCCAAAAGTTCTTCGATATACAACAAATCAAGGTTTTTCGAGTGGCAGTCTAGGTCATGAGACCCTAAACCATGGTTGTGCAAGCGGTAGTCGAGCTACGGAAACCCTAAACCAGGGTTGTGCAAGTGGTAGTCGTGCTTACGAAACCCCAAATGAGTATGTTGAGCCAATAGCTTGTAGAATGCCAGATGCATATCTTCGTACCAATTGTTATGAACCAAATGCAACCTCAAATCGAAATCAATCGATTCCAGAGGAAGAAGAGGATTATGAGGATTTCGAATTTAATGTTGGGTTGGATGAAATTAACCCGGCAGAACGGGTTGAAATATTAGTGAACCAAGATGCAAGCCCAATTGGAAATACATGTGGTAATGATGCTTTCATGAATATGGATTTTACACCTTTCGAAGACCCTAATTACAATTCTGAAGAAGAAACTTCTCTGACCATGACAACATGGCCATTACGGGACCGAACTGATTCTCATCCAATAGCTTCGTGGAATAATATTAATGCAATCATCGATATAATTGGTGATGGCAATTACTTTGACGACGAAGGTTATGTCACAGAAGATGGTTTGGCAGTGAGACAATGTTTTCGATCAAAGGATCATCTAAAATGGGTTGTGCATGATTTTCACATCAAATCGAACCTCACGTTTAAGAAGAGAAAGTCCAATAAAAGCGTGTATACAATCGAGTGCACCGACCAAAATTGTAATTGGAGGTTGTATGCAACAAGAAGGCTAAGTGATGATGCTTTTATTATTAATACAAGACAAGGTCCGCATGAATGTGTTATGTCAGGAGATAGGTTGGAGCATCCGCACTTAACGTCTCCATTCATGGCTTCCATAATCAGAGAAAGTGTTAAGGGAAATGTAAGATTTACTATAAAAGACATCAAGATTGCCATTGAGCAGAGATATAATTTCAAGGCTCCTTACCTCAAGTGTTGGCGAGCAAAAGAGATCGCAATCGCACAATTGTTCGGAGGTTGGAGGCAAGCTTATGATTTAATCGTGCCCTTACTTAATGCCATACAAAGAACAAACCCGGGTACAATGATTGAGTGGTTTACCGCCCCCACAAATGATCCAAATGAAAGATTATTTCAAGCAGTGTGTTGGGCATATGGTCCGGCAATACAGGCCTTCAGGCACTGCAAACCTGTTATAGGAATTGACGGTACACATTTGTCTGGGCGGTATAAGGGGAAGATGTTAGTTGCATGTGGCTTCGACGCAGAAGATCAGTTGGTGTCCCTTGCATTCGCGTTGGTTGATACCGAGAACAACAAATCTTGGGAGGATTTCATGAAATTTGTTCGTAGGGAAGTGGTTGGATCACGAGTTGTGACAGTACTCTCTGATCGTCACAAGAGTATCTTGCGGGTTTTTAGTGACCCAGACTTGGGTTGGAGCACCCAAGATGGACATGCCTTTCATCGATATTGTTCAAGGCACATATGTCAAAATTTCACAAAAGAATTTACCAACAAAAAATTAACACAGATCTTGAGGCAAGCAATGAAACAAAATCAAAAGAGGAAGTTTCTAATGAGGCTCAGTCGTATTCGCGAAAAATGCCCCGACGCTGCAACATGGCTTGAGGATATTGGTAGGGATCCAAACGATGTTGACTTATGGGCTCTTTCATTCGATGAAGGAGGTCGTAGAATGGGGATGATGACAACGAACGGACCAGAATCCCTTAATAATGTTTTCAAAGAAGCACGTGAGTTACCGGTTACTTCTCTTGTTGAAATCACATTCTATAAGTCGGTCAAGTACTTTGCTGAAAGGCGAGCAAAAGCAGAAAAAGCAATTGAACAAGGTTTCTTCTTCTCCCCCAAAATCCAAGCGTTACTAGAGGAGCGAAGATTAAGGAGAAATACACATACGGTGCGAGCGTACCGGAACGAGCGAAAATATGAGGTTCAAACAGGTCAAAGATTCGTTGGGAACAAGATTAAAGGAAATAGAATACATACAGTGCGGTTAGAAGTGCCCGGAGGTACATGCACTTGTCAAAAACCGCAACTAACAGGTATCCCTTATTCTCATATCGTAGCATGTTGTGCTCAAGGGGGCATAAGTAGCAATTTGTGTGTATCTCATGTTTATCGCATTCAAGAGTTGATGGCAACATGGACGCCAGAATTTGAGCCATTCGGAAATTCTGACACATGGCCTGAAATTCCACGACCAAAGCTAGTGCCTGACCCGACAAGGTATGCTGTTAAGAAGGGGAGACGTCAGCATATACAGATTAGAAATGAAATGGATGAAGAGAATACACATCGACAAGCATACACTTGTGGGCGATGCAAACAAACGGGACACAGCAGGCGCACCTGCACTGCACCCCCAAACGACGAAGGTAATGCTAGTATTATTTATTTCACAAAACAACATTGGTTTCAATTTTGTAATGCTTGAGATTTCGTTATCGCAGGTAATTAGCAAGGAGATGATGAAGCTTGTTTTTTTATTTAGTTTAAGATTATGTAATTTTGTTTTATGCCTTATTAATTAGTTTGTACGTGTATCTCAAACATTTGGATATGTATGTTTATTTAGGAGACTTGGAGATGTATGTTTATCTTGGAGACTATTGCAAAATATTTTGTGTTTGAGGATTTTATGAACTTTAATTTATGTTATTATATCCTAATGTGGTTTGAGAATATACTTTCATTTTGTTATATCTTCAATATATCATAAATTTATTATTTCTTGTAATATATTGTGTATAAATAACATATGTAATATTTAATAGTATTATATTACAACATATGTATAACCTATTTCATATTTATCATTTTGTTATTTAATAGTATTACATATATTGTATATCATCAATTTATGTTATTTAATAGTATTATATTACAACACATGTAATATTTATCATTTTGTTATATCTTCAACATATGTATAAATTTATGTTATTTTGTGCTTAATAATAATTATAGTATAATTATAGTATATATATATATATAATATACATATATTAACATATATCCAAAAATAATATATTAGTACTAACTAATTATTATATTAAAGGGCATAAATAATTATAACTTAACCCACAAAAATTAACAAGACAAATTAATAGTATTATATTACAACTATACGTATATATATTAAAAATTTATTGTATATTGAAATTATCATTAATTTGCTTAATAAAAAATATTATATGAATATACTACTTTTATTGATATATTAACAAATAATAAAAAATTATATATTAGTACTAACTAATAATTATTATATTAAAAGGTATAAATAAGATTAACAAAAAAAAAATTTCAAAATCACTTAGGGGCGTGATTAATAGTCGCGCCCCTAAGTGCCCGAGCCCATAACTGCAAAAGCACATGCAGAACGCCTTGATTTCAGGAAAAAAACGGAATCTGCTTAGGGGCGCGACTATTAATTGCGCCCTCGGCCCTCTGTGCAATTTTTAGGGTGTCTCCGACCCTATCTGTTGAAATTCTTTGCTGCTAGGCCCTCTATGAAAATTTTCCCTGGTAGAATCATGGAATTTTTGCATAAAAAGTCAGAGAAATAACAATTTTACAGATAGAACAAACTGCTCTCTAAAAATATCACAGAATATCAAGAACGTAACTAATACACATTGATGAAATTCGCCGTGTCTTGTGAAATCAAAAACGGGTCATTTTCTTTGTCAATGTTCACGGAAAATCAATTTTGGCACAATAGGTCTCGGGAATATAGTGTTCTTGTTTAAACACGGTCGAGATATTCGTACATGAAGTAGTACAGGAAGTCGTGATCTGTCGTTATAGTTTCTCTGTATCAAAATGTACGAGACACAAAAATCTAAAAGATATAGTGAAGTCGTGATCTGTCGTTATAGTTTCTCTGTATCAAAATGTACGAGACACAAAAATCTAAAAGATATAGTTTCTCTGTCGTTATGGTAAATATGCATAATAACTCAAATAATGTGCACGATAACTCAACTAAATGTACATAATAAAATCGATATCAATAGTTGATATCAAATATGGTATCTACGTATCAGCTCCCAAATCTAAATAGCCCCATTCAAATCCAATCTAAGGTTTTTTTAGGGAAAAAAGAAATCCAATCTGAGGTGATGCAACCGAAGTTTTAGTTTGTATATTTCGTTGTTGTGTTTTAATTATTATGAGAGAGATTTTTTAATGTGTTTACATGTGAAAGAGATGAAGAAGAACTCTCTTCTTATCCGAACACATCTAAACAAATAAAAAATCGAATTATCTACCATAATATTAAAAGAATCAAGTGAATCAAACTATCAGACTATTTTATCCGAACGCATTTAAATAAAATAAACCAATTGTCTTTTATTAGTCGGTGTAGAATATTTCTTATATGTAATGTTTCCAGAAATAACTCCATTTTTTTCCCTCTTGCCAAGTTTTCCCGTTCCTTTTTGTCTTATTTATCAACCCGCGTGCCTTCTATTTTTGACATAAAAATTAGAGAGAGCATAAAGATCGAGTGAGCGAGGCCGCTGGGCCCTAAATGGGCCGTTCAAGGCTTTAGTGGGCTTGAATTGGATGGATAGCAGCAAAACTCATTCTCTTCAACAAATTTGGGTCTATATTTGCAGTTGCTGGCCTTGACTTGTTATTTATTTGTTTATTAATTGAGTCGTGTTGAAAATCAATCACGCCATCTAAGCGAGGAAAATTCTTGATAGTGTATTTAGCGACTAATTCTTATGCGGTTGATTAATCGAATTTTGACAATGATTTGCTCATATCTAATATAAAAATCATACAATATTTCATAAAAAGTAAATTACTTGTATATTTAAGAATAATATTTACTTAAATTATATTTAAAAAATAATAAAAAATTAAATGTATAATGAATTCATGATAATTTAGACCGAGTTTATTCTATCTGAAATGTACTAGGCACATATATTTGTTTATTGTATCTGAAATGTTAATTTGCCGGTAAATTATATTTGACAGTCGACTAATTGTTATATTCACAAATTCCGTTCATGTAGACTATAGCGGTTTAGTAATTGTAGAATAACAATTAGTATTTGATTGCGTTTTATTATATTTAGATTAACAATATTTTATTATATTTAGTAATTAGCAATTATTTATTATTACTATTTTTATTTTTATTATTATTTATTTTTTATTAGTATTATAATATTTCATCATTATTGTTATTAGTTTATTATTATTATTATTTAGTACTACTATTATTATTATTATTTTATTAGCTTTATAATATTTCATCATTATTATTATTTTATTTATTTATTATTATTGTTATTTTAGTAGTATTATAATATTTCATTATTATTATTATTTTATTAGCATTATAATATTTCATCATTATTATTGTTATTATTATTATTATTGTTATTATTTTATTAGTACTATAATATTTCCTCATTATTATTATTATTATTATTATTACTATAATATTATAATTGTACTTTGTTACTATTATAATATTATTATTCATTATAGTATCTTGTTGTTATCATAAATTCATAATTATTAACATTTCAACTATTCCAAATGACACGTGTCAGTCAAACAATATTTTGACTCTTCGGAGTAGTCAAGAATACTAGTCTTTCAAAATGATGCTATTCTCAACACTATTCTATTTTTATTACTATTCTAGTGCTATTTTTAATCTGCCAAACAAATCCTATGGTGAATGTCATGAGGCGACTTTTTATTAGAGCAGTCAATAGATACGATAGGATACAACTGAAAAAAGGGGAAAGCGAAGCGCCGGATGCGAAACAAAGGAGATAGTATCCTAGCCCCCCTCAATCTCAAGAGTCGCTAAGTCACCCTACTAATCAATTAGTTCAAGGCTATGTTGCATGAGTGCGGGTGCGCGTATCGTATCCGATACGATACGGATGCGGCGATACGACAATTCTAAAAAAATCTTAGATACGAGTGCAGCTAAATATATATTGAATTTTAAGTAAAAAAATAATTTAATACCTTGAAAAATAATATATAAGTGAATATATATAATAAAAGTTATTATTATACACAAAAGAGAATAAGATGTAGAGTAATATGTCTTTTGATGGAAAGTGGCTTCAACCTTATGTCAACGTGAGTAAGCAACAACTAAAAAATGCACATTGATTATCATGTGAAGTATCGCACGAGAATCGTATCGGATACGGTTACCGCAAGTATCGAATACGGATGCGATAAAATATTTGAAATATCCGAGTAACGCAGGTTCAAGGTAAATAATAGAGCTAGGCAAAGTAGTGGTCCTAGAAGTAGTAGATAGTGTAGGGATGGAGAATACTTGTTCAACCAGTGTCTGTGGCCACAAAAAACCATCTTTCCTTCTTCCTTCGGTATTGTGTGTTATATACTTACTTTGCTTCCTTCCTTGCTTGTATACGTACTGGACCCACCATTTTGTTTTGCTTCTGCAGGATACAACGTTCAGGAAGGTTTTATATTCATATCTGTTAAAATTGTTTTTACTAGTACTTTATTCATACTCTATTCGTATCCGCTAAAATTTTCTTTATTAATATCTATACAAACTCGTTAAAATTTCGGGTAACGAAACAAATAATGATAGACAACGAATACAAAAATTAAATAAAAAAATTGTATGACTTTGAAAAAAAAATTAGTATCAAACAAATATATAATACTAAAATGCAGCAATAAATAATATTTTAGATATAACAAAAATCAAACAATTCTTCTCATGTCAATTTTCACTAAAAACATATACTATTTACTAATTAAACCTTTGATATTATCAAATGAAATAGAATGCAAATCAAATCAATTTCTTCGCCAATATGCATGATGCATTATTTAATATTAAAAAAGCATGCATTATTGATTTAGTTGATCGTTATTAAAATATGAAATAAGTAATAATATATTTATATTTATCGATATATGTATATTTATACAATTTATCCAATATGTAACGTGTACAAAATAACTCTTACTCGTACTCTTACCCGATAAATTAACGAAAAATGTTTCTTATTCATATTCATATTCATATCCGATAAGTTAACGAAAAAATCTTACTCATACCCGCCTTATCGAGTACGATGCCAGACAGATAAACATTCCAAATGATTTCATTGACAGTCGGACTTTTCGTTGAAACTAATTAATTTTCTTCTTTATTTATCAGAAACACGCAATATATGTATTTTAGTTTATCTGTTGTTGATCAGTACTTAATTTTTGCATCTTTCACATGTTATTATTTCATTGTTATTTTTTATAAGTAAGACGCCAATGTGGCATCTAAGTTGGAGTATTAGTTTCCAATAATTTCTTTCACATTTCGAGTTCAAAGACAAGCTGTCTGTGATTTCTTGGTTGACAAATTTTTAAATATGTTATGCAATTAACAATGTATATTTAATTAGTCTATATTTATCGAACAAGTAAAACTCGTGTTAATTAACATTTCCCAAGCTCATAAAATCTGCCAACGTGACCCCATCTCTTCTTAAAAAAAAATCACGAATTCAAAATTATAGAAGTATAATGAACAAAAAGTTTATTAATAAAGAAAATGTTCCGTAGATACCACAATCGATACCGATATTATTATGAACATTATTTGAGTAATTATTATGCATATTATTTTGTACTGAAAATGTTATTACGCATGTTAACAAAATAACATGCATAATTATTACATTATAAAAAATAACATGCATAATAACTTAAATAATGTGCATAATAACATAAACAAAGTTCATAGTATTATGTGTATCGATAGTCGGTATGAATTGTTTTTTTGAGATAAAGATGAGAGTCAAGCTACCCAAATTTAAATGAATTTAAGTCCCCCCATTCGGGTTTCTAACTCAAGATCTTCCACACAGAGGTCGTTGCTCTTAGCCACTAGGCTAAGGGCTGGTTCTTAAGAATATTATTATTATTATTATATATATTTTTAGATAAAGATGGAAGTTAAGTTATCCAAATTTAAATGACTTTAAGTCCCCCAATCCGAGTTTCGAATCCAAAACCTCCTACACAGAGGTCGTTTCTTTTAGCCACTAGGCTAAGGGCTGGTTCTTAACTTTTTTGAGATAAAGATGGGAGTCAAGCTACCCAAATTTAAACGACCTTAAGTCCTCCTATACGGGTTTCGAACCCAAGACCTTCCACACAGAGGTCGTTGCTCTTAGCCACTAGGCTAAGTGCTAGTTCTTAAAAAGGAATGCAACACAAGGACTTTTCAGGAGGTCATCCATCCTAGTACTACTCCTGTTCAAGCATGCTTAACTGCGGAGTTCTGATGTAATCTGGTGCTTTAGTGCTGATATGATCGCATTCAAAAATATAAAAAATGTTTTACTCTGATTTTTTTTGAGATAAAAATAAGAGTCAAGCTATTCAAATTTAAATAACCTTATGTTTTCATTCGAGTTTCAATTGTGATATCTATGTATCAGCTCCCAATTAATAGTGAGCAGTTTAGCACTATGTTTTGACCTAACATTTGTTTAACACAACTAAAACTTCAAGAACTAACATTTCGCAATATTTTCAATATACAGACTGCAAGTCTAAAATTGTAATATTTCTAATTGATTGTTAAGTTTATCACTTGATCCTTATCTGTATTAAAAGAATCTCACCAACTATAAATAATAGATGAAGCGAAAGACAAAATAGGAAGCGCCATTGTTTTTATTTTTATTTTTGTATTATTAATGTAAAAGATATATATATATATATATATATATTTATGGGCAAATGAGATATTGTGACTTGTTAGCTAACACACTCCAATTATTTGAAGCAAATTAAAAAGTCTATTGAATAATTAATTTAAGAGGGACAAATTGCACCTTTAGCACCTACAGTCATTTTTTTGTGAGTCAGTTATATTATTTTTTTAATTAATTCGTTATAAATGGAACTCACCCTTAAATATTAATAGACAGAGCACATACGAAGAAAGGAGAAATTGTTTAAAAAAAAAGTAGATCGAGCTATTTCTTTCTTCTTCTTTTTTCTCTCTAAAAAAAGAAAAAAAGAGTAGGCATATATACTAGATATATATTTGATGCATTTAGTTGTACTGGTGTCATTCTTCGTCGCCGTTAATTCATAGGCTAAGTAATGTTTTAGTAGAGGGGCTCAAATAATTTTGTTTATTTTCTTATTTCCAGCTGTTGTTTTGTAATTAATTATTTCTTTTATAAATTGGTAGGACGGCCATAGTACTCTTTGTCAGTTTTTCTCTACAATTTTATCTAGTTATATAATTTATACTAAGTACTAACTAAACCATTATAAATAAACCTTTCCGGATTTGGTCAAAAATCAAAACACTTCTAACAAAATGAGGTGCAGAATCAATATTCTTATGTTGATAGGTCTGCTAACATATAATAATAATAATAATAATTTAGGATTGAATTCTGTAATGCACACCAGAAACAATATTAAAGCAATTAGAAATTAGCAGTGCATTGCATGCACCTTCAATCCTTAAATTAGTGGCGTAATCGGTTGGTACATCTGATGATGCACCAATTTGGAGCAGATACATTGTTTTAAAAGAAAAGGATAAATTTCGCTGCATTACGTAATTAGACAGGAGGAGAAAGTTTTTAATACCCTAGAGAAAAGCTAGTACTAGCCTAGTATGAATTTCTAAATTATGATGATACTGATGTGAATGCATGGTAAAAAGGAAACGATATCTTCTACCGCGCAGTACCGTTACTGTGCGTGCTACGCAGAAAATTTCAGTTTTTAATTTGCATCAAGATTCGTGCAAGCTAAACTTTATAATATCAGATCCCCTGAATCAAATCTGGACCGTCCGTAACTGACAGCGCAGTAAATCTGAGCGGTCCGTCGGTGCTGCGCGGCAGAAGAATCGGGTCCGGTAAAAAGTTTCATTGCCAGTATATATGGGTTGCTATCCTGATATAATAGGAAGAATCAAGATCATGCAAATGCTTTTCAAATGCGAACAAAACAGGAGGATCAGGCATACTGTTGCTGTTTTTATTGTCTGCCAGTATTAATTATTTTACCGGATGGAACAACCATAATTATTTCTTTCAAAATAATCGTTATCTAATCTAATCTGATCTAATCTAATATACTCATGTCTCAACGTAGGAGTTACTGTTCATTTCTGTAGTAAAAACAATGATCATGCTACAGTAAAACACTTAGGGTTACTGTTCATTTCTACAGTAAAAATAATGATCATGCTACAGTAAAACACTGTTCACCATATTTTAAAAGTACCCCTTGCGCACTGTTCTCGGTACAGTATATTTACTGTTCATCATATATTTTTTTCCAGGATTTTTTTTAAAAAATTTATTATTACAATACGAAAATTTAAAATTTAATTTTTTCGCGGAGTGCGCGAGTCGAAAAGCTAGTGTATTCATCATTGTTACTCATTTTCAACAGAGGGGTTTTCAAAAAAAAAAAATAGAAAGGGAAGAATGTGGACAATAGATGCGCCTCAGTCGTTTAGAAGGTATATTCCATATTCCATTTAGGTCCAAAATTGAGTGGATCAGAAATTAGGAGGGCATTTATTGAACTTTAACGGTAGGTTTACTGTTTACATGTCTGCTTCCAAGCAAATAAAATACAAAAAAGAATTAAAATGAGAAGTAGGCATGTAAATATTTGTGGATGCAAACATGGAATGCTTAGAAAAAAAAATTATGGCAGCAAAAACCAAGGAAAGACGGTTCTCTCGCAATCGCAAATAACCTTGTCAAGTTGTCATACAAATAACTTATTGGCATTCAATTGTATTCCAATAATTAGTTTCTACAATATTTACCATATCCACCAAAGTCAATATGAATTGTAATCAGCTATAGTAAATATTGCATTTTAGAAAGAATATTCCAAGAAATTACTAACGATACTTTTTTTTTTTGAGTAAAAAATGAGAGCTCTTGGCTCTCAGATTTCATTAATTAAGAGTATTTACAAGGTTATTCTAAGAAGGAGAATAAGAAATTTTACAAAGGAGTTAGTTCTAAAAAGGGGAGCACGAACAGAGAGTAAAGGAGTTAGTTAGTTCCTAAATGCGCCCTGTTAACTGAATTGCTGGCCTGCGTCTTACGTGGGAAACCACGCTCGTCTTTCTTCCAGTATTTCTCTTATGGTTTGCACAACAGATTGTTCCTTTTCTTGAAAAATTCGTCTACATCTTTCTCTCCAGATGATGAAATTGGTGACCATCTCTGTCTTAGCCCAATTGGTTGCCGAGTGAATCGTCAGTAATCTGTGTGGATTGCTTCCATTGAATAGACTCTGGAGATCCTGATCATCGTCTCGCAGTATATGAATGAGTTGATGTCTTACACTGGATGCGTAAGGACAAGTTACTGTGAGGTGCTTGACCGACTCCCCCGCCGATTTGCACATGTGGCAGAAGTTTGGGATGAGCCAGCCTCTCTTGATGAGGTTATCTATCGTGGTCAGCCTATTTTGCAGCACTGTCCATGAGAAGATCTGTACTCTGAGCGGAGCCTTGGTTTGCCACATCTTAGCTACGTTGTTCGTAGGCGCTGGGAAGGAAGTGAAGAATTGGTAAGCGGATTTTGCTGTGTACTTCCCAGACGGATCCCTAATCCAAGTAGTTTCATCATTGTGAATTTGGATGCAGGCTTGGTAGTGTGGTAGGATAGTTCTAAGAGATTTCCAGAAGGGGGATGGCTGAGTTGATTCCCAGGGGAGCGAATCAGAGAGGAGCCACCATGGCCTGTCGCTACTCTGACATTTCCAAATCCATCTGAGCAGCAAGCTTTCATTTACAATTTGCAAATTTCTTATTCCTAGGCCTCCAATAGTTCTCGGTCTACACGCCATCGCCCAGTTTACCATAGTGAGGTGATTGTGCAGCGTGTTTTGCATCTTGTGCCCATGCCACAGGAAGTTGCGGCGAATTTTATCCATGTCCTTTAGCACTCCGGTTGGAACTTTGAATACCGTCATAAAGTAGGTTGGAAGAGCCGATAGAACAGTATTGCAAAGGATGAGTCTCCCTCCTAACGATAGAAGAGAAGCTTTCCATCCAGCTAATCTGGATTGCATTTTCTGGATTAGTCCTGCGAAATCTCCCCTTTTGAGCTTTGTATCTTTAAGTGGTAGCCCTAGATAGCTTGTGGGGAAAGAGGCAGGAGCACACCGAAATAGACAGGCCAGGCCAGTTGTTTCCGCCATAGTTGAAGCCGTGAGGAGAAGCTGAGATTTGCCGTTGCTTATGGTAAGACCTGAGATGCCGGAGAAAATGTCTAAGAGAAGTTTTATCAATCGGAGTTGTTGCGGAATGGCTTTGAGGATGAGCAATGTGTCATCTGCGTATGACAAACAAATCTTTGCCCCCTGAAGAGGAGGATGGAGCAGACCGGCAAAGGTTAGTTGGTGAATCCAGCAAGGAAGAAAGTCCATGGTGAGCACAAAGAGATAAGGGGCCAATGGGTCGCCTTGACGAACACCTCGTTTTAGAGTAATCTTTTTCCCTGCTACCGAGTTAACAATTACTCTGGCTGAGCCAGGTAGTATAAGGTGCTCTATCCATAGAATCCACTTTGGGGGGAATCCTTTTGCTTCGAGGCATTGAATTAGGAATTTCCAATTGATGGAGTCAAAGGCCTTGTTGATGTCCACCTTCAAGACAACAACTTTAGATCGTTGGCGAGCAGCTGCTTGAATCACCTCCTGAGCATATAGGAATCCTTCTAGAATATATCTGTTCCGAATGAACGCAGTTTGTGTTGAAGAGACAATTTTGTCAATGATTAGCTTCAAACAGTTTGCTAGGATTTTGGAGAGAATTTTCTGGATTGAGTTGAGGAGACTTATAGGCCTGAAGTGGGTTGGAGAAGTTGGATTATTTTGCTTCGGGACGAGGGCAATATACGAGTCATTTAGAGGAAGCAGTGTGCAGGTTGGGTTATTCAGGACTGTAGATAGGGAAAGAATGAGGTCTGGCATGAACAGGTCTTTGAATTTTTGATAGAACTCCGCAGTGAACCCGTCTGGCCCTGTTGCCTTGTTACGACCTAGAGCTGAGATTGCAGTGGAGATCTCCTCCTGTGATAGGGTTACCTGTAGCTGGTCTGCGTCCGGTTGCTGTAACCTTGTACTGGCAAAAATCTGGCTCATATTGAAGTTTACTGTCTGCTGTGAATGTGCACCCATCTGTGAACAGAAGTGTCGAAAAAAGACTTTTGCCTTCTCTTTCTCTTGTGTGATCTCCTCGGACCCATGTACCAGTTTTTGTATCCAGTTTTTCCTCTTTTGGGATGATGCTATAGTGTGGAAAAAAGCAGTGTTTTTATCACCCTCCTTTATCCATTGCCTTTTCGCTCTTTGTCTCCACAGCTTTTCTTCATCTATCGCGATTTCAGATATTCTTTTCCCTAGCAGTGTTTTGAGCAGGAGCTCAAGTGCGGTTAGAATTCTGCAATCTGCCGCTGCTTCGATCCACTGTAATGCATGTTGAGACATTTTGAGTTGCTTCCTGATGTTGCCAACATTCACTCTTGCCCATTCTGCTATCGATTTCCGCAAGTTTATCAATTTGGCATCCAGCTGTAGAGGGTTGTCTGCTGTAGGAGATTCCCTCCAATTTTGTTCTACTAACCGGATGAATCCATCTTTTGACAGCCATAGATTTTCAAATCTAAAGGTGTTTGGTAGAGGGAATGAGGACTGGAAGGTGCATTGAATGGGACAATGATCAGAAGCTGTGGAGGCCAAGGCTATCTGCTTAGTGTTTGGGAATTTCGAACTCCAGGCCGAGTTGATAAGGTGTCTGTCTAGTCTGGCATAAGAGTGGCCGTTTGTCCATGTATATAGTCTCCCTTGGAGTGGTAAATCAATTAGGTTAAGGCAGTTCAGCAAATTGACAAATATTCTGTTCGGATTGCGACCCCCTTCTGGTCTGTCATGGCGAGAGATAGTTTGGTTGAAGTCGCCAAGAACCATCCACGGTTCGTTGCTAGGTGGTTTATTACACTGAAGCTCTCTAAAGAAATCATTTGCTATCGTAGATAGACACGGGCCATAGACAACTGATAGGTGAAAGTGTGAACCATCCTGCCGAAATTGGAATTTGATGTGCATGGAGTGGGATTCCACTCGTGAGCTGAGTACTGAGAAGCAGTTCCCTGCCCAAGCTAATAAGATTCCTCCCGTCGTATTACTAACAATACTTAAACTTACAGAAAATTAAGAATAGTATTTTATTTTCATGTTTGATTTATTAATATGTTCACTTGATAACAAAAGACATTCTTTAGAATACGTGGTCACAACTTGGTCCCAATCTTAATTTTAAAAAAGGAAATCATTTTTTATCAATTAAAATGTTTTCCCATCTATCATGTATTCATGTTATAGTCCATACAAAATAGACATTTCTATTATTTTTCTAATATAAAAGACCAGTGCTGTAACAATAATAAATATATATTTTTTGAAATATTCAACCAGAAATTGAATTTAGAACCTCTTTTTACGATACAGTTTAGAACTGAGTTGGAAGCAATCAAGCAACACTTATTTCCATAAATTTTTCGAGTGCAAAGATGAACACAGCCATGCTAGCCTTCTAGGTACAACATAGATGAATGCAAAGCAAACAACAAAATTTAAAATAGTCTGAAAAAAGGCAAAACTGCAGATTTTGCATAAGAATTTGTGTATATACAATTTTTCATTATGTCCCTCTAAAATAAGCAAATCACAATTCCTCCCTTCTTCTTCCTAAAGGCTAAGGCTAAGCAACAATGAACAGTCTCCGTTCCACAATTTATGGCATTTCACTGAATGCTGCTATCTTAAGGCAACAAATACTAGAATGAAAGATAACAAATTTCCAATTATTCCCATACCAACCTTCTAAAAGGTTGAAATTGCAATTGAGCCCTTGCTCCTCCTGGGGCTATCTCCATCCCATAATCTAACGACACTGCCATTTAACGCTGCCATGTCTTGGTAAGAATACCATCCCAAATCTCCTCTTCGCTTTATCACCAAGCTTTCCCACTTCACCTCCACTTCTTTTCTTTCCCTCGATAACTCCACCTCCTGGTGACCAAAATCCTCGTCAATGTCAATCGCCGGTTCCTCCTCTTCTTCCTCCACGTGGCAGCATCCTATGCAATCTTCTTTTTCAAAGTATGTCACGAACTTTTCTTTAGGCGTACCTACAATTTCACTGGATTTGTTGAAAGAGCAAGAAGGAGACACCGATGTCTCGTTCTCTACATTCTGTACCACAGGCACCACCTTTGTTCGCGTTTCTTCCGAAGGGTTGGTGAAGAGAGTAGAGGAATCTGTACCATCGGGTTTTGACCGGACAGTTTTAATTCGCCAGAAACCGACCGCTGCTGCCGCCAGCACAGCTATCCACGTCAAAAGAGAGCCACCGGTGGATGAGGCCGAAAGAGAGTACAAGCGGAAGGTGATAGGTTCAAACAACTGGAATTCAAGGAACTCCATTAGTTGAAAGTGTGGTTGTGGAGACTGGTTATTTGGTGGAGGAGTTGAGATAACTTTGTGAGGTTTGGTAGTATGAGCGCTTGGGTTGGTTTGATTTGAAGGGAAGAGGTGTGTGTGAGAAGGGGTATTTGAAGAGATGGAAGAAAGGTTGTGAAGATTTGGATTGAGAGAGGAGCAATTATGAACGTTGGATTTTGAAGGAGGTATCTAAGCGTAGAGATGCTGAGAATCGGAGGCGGGAGAATTGGTAGATGCCAAGGTAGATGCCAATATGCCATGCCATCACTGGATATCTTTTTCACCACAAGTGGGTTTAGTTCGTTGTCTAGGCACGGTGTAGCACTAGAATATACCATTTTCGGAAGAAACCTAGCCTTCCTTTGCAGTTGGCACTATTTTTAAAGATTGATAAATTACGAATCACAATTGTATCTAAATTAGAATTTTATCCTTGCTATGCCTTTGTTATCTATCGTCAAGGCAAAATTGTACAGGAGCACCGAAGGCAAGAATTCACATCTCTTGAAATATTTTTATGGTGAATAATAATCGAATGATTCACACAATTTTGAGATTCGTGCGTACAAATTTCAAAGTTGTGTGAATATTCGATTATTACTCCACCATTAAAAGTATTTCAATAGATATTGACTCCGAAGGCAATTGGTATAAGCATATATAGATAGATGAAGAAAAAAAAAATGCAATTTTACTTCAGACGCAAATACATATATATATTGTTTTTATTTAAATGAAGTCTTAGTATGTAAATTAAATTATAAGTATCTTATTTTTATTGACACTAAAGTTCATAACTACATTTTTTAAATTTTGACTATTTTGTATTTAAGTTGTTTCTATATTTTTTCTTCTAAAATCCTATTTTTTTAATGAATTAGTTTTTTAGAGAGTCGTTTATAGTAAATTATCAATTAGTTTCAAATTAATTTATTAGGCAAGTTAACAATGTACCTAGGGATTTAATAACGGGGCGGGTCGGGTCGGGTACCCGTGGATCCGATCCGTCCGGATTCACGGATCCACGGATACGGCAGGGCGGGTATGCACGGGTCCGAACTCAAAACCCCCAACCCGACCCGTGATAAACCCGGGCGAGTAAGGTCCGGGCGGGTCGGGTCGGATCCGTCCGACTTTTCGAATTTTTTTGAATTTTTTTATTTTTTTTGAAATTTTGAATTTAAAAATGCACATTATTTTAATATATATTCGAATTTTTCTGAATTTTTTTTTGAATTTTTTTTATTTTTTTTTAATTTTGCACGGTTCCACGGGTCCACGGGTCGGGCACGGGTTTAGACGGGTTTGGAGGATTTGGGGCCAACCCGACCCGTGCTAGATCCGTGGATCCGGGATCCACGGGTCGGGTCGGATCCGGGCACGGGCGGGTAGATTAATCATCATGCAGTCGATTAATCAAATTTTTACGGATGATTTGGCTTTCACATTTTAATATATAAAATATTACTTGCATATTTAAGAGTATAATATTTACAAATTTTGTTTAAGAAATAATAAAAAAAAATTTCAATGTGTGAATACATGATACTTTAGTAATTTTGAATGTACTTGCTTATTTATTATAATTTGAAAAATTAATTTATCGATTAATTGAATTTAGCAGCCAATTAATTATCTGGAAGATGATTAACCGATTTTGAGGCAAACTAATTGTTTTGATCATAAAAATGTCCTTCATGTCTGCTATATCGATTTCTTTACTGATTTCTTCATTGATCCCAACATGACATGATCAGTTAAGTTCAGTTTGCATGTTGTTTTTGTTATAGTGCATGTTGTTTTTTTGTATTATACATGTTATTTTTGTTATTATGTATACAATTGACCGAATGCTCCACTGAAAACGAATGTCGCTACGCTCATCGACGCGGATTGGACGAATCCAGTTGCATTTCTTTTAAAAATTGTTCTAGTTATTATGCATGTTGTTTTTGTTATTATGCAAGTAATTAAAATACAAAATAATATAAATAAAATGCATAATAACAAGAACGTCATGCATAATAACAAAAACATAATCATAAATAGAACAAAAAAAATAATGAACTTAACATATAAATCATAAGTATTTTGACTGTTATGCATGTTATTAGTTGCACAATAACAAAAACAACATGCATAATAACAAAAATAACATGCATCATAAGTAAAACAATTTTTTCGTCGGAACTCAACTGAACGCATTCAGTGGGGATCGATGATGTGATCGAATTTGGGATCAGCACAACATTTTTCTTTTCTAAAATGTTTATTCAGCTTCGCAATGGAGATGATCCGTAGTCATTAGACTAGATTAAGAGGAGTAATTACAGAAGGGCATTGTTGGTATAAAATTAAAAATATCTTGGGGACCCTCAAAATAGGAATTACAGCCTGAACTGTTTGTTATTCAGCACTTCAGCAGCCGTAACTTTTCTCCAAAATGAAATAAATCATTAAGAGATATTATAGAAGTAGTGAATTACATACGGATCGGATTGGGTACCCGTGGATCTATGGGTACGACGAGTTCACGGATTCGAATTCAAAACCTCCAACTCGGGCGGGTAGGGTACAGTCGGGCACAGGTTTGATTCGCATCCGTCCATTTTTTCGATTTTTTTGAATTTTTCGAATTTTTGAATTAAAAAAAATTTCTGCACATTATTTTAATATATATATATTTTTGAATTTTTCTGAATTTGTTTTTGAATTTTTTTGAATTTATGCACGGTTCCACGGGTCGGATCCTGAAGCGGGTCGGGCACGGGTCTGGAGATTTTGGACATACTCGACCCGTGCTAGATCCGTGGATCCGCCAACCATGGGTCGGGTCGGATCTGGACCACGGGGCGGGTCAGGCACGGGGCGAGTCGGGTCAGATCCACGGACGGGTATACCCGCGAGGTTCTCAACACAACTCTATATAGAAGTAATGAGCCGAATTTTTTAAAATCATATTATTAATATAAAAATTGTACATTTTGAAAACAAGAATGAAATTTGAAATATAATCCGTGCCAACCGAGCTCTTATACCATTTTTTTTGTTTTGTCATAAAAAAACAAAATTTTGTGAGCGCAGGTTGTAGCTCCGTCTAGAGTTCTAAAAAAATTTGGACAGGTTGACCCGCTCGTGAACCGATTCGGGGTGCAAATTCGTTCCGATTCGTGAAAAATATTTCGTGGATCTACGGCGTGGGAGGTCCATTTTTCCGGAAACCCGTTCCGTGGAAAACCCGTCGGGAACCCACCTGACTCGTGCCAAACCCGCCGGGAACCCGCCCGATCCGTGCCAAACCTGTGGCAACCCGTGCCAAATTCGTCTGAACCAGCCGACCCGTGCCAAATCCGTGCCAACCCGTGTCAAATCCGTGTCAAACCCGCGGAATACCCGTGCCAACCCATTTTTTCCCCAATTTTTTCAATTCAAAAATTAAAAAAATCCAGCGGGAACCCGACCCGACCCGTCCAAACCCGTGCCTGTTCAACCCGTGCGGGTTTACCACGAATCGGATTGCCCCTTACTCTACCAGACCCATGCTAACCCGCCCCGGCCAACTCGTGGATTCGTCATTCGTCCAACCTGTGGACTCGCGAATCTGTCCGAGTTGGATCCGCGGATATCCGACCCGACCCATTGTAACAACCCTAGCTCCGTCCATAGACCTTTGGAGCGCAATTGCCGAGTGAGCTCTCAAATTTTTTCCTTGTACAAGGCAACTAATCAGAGAAATCGTAGAGGAAGGTCGACTATGGTTTCAAAAGGAAGGGTATTTTTCAGGAGGCTAAAAGGAAGAACATCGTAACTTTTCTCTCACACTATGTTCATATTTACATCTTCTTTTCTTTGATTTCTTTTTCTCTGCTTTTTTCTTTCTATCCTTTTTACTGTATTTTTCCATTTTCTTGTTATGTAAATATTATTATCATAAATGAAATTTGAGGACTACGACCCTCATCTTTTCCTAAAAAAAAATTTTTTTTTTTCCTTGTAACAAATTCTAGTACTCAGTCAGTCAGTTGCCAAACAAGCTCTCATGAATTTCTTTTCTTATTTACAAATTCGAGGGTTGTTGACAACTAAGCTTCCAAGAAATTTTTTCTTACAAATTTCAGGAACATAGCTGTCAAATGAGCTTTCACCTTTCAGAATTTTCTTTACAAATCCTTGCAATGCAATTACCAAGTAAGCCCTAAGAATTTTGTTTTGCAGTCACGGAACAAGAAATAGTTCTGGAAGTGGGATTGTCAACCCCGCACTAGGTATAGTCTCATAGTATATTTCGAATTTCTCTGTTTTTTTTATTTAATTCCTTAACAATATTATTTAAATTCTTTCCGAGATAATGGATATGGTCGCCAAATTGACAAAAAGGAAAACACACGTAATCTTAAATACATACATACATATATAAAGATTGAACATGTTTAACTACAGTGGTTATAAATAATGTTTCACCACACGTAATCTTAAACACTGTCGCTTTTTGGTCAATTTTTTTTCTACCGTTGATTTTTTAATTTCTTTTATATTAATTAAATAATTTATTATAATTTTGTTATTGTAATACGAAAATTTAAAATTTAATTTTTTCGCACAGACATGAGCGCATACGATTGGTACAAAATAATTACTCCATACACCTGTTATTTCTGGAACCAACAGGGAGATTGGATACAGGATACGTCAGGCCTTCGTAGCAAGTGAATTTATTCAAAGATCTATGCATAATCTCCTCAATTTAATAAACGCTAAAATATTTGCTAAAGTTTGCCTACGGATTAAATAGATAGACCTGGTCCCGGATCAAATTCTTTCAACCCAAGACGACGATAAGTTGCACACGTGGATGGTCAGGAATGGCAGATTTGAAGATTTTACAGTAGTTTGGTGGGGTCATGATAAATCGAACGGCTGACAGAGCTTGAAATCCTGGTCGAGGCCCCACATAGGCCAAACATCAATATGGCATTGATATCCACATAATAATGTACGCCACCTTTTTTTTGCTATGATGTCATGTGAGTGGTTCGCCATTTTCTCTCTTTATATTATAGTATGTTTTGTTTTGTATCCAGGAAAGCTTGTCATGCTAGCCACTAAGGCTAATATGAATATATGATGCAAGATATCACATTATCACGTTGTATGACTTTGTCTTTGTGTGGTGTGCCGTAGACGTAAACGATACAAATAGTGAAATAAACAAAGTAATACACGAATACAAACAAGAGAACTGATAGATAGATATCTTCTGTTGGGCTTCAAAATATGAACCGACCACACTTTTTGGAACTGGGTCGGTTTGTGTTTGTTGATTTCAAGTTTTCAATGTATAATTTATTAGGTGATGGTGATTAACTCTTAACATATGTAATAGGAGGCATGACTTGATAAAGTAAACAAGCTAGAAGAATCCTGATCTTAGTTTAATTTTGTGGATTATGTAAGCCAGAATTTATCACATAGGATGGTGAAGTATATTTTCCTAAATACATGAGTAATTGAGCATATTTTTTATTTTAACTTTTGGAAGCGTACTAATAAAAAACAAACATTTCCCCAACATCCTCTTTCATGCGTCAATTTTCAGGAGATCGTCCTCGAATTATACACAAACGATAAGCTTAACACAACAATACAAGGTCATAAAGGTTTTAATACAAGCTCTAAGCAGGTCTATACAATTATACATATTAACACTATATAACAAATGCACAAGTACAATTTTGAACCTAACAAAACAGAAATAGAGTAAGCTGAAGAGCTCATATGCTGGAGAGAACTTTGAGGGTCTCGTCAATGTGTTTCTCGGGTTGAAACTGATTGTTATAAACCAATTGTACCACACCTTTCTTGTCAAGCACATATGTTTGTCTTCCCGGCAAAGTGCCAAACAAGTCTGAAGGTACGCCCCATTCTTTCCTCACCTTGTTTCCATCGTCACTCAGCAATGTAAATGGCAACTTATACTTCTTTGCAAATGCCTGTATTAATGTCAACACACCACCATGCATCAGCAACATAAAAAAAGAAACTCAAAGAAAAATCACATAAATTAAAAAAAGATTAATATCGAATGTAATTGATTTTAGGTATTCACCTTGTGAGAATCGGGGTCATCCGCGCTGATCCCAACAACCTCAGCACCAGCCTTCTTAAATTTCTCATATGAATCTCTAAATGCACAGGCCTGAGGAAATTTAACATTTGTTAGTACCAATTGTCATATCTGAGTGTAAGAATAAATAAATTTGTAATCCATTCCACAATATCTGTAATTTCTAGAAAGTAGTTGACATGATAACCAGTTGTTAATCAACAGACGTAAATGACATATTGGCATAATTCTTCAGTATAATACTACTAGAGACAATTTGGCATTTTTCAAAATCCAACCCACACGCATGATTCAAGGATCTGATAGTGAACTGGTCTGAAGTAGTAGAAAAATGAAATAGTTAATCATTTACCTCTTTGGTGCAGCCAGGTGACTCATCAGCTGGATAAAAATATACGACTACAGGTTTTCCTTTAAACTGGGACAGAGAAACATTCTTCCCATCTTGATTTTTCAATGTGAAATTAGGTGGCACATTACCTTGGCCTACCTAAAAAGACCGAAAATCAAGAATATCAGTTGCATTTCATGCCAACTGGTATCATGTATATAGTTTTTGTTAAAATTGCCATATGTCTAAGATTGTTAGTAGAAACTGATTTCCAGTCCCCCCCACCATCAGAATTTATACACTTTTAGTAAGAGTAAGGAAAGTGCTTCTGAATTATTAGTTTGGATCTAAATCTACAATACCACCCATGGCATCTTATTTTGGTACTATAAATCTGATACCAGGCTGCATGTCAGAGGCATAGCAGGAATATTCCTTGTTATTTGAAATATTGAAATTATTATGTACTTGTTTTACACTCCAAGTTGATGATAAGATATACAGTTATAAGGTTATGGTTGTTGGGATTCTTGGTGTAAAAAAATTGGCTCATATTTGCTTTTATTTAATTTGGAACCTTAGATTGGGGTAGTGTTGAAACAATTGCAAGTTGTAACACTGAATTTGCTTTCTGATATGTCTTCTTTTGACTTTGACTCATTGAGTCTTTGGCATTGCGTTTCAGAAAACAGCTAATATGTCACATTGCAGTCAATTTTAATAACAACTTCATTTAAACTACCTTGGCACAAATGGGAGATACCAGACGCACGCTCCTAGGCGCCAATGTCGATGCGGCGCGAGACTTAACAAGCACCGGAAATTTGCGCCCGTCGAAGCTGGGATTAGACACGCTCCGATAGGTTCTTGCTCTTGCGGTTGCGCCAGTGGAGAGGGGGCATTTAGAAAGAGAAGAAGCACAAGCCATGGCTAAGCAAAGCCGAGACTAGCAAGTGGCAAGGCCTCTGGAATCGTGTTTTGGTTCAAGGTGACCCGATTGGATTGGGTTTGGGTGATTGGGTGTAGAGATGAGATGAGGTGCGAATCGGACGTGGCCGGTTTCTGACCCTTTGCTTTGTGTAATTGTGTCGTAAGTCGTAACAGCTATTGGTATATTGTTGCATTTGGAATTTGTTGGGCTTAGTTTTGGGTATTTTTAATGCTGGTTATTTGAATTTCGGCTGCAATTTTGTTTCTAGCGTTTGCTGGACTTGAATTCACAACTTTTAACTATAGCGGCGGTGTCGTCGTACTAGATAAACGGTATTATGTTTGTAAGGTGTGATATGTTACCAATTTGTACTTGCTGCAGTACAATTTATTTGTTTTTAGTATGGTTAGATTGTTCTAGTTTTAAGTAGGAATCAATATTATAAATAAAACTTCATCAGTGTCGGCGTGTCCTTTTCGCCGACACGCGGACACGTTTTGTACACCGCGAATGCACCATTTGTATGCAGAATTATTTCGGACTGTGAAATTTTTCTGGGCGAAAATTTCATGCCCTTTTAATCGCCAATGTTGCATTTAATTCACTTCCCCTCTTTAGCGGTAGAGATATTTCTTTGTTGCCATTTAATGTCATATTCATAAAATGGAGATTTTAAAAGCTTTTCTTCTTGAAATTATTTTCGACTGTTATATTTTGCTAGCCGAAATTTCGTCCCCTTTTAATCACCAATCAATGTTGCCATTTAATGCTCTTCCCTTGATTGAACCAAAAAAAGTTTTAAGAAATCGGAAGAAAACCTCTTCAAGCTTCTAATTGGTTAGCAGGTAGGCAGTCCCTCTTGAATTTTATATCAAATATTTGTATTTAAGTATTGAACTAACGAGATCGAGGTGAGAGTTTTCTCCGATTGAAATTTCGTTGGAAGTTTTGTTTTGCTATAATTGAACTGTCTAAATATTACAGCTAGAAGATGGAAGGTGGAAGATCTAGAGGCAATAGCAGCATGTTTTTAGGTATGAGATCTTGGTGGCAGCCACTCGAAACACCAGCATGAAGAACAATCTCGAAGAAGGTGGATTAGGTCCAGTATTTGGGGCAAGTTAATATAGTAATTAATGGTTTCATGAAAACAATTTGAGACTGCTGTTATAATTGAAACTTTGATTGAATTCAGGGGCAATTAGTTTATGGAAGGAAGGCGGCCGTGAAGATGCTCGGGCCACATCAAGGCAAGGCGGAAAAGAAATAAGAAACTGTGTAAGAAAACAAGAAGAACATTATTCAATTGTTCTTTTCTTTTTTTGTTTTGAAATTTTGTATCCTGGAATTTGAGCTTTCAAATATTTACCACTTAGTCACAACTATACTAATGTTGTAGATAAAGGGATTGTTTTGAAGGTTTCGAGAATGAAAGAGCAAAATAATACAACCTACTCGGTAAATTTAGAAGAAAAATATGATTTTAATTGATTTCTATGAGGAGAATCAATGGATAGTACAAAGAAGACATACACAATTACCATAGAAGTAAAAGATGGAGCAATTACGAACCCCATTGTGCAATCTGACTAATATAAATGCCTTTCTAATAATCTAAAATCGACAATAAACTTTCTCAGTTTGTTGACGAATCAGTTAAAAGAGTATTCCTAATAATATTTGCAATCTTATTCTCCGCAAGTTTGTTGTCTTTATTATGTTGGTCACCATCTTCAATTATCATTATGTGATTGCTTTCTTTCAGAATCTCTTACAATATTGCGTATTTGTTGCTGATTAATAAAGACACAGCTTTAGGATCAGTAGTTGTAGCTGTAGCAATATTACAATAAGCCTTCTCTAATATGAACAAGTATCTCAGTTTTTTATACATGGATTAGTAGTTGTAGCAATTAAACAAAATTAAGTTAACAGATCTAATAATTCATTAAATCAAATATTACAAAGCTTTTGTTGAGTCTTGTATTTTTTTTCTTGTATCTTCATTTCCTACAGCGGTGCTGGACCTGAGTAGTACTCGATTACGGTGTTGAACCAGATTTGTGAAACATTGCTATGCACAGTAAAAAAACATATTGACTTTTTTTGTTTCTTTTAGTGGAAAAGACGCCTGCTCCTAACAAGAAAGACACTAGCAACAATGATAAAGCATTTCTCTTCCCTTCTTTCTTCTTCATAGTTCATATAACACTTATTCTTCAAAATGCAGGTAAAGTTCCTTCATATATGTCGATCTGAACTTTCTTCTATGTCTTCCTGAAATAAACTATGGTGACTCATAATGTTAGAAATGTGAGGTGTGTCGGATGAGTAAAAGTGAAAACAGGTGCCAATACCTGAACTTTTGAATCAAACTCCCGTACCAGAATGAAGACATGGGAAACTGTGTGCATGAATTGTAGGATGCATCAATTGTAAGCCAGATTTGCATTAAGCCTCCAATAGCATTATTGGTTTGTTGAATTCAATTATGTTGATTATGGTTGCATCGATGGTTAATTAAATGATGTAATAATGTATCCATATTATCAGTCTTATATCATGCAAGAGTAGTCTAATTATGGGAAGTTATTCTTCAATTACGTGCACTTTCAAGTTTGACACCAGGATATCCTAATACTCATGCAATGCAAGCCTGATACATGAATATGATGGTACGACACAGTTGTAATTTTATATCTCATGTAATGCTTTTTCTGAAAACCAAATTTATTTTATTTTCACATGATCTATTCAAGTACCGTTGGAAGATTAGGTCTGCAAGCTAAGAATCAATCCTCTAATAAGAGATAATGCTTAAATTTCTACTGGTTTTTGCTTTTACATGTTCTTTTTTTAATTTTGTAGATGAGTACAAATTTCTTCTATACTTTTTCATCATTGTAAGGTTAGTTTTCTTTTTTATTGTTCTTTCATGTGGGTTTCGTATCCATACAGAATTGCTACATTATATATGGGTAAACTTTGGCTTTATTTTTGTTCGACGTTTTTTATTAGCCTTTTCAGTTAGGATTTGAATTAAATCACTCTTATAATATGTACCATGCTGGTATACTGTAACAGTTGCAACTAACTATAAAATTTGAAGTTATATATTAGACAATAGTGATATATTAGAAACTTGGCAGCCACTATCCCTTCTATGATATATTAGACAATATTTTCAGCAGTAGTGACATATTAGAAATGTGCTAAATTTTGATTATTAAACCTAAATGGTTATATACAGGACAAGAACTGAGACATTGACGCAAATTCAAAGAAAGAAAAACATTAATCCAATTTCAACATATTTAATAATGGAGATTGGATCCATTGTTATTTGGCATTGTTGGTGTCTCAAGTCTGGAGCAATAGAGAGGTCAACTGCTCAGGTGGCTGTAACAATAATTAATTGTCAATGCATAAGTAGGTTACAAAAAGTAATGTAACCCCTGTAACTCTTTTTTCTTTCTAATGAAATTTCAATAGTCGATGCCTACTTTCCTAAAAAAAAAGAACCTTGCATCCGTAAATCCAAGTTTCTTATAATAATTGCGGCTATGCGGTAGATATAATATTTCTATGATATATATTATTGGAAAACAAAAATGGGGACGGTATGTGATTTGAAAATGTGATATTTGCCTTTCTATGGCTTTCTATTAATTCAACAGTAAGTGTTGTATTAATTTTACATGATTCAATTTCATACTATAACTCATATCATGCAGAGATGAAAGAGAATCGAAAAAAATTCTCATGATAATGATAGAATGGACTTGCAAACACTTCAAAAATTGTTCATGTATCCTCTGTCGTTTCAGAATCAAGTATTGATCATCAAAATGAAATAACAAAAAGGTAATATTTATTTGCCATTGCTCTTAAATTTGTACTCATAAATCAAAAATATTAATTAATATGAAATTTATCCATACCGTTCTATATTATATTGGACAGATTCAGTCCCAAATCCGTCAAGAAAATGAAATTTCAATTGAAAATGTGAGAAATGATTGGAATTCATGATAGAAATTCTCTCAAAAGAAGTAAAAAAACTAAAGTCTTATATTTTTACATAGATGATTGTATTATTTAATGAAAATAATAAGATTTGATTAGTTGACAAATTTTTTTAATGCGATAGATATTTAGTGAAAGCATCTCCGTCAATATTATTTGACAATAATAACTGACAAGGCTCATATAGAAATGTGCAAGCACTCTTCTCTATAACATAAAAAAAAGAAGTTTTTTACTATCATAGAGATTAACAGTGGATCCAAAATCAGTCAAGTAGTTTATCCTCTCTCTTTAATTTGAAACTTGCATTAGAGAGAAAATGTATCTATGATTTTCTTTTTCTTTTTGTTTTTTCCTTTCTATTTGATTTAGAGATCCTTGCTGAAGTGTTTAAAATTAATTTGAATTGTAACATAGGCTGAAACTTCTCCATATGTGTTAAATTCTGATTGATTTAGTATTTTCTCCGTATGCTTTTCTCAAGTACTTTTAATACAAGATTTTTTTAACCGAAAAATAAGACGCGGCGTAGCTGCGATACAATTCCTAGTACCAATAAACAATCAAGCCTAGCTAAATACCGTACAGGTACCGCGGTTAAGTTTCAATAAAAAGCTGGGTGGTAATCCACCTTTATTAAAAAAAAAAAAAGAGAGAAACTATTCTTTGAAGGGGTCTGTGTGACTGTGTTGCACCAGTTACAGTACAGAATTATCGCAATAAGTAGTATTATTAATTATCACATTTTCAATGAATACTGCATTTCAACTTGAAAATGTTATATAGGCCAGTTGTTTACAAATCACAAATGCCAGTTCTTGAAAATGTTATATAGGCCAGTTGTTTACAAATCACAAATGCCAGTTGAAGTACTATGAAAACCAAAATACAACAATCTAATCTAACTATGGATCTGATAAAGTATGTATTTACTGGCAGAGGCGGAGCTAGCCCGGGCAAGTACTCGGGCTGTATTTTAAAAAAAAATGCAAAATTTAATGTTTTTTAATTATTTTGTAGTGAAAAATGAGTTTTAGCGATATTTTAGTGGATTTTAATGAGTTTGTTTCTGATTTTGATCTCAACCTCAGTGCCCGAGCTTAGTTGTGTCCGGGCTAGAATAGCCTCTGGATCCGCCCCTGTTTACCGGGTACAATTAGTAAATTGTGTGTAGGTGACAAACTGGGCTGAATGTATGCAGAGCACAACTGCTGCTTTTGGAAAAATGAGCATAATCACTTGTAGGAGTTTCAGGTTGTATAAAGCCATATAGAAGATTTTATAATAATTCATTAAATAAAGTGAAGGAAATAATAACAAAGCCTGGATAAAACGAAAATGCTCAAGTTTGAATAATCAATACTCAAGTTCTAAAATTTTTGTTCTCTATGGGGAGTAGAAGTGTAAGCAAAGAATCAGAACACAGATCCTAGAACAGGCAAATGCATACAAAAACAGAAGAAATATGTTAATAGAAACATAGAAAAATAAACTAACTGACAAAGGCAAAGCACACAAATGATGAATAGATACTAGCTCAATTTAAACTAAATTTATGATCTTATCTTGGAGAAGGGTGAGAAGCCAAAGAATGAGCGATGAGCTGCAGAGATAAACAAAATTAATTGTGATCAGCAAATCACTCAGGCAACTGGTTTGTGCGATATGAAAAATAGATTTTTCATGACAATATGATGTCGTAAAGCAAATATAATAGTTGAAGTCAATTTATCTTTGAAAAATTGAAATACTTACATTTTTGAGAATTTACAGATAAGCCATCTTCCTTTTGATCAAACTTTGCCCCAGAAGCAGCTAGGGAGCCAGTTAAAGCATGAGCTGCAGAGTGAAATAGGATAGATAAAAATCAAGAAAGAAAAAAGTTATTTCTGGAAAATCGTTTCAAATCCAAAATAATAGAAACATAATTTTATGATAGGTCCTTACAACTCAACCTGTATGAGATGAATAACTCTTGATTTCAATAAATTATAATATCGGTTACTGGCATTTAATAATTAGTTCAAAGCAGTTGAAGAGATGTTTAATTGAAAAGTGTAACATGATACTTAGTAACTACGCCTACTTAACCTAAAAAGAAATTCACTCTTAGAAAACAATTAATTAATATTAATCAAATTCCAATGCTGTAGTATACCTTAAAGAAAATACTACTGGGAAAAAGACTCCCACCACGGTACCATGTTGATAGATTGTTATTTTGATGAAATCTTGTTGAGGGATTGTATCTACAGCACCACCAAAAGATGCATTTAAAATTCAAAGATTTGTATCTTCCTACTGCTTGAAAGAAATTAAACATACCTTGTTGACCTATAGATGTTCGATCACCAATCTCCAACCCAGTTTCATTCCTTGACACGTTCGACTCATACGACACCAAGCTCATTTGATTAATCACATTAGAGGAATTATCACTTTCATCATCCGTGATAATCGAACTTAAGCCAGTAGGATTAGATATCATGCCATCAGCTGATATCTCAATACCTTTGTTTTTCTTGCCAAAACTTAGAAACCTTTTTAGGCCTCTCGGAGAATTTATAGATCTTGATTCCCACTTCTTTCTCACTCGAATGGTGGCCGGCTCAGGAATAAACCTGAATGATGCTGAGCCGCTCCCACACGGGCTTAGAATTGGAGAATCAATCATTGGATCAATAGTTGATCTAGAAAAAGATGTCTCCAAATTAGAGCACCATGACCTTGAACTACCACCGGATGAAACCCCTTCATCATCAATTGCAGGGTTCAATATGCTGTTGATGTTGGTTACTGCATTATTACTGGAACTTGTAGTGTCAAGCACAACACTATCCCCATTATCATTGTCGTCGTTATTTTCATTATTAGGTACAACATGATCAAGCATCTCGTAGCTCGAACTGGACTGCATCTTCTGAAGTTCCTCTTCAATTTTTTGATTTAACACTATCTCTGTTAATGTATGTTGCAATATGTCGTCTTCAATTGTAATGACTGGCTCAAAAGTTGCATCAATCCCGGATTGTGCAGTTTCTTCATGGGCACTTTGGTCATCATCATTGGACTCAATGATAGCGCTGCTCTCATTAATCCTTAAACTAATGTTTACGGGTTGCGGTGGCTTTTTTGGCGGCCCTCTAGCGCTGTTATTTTCCAACACTAAACTCTGACTCTTGGTTAACATCTTTGTTCTAGGACTTGCTGGAATTTTGTTTTCTTTACGCAAATCCGAAAAGATTGCAGCTGAACGGGCAGGCGATTTGAGCCTCGGTAGGCTTCTTGTTCCATTTGTCGAGAATGTGCTTGTTCGTTTCGGGCTTTGAGGTAAGGTGGAGGCACGGGTGGTCGAGGTTTGAGAGCTCGATGGAGCACCGTTTTGTGAGGGAGTGCCGTATCTTTTTGTGCTCAAGTTTGTACTTCTAGGAGTCACATCCCTGCCTTTCTTGTCATCTGAGGGTTCTTTTTTCAACTGCTAGTTTCAAGGGAAAAAATGTAAAAAAAACTGCTCTTATAAAAGAAGTTATAACTGGATTATTTTGGTTATCATTATCAGTTAATCTGATTGTTTGTATAAATAAAGGTGTTTGATTCATGGAAGAGATATCCTGGTGCACTTTTTTTTGCACCAGAAGGGTGCGCTTTAATCAAGACCGTTAGATTAAGAGATGCCAGGGGTTTTGTATTATTAAATCAGGAACGTCGAAAGTAGATCAGACGGTACTGATTAAAGTTGCACCTCTCTGGTGCAAATTAAATGCAACAGAGGGTATGGCTTCATAACTTTTGGTTGTTTTCTTCACAATTAACTAATCAGTACAGTACAATTTAAACTAATAAAGCCCAGCCCAGCCCAGCCCAAAATGGAAGTCTGGGCTTAATATCTCGATTGCAAAACAGTCAATTCTCCGACAAATTAAATGGAATTTCCTTTCTCTGGCAAACTAGTGGTATTTTTCAATCTGAAGAAGTTATTGGATGTAAAACATTAAACATTTTATTTAGATAGATGACTAAATAAAAATTAGAGTATTCTAATTAAAAATAAAATAAAAAGGATATGTACCATGTAAGAGGATCGGGGATCTAGCCCACTTTCAAAAAAAAAAAAAAAAGGAACAGGGATCGTGCTGGGGCCGAAGAAATAAACATTTAGTAATAAAATGGCTGGTACAGTTTGTGTATAGCTGTGTTAGTCTTTATGCATATCCATAATATCTTAGATTTGAATTTTTTTTTCTTTCAAAATGTATATTTTAGTTGAGTTAACGCCAGTTTTATAGTTGAAACAAATCAAGGATACAGTTGGAAAAGGTTGGAGGATCCCAATTATTTATACAGACAATTTTAATTCAATATATTTGTATTTTCTAACGGTATCACGTTGAAATATCTTTCATTATTGTTGCAGATTTTAATGTGATTTGGGAGTCGGACTCATTGTGCTGCCTTTTTCAATAAATTTCAGTTACAGTGCTTATCAGGCCTTTTTTTTTTTCCTAATTGAATTAAATTATTGTAAAATATGACAGATCTAAATCATTGTTCAAGCATGGCATTAATTATTAGACGAATCAAAATAATTAATCCGGCAGCATACTCTTATTTATTTATTTCTTTCTTTCTTTTTCTTTTCTTTTTCAGTTTTTAATTTTTTTATGGGTGGCGCTTTTATTGTTTTTTTTCTTCTAATCTTTGTAATATTTTTGTAGTTAATATGATTAGTAGGATATCCGTGTACATATAGAAAATACATAATTAAGGTTATGATTGTCAATCTTTAAATCATCTTAACAGTACCAAAAGTAACAATAACTTGTCCTTGTCAAATTTTGTCAGCTAAAAAAACACATCATCTTTATATTCAATAATTAAATCCAACGAAATTTCCAATACCAGAAATAAAGAAAAAAAACATTTGAGAGCAAATTATCCTTACACCATATTTTACACAATAAATTATTTATACTTAACATGCAAGTTGCTCATATCTTGAACACACATATATTTGTATCTATTTACCTTTTTCTTTAATAAATTATAAAGAAGTTGAAGTTAAGCACAAGTTTGAGAGTATTTAAAAAAAAATAACGAATTTCAAATGCATACAAGAAATGCAAAGGAATAGATGCCGTTATTACTTCTTAATTTGATTATGGGATTCTCTGAGTGCACTAAATTCTCTGTTTCAAGACATAATTGGTTAGGATTTAGTGGGATTCTGGAGACATTAATTCTGAAATTTTTGCTGACTTCATCAAGTTTGTAAACAGACATAAAGAAAAGAAAATTATATAATGTCAACTGGTAAGAACAAAAAGTCCTTTTATTGTTTTGAAAACACATTCCTATTTAATGCTTATACATTGATCTTCCATAAACAATAAAAATAGAAAACATTTGCTGCTGATTACACAAAACGATCAAAACATTTACTAATTACGCAACTTTGCTGTTAATTAAGCTATTTTTCCTTCAATAAAAGTTGCTTCAGATGCCAGGAGAATATAATAAAAGAAACAAAAACAAACAGGATCACAATCTATTACCGTACCTGCATGGTTTTCTTTGATGCCGACGGCGACGGAGAAGGTGTCCGTATTGGCCACACCCTCCCGGCTCCACCAAACCGCACTGCCATCTCAGCTTGGCTCTTCTCCAGTCGCTCCCACATGGCCGTCATCTCAGCCTGCTTCCTCTCCATTCGAAGACTGAACTGTTCTCTCAGCTTCACATCCCTGATCCTCATGTATCTCTCATAAAACTCGCCTCTTCCACCGTCTTTCTTCTCACTTAGCGTCGATTCATCTTTTGCCTGATCGGATTTTTCGACTTTCTTTTTGTAGCTAGCGAACTGCTTTTCCAGCTCGCCGGCCTTTGCCCATAAATCAGCCGTCAGTTGCTGACGCCCGGGTTGTTGCATCATCCCTTTTTTCTTCTTTCCCCCCTCCTTATTCTTGTATTCTTCCTGTTTGTGGAAAAATGATTTCTCCCTGATGAAGTTTTGCTTTGTGGTTTTGTGTTTATGGGGATGATGTTTGTAATGTATGGTGGTTTATTCAGTTTTGATTAGTGACTGCGTGCTTGGGTTTGAAATGGTCGTACTGATTATGTACACGTGGAGGTTTCTGAGTGGCAGGATCATTTCTCCGGCGCTAGAAGTAATTAATGTGTTTCTTTTTCGATTTTTCTTCTTAACCATCCTTACATCTCATCTCTGTTTATTAATGAGATGTGTTGTTTTTGTGCAAATATATATATAATAATATTTTATGTAATATAAGGTGAGGAATATATGACAGTGGAATAACTTCGTGGCAGGGGCTTATATATAATATTGGAGGGTTCCATATCTAAATTTGCGTACAATGGAAGTCTCCTTTGCTTTAGAATACCGTAATGGGATTTAGGTGTTAATTAAATTAAGAACATCTTAATTAGATAAGATACTGTATTCTGTATAGTGCATTATTTGTCTTATTTACGTGCTTCCTATTTAATTGGACACCAAAATATGTGTGACCACATAAATGTCTTATTTGCTAACTTGTTGTATATGGTCAACTGTGCTTAATTTGGATGTGCTAGATAATTATTTTTGTCAGATATGAAAAGGTCTAAAAGTTAATCAAAGGGTTAATATCTAAAAAGGTCATATACAATATGTAAATGTTGATCAAGTACATTAAATGGACTACTCCAGTTACGCTCAAACTTGAGATGACTAGACCTGCAACTGAATAGGAAAATTTTAATAGAGTATAAAAAAAAAATTTCAATAGATAGAATCATTAATGACACTCTGAAAATTTTACAGAGGGCTAAGAACGCAAGTATTATTTGGTTCTCTGAATTTTTTCATTTTTTTTTCAACTCCCGTGCATTTCTCGTAACGTATGTTGCAGTCAAATTTTACACATTAAGAGCTCAAGTAATATTTGTGCGCCTAAAAAGATGCAAGTATTAATTGAGTCCACTTGCATTTTTTATTCTCTGTGATATTTTTAGAGATTAGTTGATCTATGTGTTAAACAAAATTGTTTCTCTTGACCCTTTATTTAAAGGGGAGATATGCCTGACAGCGCTCTGAAGTTTTATGAGAGGGATAGAATCATAGAGAGGCCAACGGACCTCGTCTATTTACATTTAAGTTGTGTATTAAACTATTAATGAATAATAAAAAGAAGTTGTGTATTAATTATGAGTACGTAGTATCTACCAAATTCAATGATATAGATAGGGATAACGGATATTGTGTTACAGGAAAAACTTAGTATACTTTATTTGAGAGTATACAGTGTATTCAACTTTATTAATTATATGTATTGTATTTCATAATAATATATAATAATTTTACTTTTTTAATTTTTCAAATTCAATTTCACTAATTATCATTAGCTGAAGTATTCAGAGGTACCAGCTAGTGAAGTATGCAAGGAAGCAATATGCAAGGTCGAGTCAGAGCGACAGACGATCATTAGAAGAACCCGTTGAGTGATTCCTTCTCTCTCGTCTTCGATGATGACAGAAAAAGACCAAAAAAAATGAAGAAAAGAAAGAAAAGGAAAAAGAGTAGAGAAGACGGAAGAGGCCGGCGGCGCAACCCTTCCACATAATTTTTTTTTCTCTGTGATTTCGCATCTCTAAATAATTTTAAGATTATATATGCAGAAATAAATTTTAAAAAGTGACGGAGAAACCAATATTTCACCTTTATTATTAACCTTCAATCGACAACCAATCAATTTTTTAAACTCTCGCGTGTTGCTAAGGTATTTAGAATGAACCAGTTAAGGCCAAATCCGAACACTTATAAAACAAATCAAGATCTTCTACTGCACGACACAGACAGCGTAAAAATCGTGAATTGTCTGATCTGTTTTGAAATTAGTACTCATCGAATTTATAAAATTCAACCTTCTAAATCAAATTTATTTGTGCTGCGCAATCCAATTTATTTTCAATACACTAAACGCGGTTAACTGCTAGCAAGAATTGGCTCCTAAATTCTTTGAAAAGCAAACAACACTGCGTGGCTAGATTCATTAACTAAAATTTCTCTCAAGCATAGTCTTAACCAAAATTCCTCTCAGCACCACCTGGTTGAAATTATATACATCGAAATTATTGAATGAAAGAAATATAATGTCTTGTCATTTTCAATTTCAGTTGATTCAAAGAAAAATACTGTCTTGCCATGTTCAATATTTATGAAATTATATCAATTGAATTAGAAATATCATAATTGCACGCCTGCCCTACTCAAATTATATGGCAATTATTTCATTAGATGATGTATATATACATCACTTGTGTGAAATATATTTTCCTTTTGCGTTATTTGTTTTGTCTAATTATAAAAAGTATGAAGCATTTTTGTGACTGCAGTTTAATTAGACCATCTTTAGTGATGTATGCTTCTAAGTCCTAACTCAAGTCTAATGATGTGGTATGAATAAAAACCTCTCTCTCTCTATATAGTCTATAGATCAGATTATAAATGGGGGCCTTGAACTTTATTCGTACCTTCCAAGAAAAAAAAAAACTATACAAAACCAGAGGAAATTAAGAAAATCAAAACAGAGCAAAAGGAGAAGGAAAAAAAAAAAAATGGAAGATGCAGAGTCAGTCGGTGTCTGGAGGGTCCAATAAATCACCTTTTGCTTTCCTAGGATGCAAATTGCTCAATTGCATGAAGGACGATAGCAAAATTTTGGTATAAGAATAAGATAGATAGTTTTCCTGTTCCACTCAGAAAATGAACTGTCAAAAAAATTATATAAAAAGTAATTCAGCATATTTCACTTCCAGCTGCTTGGTACCACATTGATATACACCCAATACCTCAAAAAAATTTCTCCTGTTTATCCTCGTCTTCAAATGTAAATGCAAAAAATAAGGCTAGTACAGAGGAAATCACATACGTGTACATGAACTAATCATGATTGCTTAAATAAAATGGTATGTCGATGCCAATTGCGACTCCAGGTTTGAACGGTTGTTTGCAGGGATTGTGTGGTGTGCAGTCAGCAACAGTGCAATCGTTTACAGCCTTGCACATCATTAATCTCCTCATTCCTTGGTATTTATTATCTTCCTTTATCTATTCTAATAGAAGGATTTTTTTTTTTCATGCTCTCTCTTATTTAAGAGAGGATGAATGTTTGTATTTTTCAGTAGAAACTTTCAAACAATAAACAATATTTTATTGTGTCACAGCTGGAAGGGATCTCTAATTTCGAGAAAGCTCGTTATAATGGAGAGTAAAAGCGTAGATTTTTTAGAATTTTCAAAAAGTATTTAATTTCAAATTTTATTTGATTGTAAAAGCATCTTCATCCTGTATACGTGGAATATGAATATTATGTCACAACAATAATTTATTACATATTAATTTCAGAATATGTTAATCTCTTCAAGTTCTAACTCGTTGATGCATGACAAACAAACCTTTTTAATTTGAAGAACATTATATATTACACAATGGTTTGTATGAATTGTGTTAAATTTTTTTATAAAGTATCGAGTTGCATATATTTTAGACTCGTACTTCGAGATACAAAGTGTAGATAGTTGATCCAGACTGTTGAAAATATTCTTCATACTAAAATCTATTTGGAGATAAAAAAATTACATTTTTTTAATTTTTTTATTATTTCATCAGTGAGTGAAAAAATCATTAATATAACTATTTCCAGAGCCCTACTTTTACGAATTTTTCACTCATATGATAAAATAATAAAATATTTAAAAAAATATATAAAATTTAATCTTTAAATAGATTTTAATATGAAAAATATTTCAACAGTTTGAATTGGTTATTTACATTTCGTATCTCGAGGTACAAGTCTAAAATATATGCAACTTCATATTTTATTACAATTTTTAACATGATTTTATATATAATTGTGTTATTATGCTTTGCAAAGCGCGACAAAATGCGCATTTTGAGATTGTAAAATCATTGAATCATTGATCATATTAACACAAATTACAAAGAACAATTCAATTATTACTCTACTTTGCAAAGTATAATAGCATAATTCTCAAAGTATAATAGCACAATTCGCGCTTTAGTAGCATAATTCTATACAGACACACATCAATACACGCAAGTCCTATTGATCAAATACTTTTTGCACGTGCTCGTTCTATTTTGTTCGCCTATAATTCCAGGTCTCTTTTTTCATGAGAAAAGTTATTAGAATCATAAATGGGCTACAGTTGTACCCAAGTCCAGGCGCTTAATGGAGACCGGACCAGTGAACCTACATGTTCAAGCTTTAGACGAATTGGTATCCATGATTGGGCTGAGCCTGAGCCAGGTAGGAGGGTTAAATGGGCCTTGGTAGGGGCCTTGGTAGGGGGGATAAATGGGCCTTGGTAGGGGCCTTGGTAGGGGGGTTAAATGGGCCTTGGTGGGGGGGGGTTAATTCCAGGCGCTTAATGGAGTTTGGAACCCAAACTCCAGAATCTACATAGACATGGAAACGATTCACAATTGTATACGAGCATGAGGCATCCGAAATATTAGGGGTTAAAAGGACCTTACTAAAAAGAACAAAATTTGACAACAATAATTCAAACAGAAAATTGTACCGCAATATGCTAACCAAACTGACCTCAATTCTACAAAAATTGCCTCTATAAAAACTTCTCAAAACCTACCAACAACTCTCCAATCCACCCAAACAACACATGCATGCAGTTGCAAACGCAGCCAACACGAGCGCTGAGGTGGGTTTATAACTAAATACTGCGAGCTAATTAATTACTCCAATGCACTGAATTTTGCTACCCAATGAGAAAAGCAGAGCAAATTATTCACTAGAAATAAATTAATGAGACCAATCATGGCTTGAAAGGGGCGAAAACCACCACTGAGTTGTGCCCACCAAATCCAAATGAGTTTGAGATAGCTGAAAATACATGATAAATATCAGAAAATAATATTATGGATAGAGAATTAAAGAGAGGAAGCATTACAAGATGAAGCAACTACTCACCAACATGGACTTCATGCTGTTTTTTCTCGTTTGGTACAGTATCGAACTCAACTGCAGGCTCAATATTCTACAAATAATGGTCGAAAAATATCTCAATAAACTTCAATTGCAAAAAAAAAAAACATTACATTGTTTTTTTAAGGAACAAAAGAACTGTGCATTACAAAGCACAGTTTTCCTCTTAACATATCTGTTTTGTCTGATGGTGAAAGCTGGCTTGTCTTTTTTCAGTTCTTTAAACATGACATTATTGGTCGAGAGAAAAACATACAACTTTAATCGTAACTACTGACAGGTGATCAAATACAACTAATACACAACAAACTTACAAATTGGTTGATGGTGGGATGCAACCAGCCAGTTGTTATTGCTTTAATAGTAGCTATTGCTTCTAATCCTCCTGCTGCCCCTAGGCAATGCCCAATCATAGACTACATAGAGAAATGAAACAAGTTTCATATAGACTATATGATATAGTAACTGTCCTAGGTTAAATAGGAACTGGATGATCGAACAAGCATTAAGGAAAAAAGAGTTGCTTTTACAAAGAAGACCAGGAATTAAATAAAATGATCCTAAATAATGTTAATACACCAACAAAGCCTTTTGCCTTTTGCCCCAAACAAGTTGGGTAGGCTACAAATGAAGTCCACATTGGATTTCATTTCCATAAGATTGGCTGAATTTTTACATTGGCTCACCAAGCCTATCACAACCCTCCTCCTTTCCAGGCTTGGGACCGGCTATGTAAAACATAGGCGGAGTTACACTAAATAATGTTAATAACTAATATTAATAACAAATAAAGACTTGACAAGGCTTTATAGCAAAAATAAAAAGATTAAAAAAGAAACCTTGGTTCCGTTAATTTTAATCTCAGACGAGTCCTTGAAAACTTGCTTGATGGCATTGACTTCAGCGATATCACCAGCCAGGGTCGATGTCGCATGGGCATTTATATAGTTAACCTGAAAATCAATTCACATGTGCACCTTCTTAGAAAAGAAAATTAATAAAAAAATGTGCAAGGGAGAAAAAAGAGAAAATTCTACCTCCTCAGGTGCAATTCCTGCATCTTCAAGGCTTTGTTTGATGCAAGAAGAAACACCAAGCCCGTCTGCCCTAGGGTCAGTCATGTGGTACGCATCACAATTCACTGCACCACCCAGATACTCGGCTATTATTGGAGCACCTCGTTTCATTGCATGCTCCAAGCTCTCCATTACCTTTTCACAAATGAAAAATCCAGTAAAATATTTAAAATCCATGAATTCATAACTTGCTAACTACTTCATTATTTAATTGTATGTAAGAATTACCAGAACTCCAGCTCCCTCACCCATGACGAAGCCATCACGCTCCGTGTCCCATGGCCTCGAAGCAGTTTTAGGATCATCATTTCTCTGTGAAAGAGCCCTGCATGCAAGGTGTTAATGGTCAGCTACCACAAAGGATGATGAACAGAAGATCCTTACCAACCCCATTTAAAATTTACATCTCAACACGTGCATGACAATTTCTTTTAATTAAAATCCAATTTCAGAGGAAACATACAGCAATGGTGTATAATACCCTTACTTTTCTTAAAAGGGTCAATTAAATCTACTAAACACATCAAATAGGAAGTTGGCACCAAGTACAAAGCCTTTTGAGGAAATAAAGAGTATTTTGATTACGTACAGTATATATTTGTAGTTATATTCCGGATGAGTTGTTAGATTTAGTTTCCCCAATAGGATATTCAAATCATGAATATTTTTACCTGCATGCAACAAATCCTCCCACACCAATAGGAATAATGGCTGCCTCAGTACCACCAGCCAGCATCAAATCAGCCTCACCTCTCCTGATATGATTTGCAGCTGAATAAAAGCAATAGTTGGAGGTGGCACATGCTGTAGAGATCGAGTAGTTGGGGCCCATGAACCCAACATCCATTCCCAGAAGTGCAGATCCCATGTTGGTAATCGCATAGGGAATAAAGAATGGGGTGATTTTGCGGTATCCCTTGTCAATTAAGGCTTGCACTCCATCAGAGAATACTGTAAGGCCTCCCATGCCAGTGCCAACGAGTACACCAGCGCGCACCTTGTCAATCTGAATAGCAGAAATAAGGCGATTACATTAACGATGCATTATGAAATATAAGTACTGAAACTTTTTATTATATACCAATGATACTTTTAGCCATAAAAAATCACTTAATGAACTTTCACTATATTCACAATGTCAAAAGATATCAAGACATATTATTTAAACTTCGTATTTCTAAAAGCTTAAATCCAATTTTGTAAAGTAAACATTTTAAAAGTTCACCAAAAGTCTCAGGAGCCTTGTTTGGTAGAGCTAGGTGAGCCAAAACTTGGTTGAAGCTGACATGCAAGGGGTGCAATGTAAACCTTAAGTACAAGTCTCAATGACTCAATCAGCTATATACATCATGTGGTACTAAGTTCAGGTCAGATCTGCCTGAAATGGACCACTGAGAATCTTAAATTAGTGCCGCATCATCACATTTTGCTAATTTGTATCACTCAATGCTGATTAAAGAGATTTATTCTAATGCTAAATGACAAAATACATAAACGAAGGACTTAAATTCTTTCTCAAACAAATCTATCACCAAATCTATATCTCTACACTCAAATCCATAGGCTCCAAAGCTCAATCCATATTTTCAGCAAAAGCACCTCGAATTTGCGAATTTCTTTCTAATTCGAGTAGAACCACTTGAATTTACCAAAATTAGTGCAATCAAAACCAAATCAAGAGTTACCTTCTTATGCTCTTCAGAACCAATAGCGATTCCAGCACTTTCTAGCGCCTTCTTCCCACTGACGATGCAATATCTCAGGCAATCGTCAAGCCTCCTATCGTTCTTCCCATCAATATATCCCTCCGATGTAAATCCACGAATCTGACCAGCAAATCTGGTCGGAAATTTGGAGGCATCAAACCGATCTATCGGCCCAATCCCACTCTCTCCTTCCAACAATTTATCGTAGTACGTATCCACTTCGTTTCCAAAAACGGAGACGAGCCCCATTCCGGTTATCACGACTCGCTTCTTCGGATCCGTCTCTCTGCGTGGCGCCGCGACGGTGGCGGCGGAGGCGGATACTGAGACACGATTGACACGGCGGCGGAGACGAGGCGGCGCATCTCGACGAATCGGGCGAACGGAGAGAGAAGGCTGGGGGAGAAGTAGGAGAGATTGTTGCATCCTGTGAGGTACTGAGGTCTCTTGGGAAAAGAGAGTAGGAGATTGGAGAACCCGAATCGAAATCATTTATTATAGAGGTGCCTTAACAAATAACAACGAGAATTCTCGGATCTGTGACTGTCTGCGGAAATTATTAATAGATAGCTGAAATATGGTCCATAATAAATGAATATGGTTGAATCTAAGTGTATTCTGATGGTTGGGTTACATAACGGCACGAGCAGGAAACAAATGCACGAAAATCAGAGAAATTGTGAAAAAAATGTATAGCAGCAAATAAGCTTATAATAAATATATATATATATATTTTGGATTCGAAATATTGATATAAATTGTTCAATAAATTCTTTATTAAAATTTTATAGGAAATTAGCGAGATATTTTTTAAATATTTTTTTAAAATATCCACATTTAATATTAAAATAATAAGAAATTTAATTTTCTACAAAATTAAGAATTTATTAAGCAACTTAAATCAATGTTTCGAGTCAAAGAAAATATAATTTAAATTGTTTGTACTTTTAATCCGAAGTGCAAACGTTTTCACAAGTCTAAGTTTATATAAGTCTATATATAGAGAGAGAGAAAGCAAGACTAAAATAATATGTATAGTACACATATAGTAAAAAAAATTTAAAAATATAAAATTTGATCTACAAATATATTTTAATATGAAGATCAAATTTAACGATTTAAATCGAATATTTAGACTTTAAAATTTAATATACAAAAGACGAAATAACGCATGCTTGATGCTTAGTGAATTATCATAACCTCACCATATTTTCTTTTCTATTTCCGTACCATCCTAAAAAACGAATTGGATGATTTTCTAGTTCTTTGATAAAATGCCAAATCCTGACCCTGAGATCGCGCTTATGAGGAAGTCACGTGGCCTGCACAGTGCTGCACTGGCGCACTGCTATGGTTGTTGTTACTTGTTACGTGGCGGTATATTCGGCAATAAATTGACACTTGTTCAGGGGAACGATTGATCTGTCTCATAGTGGCACAATATAAGTGATGATTTCTATAATATATATATATATGAAGGCTAGGGTAGGGTTTAAAACAAATCCGGGCGGGTAGACCCGTCCGTGTCCGATCCGTGCCCGAATCCGACTCCATCCGTGGATCCCAGATCCACGAATCTACCACGGGTCGGATTGGCCCCAAATCCTCCAAATCCGTCTAAATTCGTTTCCGACCCGACCCATGCCCGAACGGGTCGGGTTGGAGGTTTTGGGTTTGGACCCGTGCATACCCGCCCCGCCGTAACCGTGGACCCGCCGTACCCGTGGATCCGTGGATCCGGGCGGATCGGATCCACGGGTACCGACCCGCCCCGTTATTAAAACCCTAGGCTAGGATGTTTCATGAAGCACCAAAACGCTCGTGTTCCACATTCGTTATATCCAATTTGAAAATTCCAACGACCGATCCGAACCGTTAAACATGATCTACATTTTGATGAACTTTTAAATTGAAGATACAGTGTGGGAGAATTAGGGGTTTGATACTCCATGGAGCACTCCTAACCCAAATTGGATATATATATATATATAGAGAGAGAGAGAGAGAGAAAGAGAGAGAGTGAGGCTATGGTGTTCCGCAAAGCACCAAAAGCACTGTACTTCGCCTCCATATCTTCAATTTCAAAGTCCAAACGACCGATCCAAACCGTTGAACTTGATCTTCATATTAAAATCTTCTTTGATACCGGATTTTACATTTTTTTGAATTTATTTACTATTTTTTAGAGAGGTCGAAAATCATTCATATCGGATGATCAAGAAATCGTTAGATTAACCAATTTTTCACCCCTTTAAAAAATTGTAAAAAAAATTTAAAAAAATGTAAAATTCGATCTCTGAAAAGAATATAATATGAAGATCAAGTTTAACGGTTTAGATCTATCGTTTGGATTTTGAATTTGCAGATATAGATGCGAAATACGTCGCGTTTGGTACTTTGCGGAACACCATAGCCTCACTCTATATATATATATATATAAGCAAAATTTTGAATATTTCAAACGATAGGTATATTGAACACTCTAGTTCTGGATCATTCAATTCATCAAAATTGATGAAATTGAATCACTTTAACTTTTAATATATTTTTCAAGAATTTATTTTTCACCAAACTTGATGAATTAAAAAACCAAGACGAACTAAATTATTCAGTGTACCTATATCATATAAAATTATTGTAGTTAACTATTACTAGATCACAAAAGAAAAGAAAAAAAACATACATGTAAATTATTTGAGGATTTTATATATTTTTTACATATGATGTATATATTTTTTAAATAATAATTTAGATATTAATTCTTGAGGAACTAATTACGGGGTAGAGATAGGACATTGACCTCTGGTTTTTGGCTCGATCCTTGATCGATCTCTGTCAAATTGGTTTTGTTTCGGTCTTTACTAAAAGATACTAAAGACAGAATCTTATAAAAATTGAATTTATTTTCATCAAATAAATTTTTATTTATTTGGCTCCTTCAAATTTTAATCCTGATTGACCTTAACCTGACCCCTCAAGTCTTTACTAATCGTAATAAAGTTGTTATTAAAATATAAGTATTTAGTTAATCAAGGACATAACATTAATTATTAATACACATCTATTAATCATCAATATTAATTATGATACGGTTCAATTTTACATTGAGTCTTAGCTTTTTTTCGGTTCATACCCAAATATGTATTGATTAGACTATTGACTATATATAGGCACGAAAAATTATAGTGGTAGAACTGTTAACGAATTGAGTATTGAAGATTTTTAATTGGTCCCAGATTGATCAGGGATCCCAAGATCCACCACGTGTCACTGCTCAAAAGATGAGGGACCCAAATTAATTATTCCGGCCCAAATTTCAGCCATGTACAACTATTTAAGTTACTTGTTCTTATATGTAAATAAAAAAATTGTTAAACTATGTACAACACCAATAGGAATTTCTGATTGTGTTTTTGTCTTGTTGCTAATTCCTCACTGTACCTCAGTGTTCTTTTTATTTTGTACTTTTGAAATTATTATTTTGAAAATTGTCAAGTTTGATTTGAGTTATCTTGAATTGTCCAGTTTGATTGCATCGAGATGCGTGTTGCAAAAATAAATTCTTCTTGATTTTTATCGCCGACGATCGATCGCAACCGGACGGTCGGTTCGGACCATTGAATTTGATGTACCACAGTTAACGCAGTAGCAAAATCTGGTCCAAATTGTATGGGACCCCACTGAGTCTTAATCCTGACTACGCCACTGATCGAGTGAGTCCGGCCTAACTCGTACTTTGAGTAAAAGGTCATTCGAGTCAGCTAGCTCGAGTTAGATTTAACTGAAGCTAAATTTGTTCGAATTGCTAGCGAGTCAATTTGGAGTGAGTCACGAGCGAATCACAAGTCGTCCGTGTTTTGCACACCTCTCTGTTGTGGAATTAAGTCTTCTACTGTGCGGCATTGCGCTGGACGGAATCTGAACCGTTTAAGTGCCTCATAATTCTTGTTCCGAACTTAAATCCCTCGTGAATGTCATCTGAGCGGTTTATCAGCGCGCAGCTCTTGTGGTGTGCGGTAGAAAAATTGGTTCCCTCTTTCGTTATCATCCTCCTATTAGTAAATTGCACAATGATGTGGCGTACACATTCGACATTGTGAAAATTAAAATAAAAAAGTTTCAAGTCCTTGTCAGCCTCTTTTAAGTAAATTTATCTTCTGTACTAACCATAGAATTAAGGGAATGGGATCTGGTGCTGCGCGGGACCGTGTAGCGCAGCATCAGAACCGTACGATTTTCACTGATTTGCATCAAGATTCGTGTCAAAGTATAAAGACCCCCCTGATTTTCATCTCGGACGGTCGATTACGAATTGGCGGTCGATCCGGACCGTCCATCTGGTGTAGCGCGGTACTGTGCTACAGCAAATCCGAGTCCAGAATTAAGGGCTAGCTTGCAGTATATTTTTTCTTTTCTAAATCCAGTCTGACTTGTATACAGAAAGATTAAAGAGAATCATTTTCATTTCATCTCTAGAATCATTTTTTCATTCCAGCTTACATTTTTTTTTCACGAGTTGTTACCCGTGAGATGCAGAAAAAAGAATTTGGCAGTTAAGCAGCTGAATCTCGATTTAATTAAGAATCCCATAACAAAATTGAACAAAAAATATACATCATTATTATAAAATATTATACGAAGAAAACAATCCAAATAAAAAAATTGAACGTATATAAACTTATATTGCTACCCAAAACCCTCAATAAAAAAACTGTAAATTTGCAAAGTCCTTCCTTCGCAATTATACAAACAGGCAACAAATTAGCCTCCTTATTTCTACGATATATATATTATTCGAAGGGAGAAAAGAAAAAATGTTCCCTACTGATAAGCAAATAAAAAATGATTATGGCTTGAAAGGTGCAAAGACTACCACCGAGTTGTGGCCACCAAATCCAAATGAATTTGAAATAGCTGAAATACATATTTTCAAATTAAGGAAGATAATTCAGTGAAAAATGGAAAAGCAGAAAGCTTATATGAACACATAACTACTCACCAACATTAACTTCATGCTCCTTCTTTCTGTTTGGTACAGTATCAATTTCAACTGAGGGCTCTATATTCTGTTATTTATAGAAAGAATACAAAATAAAATTGTCACGACAGTAGGCTATTTAAAATGTTAAAGGATTTAATGTGATTGATTTTTGCGGACATTTCATGGAAATTTTATTTTTATCAAGTTTCATTCTAATATCAGCACTTACAAAGCTACATTGGTTAATTTACGATCAATTTGCTTTATGATTTAAAGCTATACTTACAAATTGGTTAATGGTTGGGTGCAACCAACCAGTATTTATTGCTTTGATGGTTGCAATGGCTTCTAATGCTCCTGCTGCCCCAAGACTATGCCCTATCATAGACTATATATAAATAAAGACCGAGAAAATGTCAGTTCGGAAAAAGGAACAAGAATCTAGTTACACAGTGTCAGAAAGATCTTTGTTGTTCATTTGGAATATGTCTGCTCAAAAAATGTGTGGCTGGGACAGGATGTACAATGTAATTTTAAGGATCTAGACTAATCCGAAAATTGGACGTCCCTCCATCAGTCGACAATACAGGATTCTATTTCTACCACAAAAATTTACAGAAAACAGAAAAATCCAGACATTTACCAGTCAATTGTGTGACGTTCTCGTCATTATGACAATGAAATTTGCTATGGACAAGTTAAAATATGTTGATCTTTATACTTCTTTTTGTATCAGAATGTTTCCTAAATTAAAAATCTAAAGGAACTGATTGAACAATTAGTGACTTTCAGTACGTGTCCTTCTATGGCTCATGAGCCTGAATCCAAACAAGTGATTAGGGGAGAAAAAAATGTAAATAAAACTGGGAATGTAAAGAAGATGATGAAGAAGCTACCTTTGTTCCATTCATCTTGATCTCTGACGTATTTTTGAAAACCCTTTTTATGGCGTTCAATTCTGCCAGATCACCTAAAGGAGTGGATGTGGCATGAGGGTTTATATAGTTAACCTATCATTCATAATCAATAACCGATTAATTATTTGTACAGCTTGTCTTACCTCAATAATTTGAAAAACAAACTAGTCACCTGTTCATGCTAATAGAAGGAAATAAGTTGAAATTACCTCCTCTGGTGCGACACCAGCATTTTCAAGACTTTGTTTGATGCAAGATGAGACACCAAACCCATCGGGCCGTGGTTCAGTCATGTGATATGCATCACAAGTAACCCCACTACCTAGATACTCGGCAATTATAGGTGCATCCCGTTTCATGGCATGCTCCAAGCTCTCCATTACCTTATGCAAATTGAACACATTTTTTTAAATAAGTCATCTTCAACTAATTGAGGTCAACATGATGGTGCTATAATAATAGAAAAGAAAAATCCATATATTGACTTGTTGTATGTAACTGTGCATTTACCAGAACTCCAGCCCCTTCACCCATAACAAATCCATCACGATCAATGTCCCACGGCCTAGAAGCAGTTTTTGGATCATCATTTCTTGTCGAGAGAGCCCTACATGAGGAATGTTGTTGGGATTTCATATTTTATTATTTTAATATTCTAGAAAATTATTTACACATGACTTTGTATAATTAGAGCAGCATATCATATTGAACAGTAATTACATAATGACAAACTGAAGGTAACTAAGATTACCCTGCTGGTCTAATTTCAGATAGATTTAGATGATACTAAATATATTATGATGGCAAGTTTAACTAACAGTACTACCTGCAGGCACTGAAACCTCCCATGCCGCTTGGAACAATAACAGCATCAGTTCCACCTGCCAGAATTATATCAGATTCACCTCTCCTGATATGACTAGCGGCTGCATGAAAGCTGTAGTTGGAGGTGGCGCATGCTGTAGATATGGAGTAAGTTGGGCCCATGAACCCTATATCTATGGCTAGAAGTGCTGATCCCATGTTAGTAATGATGTAAGGGATGAAAAAGGGACTCATTTTACGAACGCCTTTGCCTATCAGAGATTCTATGCCATTAGAAAATGTACCCATCCCACCAACGCCAGTGCCAAGTAGTACACCGGCTCGTTCCATGTCAAGCTGAAATTGATTAGGCAAAATGTCAATAGAGACTGTGAAAAGAGTCCGCAAAACAAAATTTATGCAGCATTACCCCAAAAAAAAAAGCTACAAAAAATGAGTCTAAATATCATTAAATTTATTTACTGGTAACAAACATGCATGTCAGGAAGTGTGTTGAATGAAGAAAAATAAAGCTCAACGGCTCCTTTCTTTAATGAAGTGAAGAATTTTGATTTCAACTGATAATATTACAAATACAATAGACTTACTGTCCATTTGATGATTTTCTATTCTTTTTAGCTTTCTTTTAATTCAATGTCCCTCCAATGTTTTCACCTAATCAACACCATTTTAAGAATACAACTATTGCCATACCTAACCAGCTAACCTTTCAACTTCTCAAGTTCAAGTCATGATTTGTTGACCACAGTCAACTCTGAATTCTTCTGGGCTTGTAAAACAAGCCCTTTCAAAGACCACAGACAAACAGGCCCAAAAGCAAGAATAGTTTCGAACAATGTTCTAATAGCAAGCTTTGGAAGACCCAATTTAAAGGCCAGTGTTCTAAAGCCCATCTATCCGGCCCACATTCAGTATCGAATTCCCACATAACTTCTTGACCTTTATTAATTAGTAACAGTATTTGTAGAAAATAATTTGATGAGTAATCGATCCATCGTGCTTGGTGTATAACCCCTTGTAAAACACTTGACGAAAATATAAAGAAGTGCAAGTACAATCACCTTTTTGAAAGCTTGCGTGTCGAGACCAAGAGCAGCATTTTCAAGTGCCTTCTTCCCGCTCACAATGCCATACCTCCAACAATTATCCAACCTCCTGTCATTCTTACCATCTATGTAACCTTCTGAAGAAAAGTTTCTTATCTGACCTGCGAACTTCGTCGGGAATGTGGAGGCATCAAACCGGTCGATCATGTCGATCCCATTTTCTCCTTCCAACAACCGGTCGTAGTACGTGTCTACGTCATTGCCGAAAACTGATACTATTCCCATGCCGGTTATGACAATTCGTTTTTTCGGGTCTGTCTCTCTCCGTGGTGCTGCAACCGTGGTGGAGGCAGCAGATACGCGGTGGTGATGGCGCCGAAGAGACCGCGATGGTGGCCGGGCGGAAATAATTGGGTGCTGGAGGAAGAGAGAATGGTGCATGGTGGAACAGGTGTTAGAGGCGTGGAAATGGAGGTAAAGTTGGAGAGATTAGACAGGTCAATTCATGAATTGATGAACAATGGCGATATGGACGAGGAGTCGAGGTGGTGCTTTTATAAATAAACCAGTGTAGATGAAACGTGATATAATAATAATATATTAATATACAAAGTATAAATTAATCATGCATACTTTATATGAAGAAAGGATCATGAATGCAATTTATGTAAGTATTTTCTTTTCTCATTTCTCATTTTCCTTTTTTTTTTATGTGTATTTTGGTTTTGTTTTCGTTTGAGACAGAAATCGCGTGTTGTTCTACTTTTGGGGTGACATCATAACTTTAGTAAATTAAGGTGTTTTGGCGAGCTCCGAATTTGAGTGCTCGTAATCACATATTTAAAATACAAATGGTGATTCAAACGGTTGAAAATATTGTTTATATTCAAATTCACTAAGGAACTAAAATTTTTCATTAATTTTAGAATTATTTAACTATTTTATCGAATGAATGAAAAATATATTGATCTAATCAGTGTTATAAAATGCGGATTTAAATATGTATACGGAAGTTACTCACTGGTTCTACACATGTCGTAGTTACTCAGTGGGAAAGAGCAAATTCACTACTAAGCCCGCATGCATAGCGCCCTTTGGTCCTCCGGTCAATGCCTATCTATCCCGCTATCTCGTGTCCCATATTATGCGGTATGCGGTCGCATATACGGATTTATATGTGTTATAATTTTTTATTTTATCAAGAAAATAAACAATATAAAACATAACTTATGCGGAGGAGAGCAAAAAAAAGGAATATAAATAAATTATGGCACTATGATTCCGTAGTTAGGAGACCAAATATTTTCAATTTCTATCTAAGCTTCCGCATATCTTACAATGTGTCCGCATATATGCCGCATATCCGCCACATATATTATTATTCATCCACATATCCACCTAAGCGGATCATATATACGCCCGCATAATTATGCCTCCATAATAATCATTGCATATAACTTCATCCCATATAACACTCCGCATACGCATAAGCGGTCACATCGACCGCCTTTTACAACATTGTATCTATCGATTACAGACTTCTCCAATTTAATGCACTTTCCGCCCATCCGATGAAATAGTAAAAAAAAAATCTAAAGATAGAAAATTCTAATCTCTAAATAGATTTTAGTATGAACAACATTTTCAATGGTCTGAATTGACCATTGTATTTTGAATTTTAGATATGTAGTCGCAAATAACGAAGTTTGGTGATTTCGCAAGCATCTCACTCTTATAATTTTACAACTCTTTAAAAAATTATAGGTTTGAAATTAGTAGTTGAATTTATGATATTATACAAGTTTAATTATACCAAATAATTAAAAATTGTAATTATTTATATTTAACGCATAATTTCATATATACACCTAGATCTGAGACTTCAAAATAACGTAAATTTTCTTTTAAGCTATATAAGATCATATTTACCGTTAAAAATACAAAACTCTCATTTTTACCCAATTAATATAAATTATATTAAAACTAACTCAAAACTCATCAAATATTCATTCTACTCCTCATGTTTTCAACAATATACTCTTTCATACAATAATTCTAATAAAACACAATGTGAATGAATGCTACAAAATTTATCAAAACAATCAACAAATCATGTAATTATTTATATATGTAACTTATGTTTACATATTGACACTTTTAGCCCCAAATATCATTAATGTTGATCACTAGAGGTGATCAGGAAAAGTGCATTTATTTATATACAAATGGAGGCAATTCAATGCAATAAAAAAAATACAATGGTCCACTGTGTAGTTGCTTGCTTTCCTCATTAATTATAAAGCCATTTGTCGATTAATATTGTTTTATGACGAGTAAATTGCATATTTGAACATATTTGATATATCTCTTACTTAGATTGGGCATATGAGAGTTATTTGTATTTTTAAGGATAAATATGATATTACAAATATTAGAAGAAAAAGTACGTAATTTGAAGTTTTTGAGAATAAATATAAAATTCTGCGAGTATTAATTTGATTATATCTCATGACATATATATTAAATTAGATTTACATTTTAATTATAAAAATATACAGAATCAACTTGTAAAAGAACAACATGCTTATATTTTTTTAACCAAATTAATTTAAGAAATTAAACAACGTGATGAGTAGTCAGTCAACTTAAACCACGTCAACTAATCTAGTTGTTTTTAATTAAACAAAAAAAAAAAAACAGTTTGGTATTTCTTTCCGAAGTAAGAATTAATTTCGATACAATCATTGTTAAGAAAAATGCATGTTTACGTACTTTCCCCTTCAAAGCATTCGATTTCATTAACAATATTTCTCAAAGAAAAATTAATACTGATAGATGTGAAGTACTAATTAATTTTACTAATAATTTTCTAATATATGCTTAGTTAAGGTATATAAGGAAAAAAGAATACGAGTCCATGCCTATGTTACATTATTCCATCCCGGTATTTTGCATAATTAATCAGGATATATATTTATGCATGAAACCCAAAACGGAATAATAATATAGATGTTTTTCAGGGTAAATATGAAAAATAATACCGAGTTATATATTTAGTTAATTAATGATATAGTCAAACATCGCATGTATTGGAACTTCCGTCTTTGATAGTTACATCAACATCGACAAGTTATTACTCTATTAATTGTTAATTTGTCACCAATTTTCCCTTAAAAGAAGTAATTTTTTGGGCATGCATTTGATAATTGTCTCCGAAATTATATAATTTGCACTCAAGGAATGAGATCATTTATCGTGTAGTACAACACAACATGTTATTTGTTCAACTGCACCAAGATTAATTCGTACAAATAAAATAAAATAAAAATCCTTCATAAATCCGCCATTCATACGCCATGCAGGCATGCAGCACTTCCAAAATTTGAATAGGATTCGACGTCCTTAAATAATGAAATCGTCCCTAAATTTATACATATGGAATAACACCCCGAAGATTAATTCGTGATTTCAGATTCGTGATTTGTTCTTTAATACGTAGATCATTTTAATTAAGGTCTTGTTTGGGTCAATTTGGAAGTCAAGGAATATTAGAATATAACTCTATTTTAGTACGGAAAGAATGTCAAATTTGAAATTAAAAAATAAAATAGTAGATAAAAGAGACTATTTTCATATACTATCACATAGATGAATATCAAAACACTATTCTAGTATATTATATATATTTTATTATTATTATTATTATTATTAGACAAAAATTTAGGTGCACCATTCTAGGTGCTTCCTAGGTATTCCAATCAATCCGTACCATTTGATTGAAATGTATGATGCGAATCTTAATGCATTTAAATGGTACGGATTGATTGGAGTACCTAGGGAGCACCTAGAATGGTGCACCTAAGTCTTTCTCTTATTATTATTATTATTACTATCTTCATTATTAAAATAATATTAATACTTATTATTTATTAATATTATTAGTTTATTATTTTAAAATAATGCATATTATTATAATTTTTAAGTTATAATTATTTTATTACTATAATTATCATTATTATTTTATTATGTTGTATTATATTGGTAATTAACAATATTTTAAGTATATTATATATACTTCATTACTATTATTATTAATAATAATATTATTATTATTTTAAAATAGCTTGCGATTATAACTTTATATTGTTGTTCTTATAATAATTATTTTTATAACTAACAATATTTAGTATACTATATATACTTTATTATTATTATTAGTATTGTTGTTGTTGTTATTGTTGTTGTTAATATTATTATGTTATCTTTATTATTTTAAAAGGCATGCCGCAGGATTCTCGAAGCCGAAAGTTGGTCGGATGCAATTGATTGAAGAAGCGAATCATAGCTCTCGGGAGAGATAATAGGGCTTGATGCCTAGGGGCTTCCCCTTACGGATTGTCTACCGAATAGAATGTTGCTTTGATTGTCATCTAACATAGATAGCTCTTCGAGCACAACGTTTCTCGAAAAGAAAGCATCGCCTAATAGTACCATCCTTTTTTTGCCCTCCGTGGCTAAGTCAATGATGTATTTTTATCGTTGATAGGCCATTTTGCCAAAGGCCCCAAAACAGTAAAGGTCCAGTACCATCTGGAAGATCCATAAAGGCCTGCAGGTATCCGAAATAGACCACGTGTACAAACAACAATAAAGCGAGGATATCCGCCAGGATAGATTTTCTGGTGGTAAGGACCCCTTCAGTTTATAATGCCATATTAGGCGAGGTTCGCTCAATATTTTTGGAGCAGTAGTTTCCACATCTCACCTAGCCGTCAAATTCCCAACTCCTTTCGGGATTGGTATAAAGCGAGGGGCGCAGAATGAAGCTCGAGAATGTTACCAAGCTACATTAAACGGGCAAATACACCAGGTTGGCCCCATGGAAGAATCCAACCTTCTGAAATCCTCGAGTATTGATGAAGCACAAGAGGAAACATTAACAAACATCGAAGAAATCAAAGATGTTCAAATCGAGGAAGGCAAGTTCCTAAAGATAGGAAAGGCCCTTTCCGGCCAACTCAGGGACGATCTCGTGCAATTCCTCAAGGAGAACATATCATCATTTGCTTGGTGAGCTGAGGATATGCCGGGAATACGAAGGGAGATATCTGAACATCGCTTATATGTTAAGCGAGACTACAAACCCATTAGGCAAAAGAAGAGAAACATTGGGGCCGAAAGGCAGAAAACAGTTCGAGCAGAAGTTAAAAAGTTGGTAAAAGCATGTTTTATTCGGGAAGTAACGTGCCCAGACTGATTGGCGAATCTCGTGCTCGTTAAAAAGGCAAACGGAGACTGGTGCATGTGCATTGACTTTACCGACCTCAATAAAGCATGCCCAATGGACCCCTTCCCTCTACCTAGGATTGATCAACTAGTCGATTTTACAGCAGGGCACGCTGTGTTGAGCTTCATGGACGCGTTCTCCGGATATAACCAGATAAGGATGTACCCGGAAGATGAAGAAAAGATCGCATTCGTAATCGATATGGGGCTTTATTGTTACAAGGTTATGCCATTCGGGTTAAGGAACGCAGGAGCCACCTACCAGCGGATTGTCAACAGGGTATTTGAAAAACAAATTGGGAGGAATATGGAAGCATACATAGACGATATGCTTGTGAAAAGAATGAGGGAAGATCATCATATTAAGGATCTAGTCGAAATTTTTCAAGCAATGAAAGCCATAGGAATGAAATTGAATCCAAAGAAAAGTTTTTTCGGTTTGGCAGGAGGAAAGTTCTTAGGCTTCGTAGTCTCGCAAAGGGGGATCGAAATTCATCCAACCAAATCAGAAGCCATACTCAACATGCAACCTCCCAAGAATCTCAAAGAATTACAAAACTTAACGGGACGCCTGGCCGCGCTGAATCGATTCATAGCAAAGTCAAGCGAAATATGCTTTCCTTTCTTCAAAGCATTACGTCGGGACACGAAATTCGAGTGGAATGAAGAATGCGCAACAACTTTTTCTCGCATAAAAGAATATCTGGCCAACCCTCATTGCATGTCCCGACCACAACCAGGGCAACCCCTGCTACCATACCTAGCCTCTGCAGACCAAGCTGTCAGTGCAGCTCTGGTAACAGAAGAAAGGGGAAAGCAACTTCCTGTCTACTTCGTATCTCATATTTTAAGAGACGAGGAAAAAAGATATCCACCTCTCGAAAAAATGGCACTGGCCTTGGTCATGGCCGCCCGTAAGCTCAAACCATACTTTCAGTCATACCATATCAAGGTGCTTACTAGCACACCTTTAAAGAAAATCCTTACGGACTTTAATGCATCCGGCCGACTCCTTAAATGGGCCCTCGAATTATCCGAATTCAATATAACTTACCATGCGAGGCCTGCACAGAAGTCCCAAATATTCGCTGATTTTATCGCCGAATATTCCGGAGAGCAACCCGTTGCCGATTCTTGGACGTTATTCGTGGATGGAGCTTTATCTCAAGCAGGGGCAGGAGTAGGCGTCGCGATGATAGACCCAAAGGGGGAAAAGCTTAACTACTCCATCCAGCTACTCTTCCCATTAACCAACAACGCGGCAAAATATGAAGCCATAATAGCCGGGTTGACCCTAGCCAAGGAAGTAGGAGCTCGACAAGTACATCTATTCAGCAACTCTCAACTAGCAGTCCGGCAAATCAAAGACGAGGCGAAGGTAAACGAAGAGAAACTTTTGGCTTATAAAACAAAGTTACTAACATTGATGGATTCATTCGAAAAAGCCGAAATCTCCCACATTTCGCGAAACAGAAATGGCCTGGTTGACGCCTTGGCTAAACTAGCCTCGTTCGGACAACTTGACAAAAAGGAACCAGTTATCTGCTTGGAGATTCCTAACCCAAGTATTATGACTAAAGAGGAAGGTCTTCCCAATTGGAAATGGCGATAACTGGTACATACCGATATGGAACTTTCTCACGAGAGAGCTCCTTCCCTCTGATAGAATAGAGGCCAGACGAATCAAGTGAATTGCGCCTATGTATTGTATCTGCGACAACATTCTATACAAAAGAGGATACTTGAAGCCATGGATGAAATGTGTCCCGGATTTAAGCATAGAAAACCTACTGATCGAGGTACACGAAGGAGTGTGTGGAAGCCACCATAGAGCAAAAACATTGGCAAAACGTATACTTCGAGCTGGTTACTTTTGGCAAACTATAACACGGGACGCAAGAGATTTTGTCAAGAAGTGTCAGAAATGTCAGTCCCATAGCAAGCTTTCCCACATCCCTCCTTACGAAATGATCACCATATCGGGAGCATGGCCTTTCGACTTGTGGGGAATCGATAATTCGAATCTCTTCCCTAAATCCACCGACAAGTTAAATATATTATCGTAGCAGTCGAATACTTCACCAAGTGGGTTGAAGTGAAGGCTATCCAAAACAGGATTCCGCTTCAATCACTCGTTTCATATGGAGGAACATTGTTTGCAGATTTGGGGTTCCGCACGCTTTTGTAACTGATAATGGCACACAGTTCTGCTCAGAGCAAACGCTAGATTTTTGTGCCAACCTGGGAATACAGAACAACTACTCTTCTGTTAGCAAACCGTCAAGTAACGAATTGGCCGAAGTTATGAACAGAACAATCAAGGAAGGCTTAGAGCGGAAGGTCAATGCCCTGCATAGCTCATGGGCGGACAAACTTGATGAAATACTATGGGCCTACCACGTAACTCCCCAAGAAGCAACTGGGGAGTCCCTGTTTCAATTGGTTTATGGGTCAGAACCCATGCCCCCACTAGAAATGATTAACCCCATCAATCTGAACTGAAGCCCATGAAGGATCACTGGCGGGGGGAAACAAAGAAGAAAGAAGACTGGAACTAGATCTAATAGACGAAACGCGTAATTTGGCCAGATTTACCATTATGAAATATCAAAGGAGAATCAAAAGAGCTTTTGATAAACATGTTGCTCCTCGACACTTTCAACCCGGAGACCTGGTATTACGAAAAGTCGAAGCAACGGAGAAGCGAGTCAAGAAGTTGGAACCCGCATGGGAAGGTCCGTTCCGGGTAGCGTTATCACACGGAAACGGAGCCTACAAATTAAGTACGATGGAAGGAGACGAAGTACTGAGAACGTGGAATAGTATCCATCTACGTAAATTTTATCAATATAAAGGTAACCGTGGAAACTTTAAAATCCGGTGTAAAACCTCATGTATCTTATAAATTTTGATTAATGAATGATTAATGAATATCCTTTTTTCTTAATTTGACTTTAGGATTGTTATTTAAAACTAAAGAAATCTCACGAGGTGGGACTCGAATAAAGAAAACCCACGAGATGAGATCCGAGTTATAATCGCACAAGTACAGTAAAGAAACCTCACGGGGTGGGACCTGAAACAAAAAGAAAACCCACGGGTTGAGGTCCGACATTCGTACTTGATTCAAAATGGGGTGAAACCCAAAATAAAACCCACGGGTGGGACCAGAAAAAATAACCCCAGACTCGAATCCAAATGAACAACAAAGGCACAAGGGGAAACAACCTTGTACCGGAATAACATAAAGCATTTCAAAGTATTTCTTATCATTAGAGTAAAAATACAAAGTTCAAGGGGCATACCCCAAGAACAAACTTAGAAAGACTAAAGTACCAACAAAGAAAAAAGAAGCAAAAAATCAGAAAAAGGGTAAACTTAGATCAATAATATCTAACTGCCCTATTCTAAATACCGGTTGACCTACTGCCGGCAGCTGCATCTTCTCCCAGTGGATTCTGCCGAGGCCGAGAAGTACCAACCCGAGTGACTTGCCTAAGAGTCTCAGGAACGGAAAGATGAGCATGCCACCTAGAGAGGGGAAACGAATGGTGGAATCCGGTGGTCTTGGCGACGCGATGACTAAGTTTCATCTCTACCGCCCGCCCTTGAGGATCCCGAAATTTATCGGCCTCTTGGTCCCAGAAGAATCCGTCCAAGTCCAACACTTTGCATTCCTCATCAGAAGGAAGACGAACTCCTACCTCATCCGCAGTAATGGGGAAGAAACAAGAGATGTCCCGGAATACATTGTAGCAAAGCAGTTGGATTGGACCCTTCAAGGCATATAGGGCAGCATGATCGAAGGCAGTGCTGTTTAAGAAGCTGGGAACAGAAGACGATTTTAGAAGAGCAATCTCTTCGTCTTTCTATTTCTCCCGATCAAGTGCAGCGCCCAATTCAGATTGGACGCACTTTAGCTCCCGTTCCAAGTGCTGCTTATCACCAGACAACGCCCGATTCAAAGAATCCAAGCAACCCAACCGATCCTTGAATTCATCTCGCTGCACCACCACCTTGGATGTCCAGGTGGCAACGTCCGCGAGGTTCGGGATCGTTAATTTTTTGGATGCATGAGCAAACTCATCATGCACCCGACTCAGAAAATAACCAGCCTCAAGGAGAGACTGGTTCAGTTTCTTAATAGCAGCCAGCGGATCTTCCTCTTGGATGTTCATATAGGGAAGCCGATTGGCGTGAAATACATGTAGGGCGTAGTTCCCTAAACTACAGCCCGACTGGTCAATCTTTAGGGCCTCTGCTCTACCCGAAATATTCATGCACACCGAATCCGGGTACTAAGAGGGGAAGCCCTCCCTCCAGGGAAACCCAATACCGAACTCCCTGCTTAATTCCTGCTGCTCCTCATCAATAAGGAGAATAGGGGAAGAGGCACCAGATCTGCTCGGTTTAGAGAGATGCCTTGACTTCTTATGGACCTTGTCGTCAAGAGTTTGACGCTTCTTTTTGTCCGTACGTGGGTGGGAAGGTTCAGGCTTCTTTGACCGGGAGGGTGGAGGAATTGGAACCTTCCGAGGTTGTTCGGTATCCGATGCAGAGGGAACATCCTCCACCTGGATCAAAGTGATTTCTTCTCCGTCGTAAATGAGATCCATAGGGCTTTCGTCTGAAATGAAACACAAAATGGAAAAAAGATGAGAATGTCGTATAACAACTTAGAAAGATCATAACCCTAAACAACGGGTAATACCTTTTATAATCCGCTCCACGCGAGCGATTAAATTCACTTCCTCTGAACAATCGAGAAACTTAACATCCCAGTTGATTAACGGTCTCCACGACTTACGGATCTCTGCTAGGCTGGGAACCGATTGAGGATCCTCGAGAAAGAAGTAGCGAGACTTCCACCTGTTTATTCTCCAGGTGCTTTTTGTCTTAAAAATCCTAGAACGGTTTTGCCTTTGTTTCAGGCTTAACCATTCTTGATCCACCCGACTAACTAAATAAAAGTGGTTAAGAACCGAAAGGGTGGGACGGTCGGTTCCTAGAAAAACGAAATTTATTCGGAAAAAGGTTTCTAAAGAAGTAAGATGGCACCAAGCGTATGCACTGAATTGTGCGGGTGCCACATCGAATCTAATTAAAACCTCCCTTTGAAATTCTGTTAAGGGAAGCCTAAAGCCACAATTAACCATGGAGGTGTAGATACACAGGCCTTTTGGTATGTCATAGGCTCGATCTATTGGGGTTGGCCATACTACCCGAGGGAGACTGTCATGGACTTCATAAAATAAACCTTGTTGGAGTTGTAAACGAAAATTCTCTGCCCATTTGGCAGAGCTAGTACCCTCGTAGGTCTCCCTATCTGAAGGGTACATCCGTGCAGCAGGAAAATCTTGGTCCCGAGGGAGAAGCCTCTTCCTAAGACCTGAAGGCCTCCCAGGTTCATGGTGAGGTACTTCTTCTAAGACCATCTCTGGCTGAGCCTCCACTTCTTGTAATGCGATGTTAGGATTTGAAGGACCTTCAAGATCCTCATCAAACATGTTCCAACCTTCCCTAATTTCAGGATCCTCCATTAGTTCTTTATCAGGACAACGAAAAGGATTGGATGATGAACTCATGTTTTTGATGAAAACCTTGTTACACAGAAAAAAGAAACCAAGCTAATAAAATCAAGAACAGAACATCAAACAAGAAAGCTAGGGTATTAATGGCGAAAGGATTTAGTTCGTAAAAAACCTTGATTAACAGACCAGGTACTAACAAAAATTTACAAAAAACGACGAACAAACGAAGATTGATTACCTTACCGAAAGAGAAAAGAGGAGATCTTGCGAATAAGAAAGCTCGAAAAGGTTGAAGAAGCTTAAAAACTTATACTGTAATGGAAGAATTCTTGAGCAAGAATAGTTCTGCCAAGGGAAAGAAGATATTTATAGGTAATTGTGAGACAACGAACAGTCGTTCGATCTGAACCTATCGGAGCATGACACCTGTAACCCACATAGCCAATAAGAACAAAGTGTAGAAAAAAGTAGAAAAACGGACGGAAAAAGAATTCTTGAAGTGCAAAGGACACGACGCCTCGTTTTTCCCGCCCAAATCGTTCAAATGATTACCTCACCTATCGATACCGACGCGACGTTTCGATATTCGACAGTTGTAAAAAAATTCGAAGAAACCGATTTCGAAAAAGATCCTGGAAAGATCTCATTAAAGCCTCTAATATATTCAGAGAATAACATTAAAGGCTTGGGGGCCAGGAGGTATCTAGGGTTATGTATGTAAAAGTAAAATAATCCGGGAGGTAAGACCGGGATGTTGGGTTACGAACAGTTCAAAACCCGTCAATTGGCCTAAGCAGCGGAAAGACCGTAAAATAAAAATTTTACGTCTGACTTAAGCCGAGGATTAAGTGGGGTATGTCGGATAAACCACAGAGGGTGTCCACCTCCCGTTTATCCCTAACATCAAAACCCTACTTAATCCCTAAACAAATCTACTCCTTAACTGAATTCTAAAACTTTAATCTACTTACAAATTAAATAGATTAATATAACATTAATACCTTGATCCAAATTCGAATTGGACCGCAAAAGACTCGGAAGGACGACCAGAGTATCAGACGTCTGATACCTCTACCAGATGTCCACCAGGACGACCAGAGACCGGCTTATTTCTTATGCCAGAAATACCGAAAGCCGCGATATCCCGCAAAAACACTATTCACCGAGATACGAACTAAATAAAATATCTTCGTGAATCGTGGTTATCCAAAATATGGAATGCCGCTCTAACACAAAAATACTATTTTCCAAATCCCGTAAACAACCGTATACGAGAAAGAGAGAAAGTATATTTATCGATACGAATCCGAGTTAACGAGTCCGAGTCGATTTTGGTGCTTCTTTCTCTCTCCCCCTACCCCTCTATTTATAGGAAAATGAGGAGGATACATTTTTACAAATAAACCCTTGGAAAAAGTGAATTTCCAAAAATACCCTTAAGGATAAGCATGATGACATGGAATTTTTTTATTAAAAATTGCTTTATCCAAACATGCCGACCTTAATATATATATATATATATATATATATATTTTATATTTATTTATTTATTTTTAATTAAATTTTAATTAAGGTTTTAATTTGATAATGACTTTCATCCCAAATTCAAAACCATAACATATAATTAAAATCTAAATTAAATATATATAAATATACATAAACATATAATTGTTCTCAACAATTATATTTCTCAGGGTTTGGTATTTGTTTGGTTGCATACAACGAATCGTATACGTCTATAAATTCAACCGTTATTTTTGCTTGTCATCTTATATGACATATATAATTTAATCATATCATATATAATTAATTATAATCATCTTAATATTAATTATAACTATTTATAATTAATCATTAAGATTCTCTGATTTAGCTCCTATGCGGTGTGACCCAATAGGATCTGTGTTATGTTGGTAAATAGAATTAAAACCATTTTAATTTCTATAATCGTAGAAGGCATCTGACATCTGCGCTATGATCATCCAATTACACAGACGATGTTGTACTTATGCAATATCACGATCCACTAAACATTTTAGTCGTGTTAATTCTTTCGTCTCACAGTATCAGATTAGTTTCAAGGTAGGTGTGTGTCATTCTTGCAAACTTAATCTTTTCTCGAACTTGAGCAGACTTATCAAATATAATTACTCTTGTAATTATAATTACTCTATCAAGGAGCCCAGCGATACTGTAACTCGTATCAAGATACGAGGGACAATAGTACTTTCAGTAAATCATCACTACCTCAACTAAGCTATGTATACCGAAAAGCTATCGTTATGACTGTGTTTTACCGACAGCGTTAGATAACAATCACACATACACATCTCTTAGTAGGAAAGATGAATACCTCATACTTTAGAACTTAACACTGAATGAAAACATTAATGACACGTACACAATTCTATTTAATGTTTCATTCGAGGTCTGTCAAATACCATGTTCTTCTAACATGTATTTATGTGATTAAAATGGCATCTCATGTCTATGGTTTGTAAAACGTAACCATCTTTTAATCCACATTCTAACCTTGTAACAGTAAATTAATGTTCCTGCTAATTACCTTGGTTAGAGACTTTTAAGAGTATATATCATCTGTATTATGAAGTTTCACAATTCCAGTTATTGACTCAAGTCAGATAAAGGAATGATTCATAAATTCAATAATACTCAATGTAACAAAATGACAGTTTATTAATCACTCAATTCATGAACAAAGCTTTATGATAATTTATCATATTATTGACTTCTAGATTATTACAAACTAACACGGGAGGATATTTTTCGGAAGATGACCTTCCGGATGTATTCTTATGAGGCATACAAACTACCCGATTATAGAGATTAAGCCTTTAATATTATCAAATACAACAAGCCTTTAATATTATCAAATACAACATTACAAGCTTGGGGGGCAGATGATAGGACATTTTGCCAAAGGCCCAAAAACAGTAAAGGCCCAGTACCATTCGGAAGATCCATAAAGGCCTGCAGGTATCCGAAATAGACCACGTGTACAAACTATACCTCCCGATAGAAACCCAACCGAAAGGGCATGTCCCAAAATAGCATCCGAATTGGAACCGCCTCAAGTGTAACTCCATTATAGCACGATCTAAGTAACTGACCACGATTGAGATCATGGACAAAACCGACATTATCAGTATAAATACACCTATGTCCAAGAGAGAAGGGGATCAGACTCTGAGGAACACAAAACGCTACTAAAGAACTCACAACCCAAACAATAGGCAGTTAACCTCTCCGATTAACTGCTCTCCACCCATTTCCACAAAAAGATCACCTACGAGTTATCTCCTAGATAGGCCGTAACAATCGTGATAACAAAATATCCTCGATTGTATCTAATTCGATCGTAAGCGCATGACCTAGTCGGGTAGTACTTGGAGTGTCGAATTTACAGGAACAATTTGATTTACTAATTCTAAAACTGTTTACTAGTCTAAGTAATTAATAATGAGTTGGTTATGAATTTTATTAAAAATTAAAGAGAAATTTGCTACTTAAGAAAACTGAATTAATTAAGAGTCTAGGTTATCATATTTCAACTGTTCACTTGGTCATTTATCTACTCGGTCTACAAAACTTGATTGAGATTATTGTTAAGGGTGTTAGAAATAAAGTTCGATATTATATCCGATCTCTTGATTTAATACCGTATTCAAATCAAAATCAATGTCACAGTTTTGGTACTTAATCGATATGGTCCGAATTCATTAAGCATAAATTAATCAATCCAATACTTATTAAACATACATCTCCTTCTGATTTTTAATATGATAATAAATACCAAATTAATCCAATCCCTAAATCGCAACTTCATTTTTCGATACTTAGCTTAAACCTAGCATAATACTAATTTTATGGGTTTTATAATTCAATTTTGCGATTAAAATTCTAAAACCCTAAATTAACAATAACAATTCTCAGAATTATATAACAACAATCAATCACACGATAAAAAATAACTCGGGTTCAATTTCATTTTAGCTTAACAATTTCACAAGTTCAGGTCCCATATCGAAACAAACCTAAAATTATTTTAAATTATTTCTATTCCTAAAATACAAATCCACCTAAATACCCCCCAAGCTTGAACATTAGTAGCGACCTCGCTGTAATGTCAAGACAAAAAAAAATAAATATAGGGAATATGCAAGGAACTCATAAAGTGTGAAGGGTGATGATTTGTGTTTCCTCCCATCAAGTGTGAAAGGTGATGATTTATGTTTCCTCCCATCAAGTGCTCGGTTTAATGGGTTATTTTCTCTTATTGGTCTTGCGCTTATCTTTCCTGCGATTGGGTGTTACAACATGAGCCTCCTCTCCCTTGGCCAACTTCTGTCTTTCCTCCTCTTGTACTAGCTGAGCTTCAAGATCAGCCACTGTCCATTTTTCCTTTAGACAATTGTAAGTCATACTAAATTGACTAAAGGAGAGAGGAAGATACATGAAGATGTACTCAATGAGGAGATCATCAAAGAAATTGAACTCGTGTGAGAGAAGCGCACGTTGGAGCTTGATCATTTCAGTGATGTGCTCCCTAATTCTAGTTTTTTCTTTGTACTTAAGAGTGTGAAGTTTAGTCATGAGTGTACGAATTTGTGTCCTTTACTCACGGTAAACTTTTGCTCTAAAGCACTCAGGTATTTCTTAGTGCCAGAATCCTGGTCGGGTATACAACCTTGGAGAGTTTCATGAGTTGTCATTTTCATGATCATGAGACACATCATGTCGTTATGGTCTCAATCCTCCATGTCAGCCTTTTCAGGAGCGGTGGGCTCCTTTCCAACCGACACGGGACGGTCATAACGTAATGCTCGATCATACTTCATCATCCCCAGAAACAATCTAAGTTTTGGTTCCCATAGGTGAAAGTTTGCCCCGATTAGGGACGAAATTTGATTCATCATTGCCAAATTGTTTGAAAAATTTTAGAAAACAAGAGAAATATTAGTTTATGTGTCACGTTCCTTAATCACAATTTGTAAATCTATTTAAAGGCCTTGAACAAAAATAACTCTAAAATGACTCCGTTAATTTCATTTTAACCAAAAATACTATCCAGCATGAGGCCCCGATGGAAGCGGTCAATACTCTTAGCTATTTTGGTGTTATGCACAAGTACAAATGAGACTTTTTGCCGCTCTTGCCGATGAGTCCGATTGGCATATCTACGTACTAGTAAACAAGCCAGTCAAGTGAGGAGGTGAGTCACAAGCGAACTACTAAAGTACCAAGCCTCAAATGTTTTTCTAGACATCACTAGCACGTAGCTTCTCATTACTTTTCTTTATGCACCTTACTTTATGTGTATTAGCAACTACTTAATGTACTAATCCTTCGAAGGGAGAAATTAATAATCTGTTGCTGACACACGTCCTTTTAACTTTCGTGTTAGCGATGGTGTTCGGAAGGGAACACGATCGTTTAACAAGATGCAGCATATATTTCTAATTGCCTTTAAATAGATTAAAATCGTGCAAAAGTCTACATTGGACGTATCCTAAAAGGCAACTACTCGTCCACAATATACATATATTGTATTATCAACTAATAGGGGCTTTAAATTAAAATTCTTGGAGTCTTGGACTCTTGAAAAAGGCCTTAAGCATTACAAAATCCTGTAACGCATTATGGAATCTGTTGTGATGGGTTGACAGCTTTCCAGAATTGCCCTTATGTGCTTATTTGGCTGTCTTCTGGGCCATCTTGAGCAGGAACCCGTTACAATGGGTTAAGAACCCGTTATAATGGATTGGGAACCCATTATAATGGATTGGGAACCCGATATAACGGGTGACAAGGCGTTATGACACATCTCTGGAGCGTTACTATAATGCATGGCTTTGTGAAACACCTTCTCTGGTCAGCTCTTCTCCTTCTAACTCATTGTGACAGGTTGGTGATGTAGAGTTTTACTAAACCTTAGTTGCTAGATAGAGGTTGCAAGTATACAACCGTCTATTGTAGTACTTAGGGGTCGAATCCACAAGAACAAGTCGGACTTAACTTACAGATTTAAGTAATTTTAATTTAAGCGAAAAGAAAAGTTTCAGATTTGGGTTTGTTCGTTATTTTAAACTAAGAAATTGTTGTGAATTTTAACTCAATTAACAAATCGATTAGGACTTGTTAAGATGTACTATGCACACTTGTTGATACTTGTTTGGTAATTAATTTCTTGGTATTATAAGGTTACGATTTTCAGATTTTGGTACCAAGTGATATTTCTATTTAGATACCGTGTTTGCACTAGTTATGGCTTCATCTTTCGGTACTTGATTAAATTAGTCAAGACCCATTAAGTTCATACCTTCCTAATTATCCTAGTCATCATATTTCACATTTCGGTACTTAGTACAATTCGTTCGAATACTTAAGTAAAATCCATAATCAACAAACGTCACCTCTCGATCCTTAGTTCATTGGTTACTCTAATTCCTATGGTCTAGATCTAACATCCAATATATCTATTGCAAATATTAAATCTTAAATACAAACAATTCAAATAACAAGCAAGTCATAATGATAAAATCCGCAATCAATTAGCGTCACCTTCCGATACTTAGCCAATTAATCGCATTACGTTGTACGATCAAGGTTTAATTCTAAACCTTGAGATAACAATTCATGAGATTGCAACAATTAAAATAGAAAGCAAATCATAGAATCAAACAAGAAATTTCATTACTCAATCAAGCATTTCAACAAGAGTTTCAAGTTATCCTAACAAGACCCTAATACAAACTTAGCCGGACATGACTAAGGGGCTAAACATGATCAAACAATAGAGATACAAAGAAAGATAGAGATATACAACCAAAATTTTCTTTAAGGCTTCGACTCTTCTTCTCTTCTTCTTCTTCTTCTTCTTCTTCTTCTTCTTCTTCTTCTTCTTCTTCTTCTTCTTCTCTCTATCTCTCTGTGAAAATCCTAAGTTTTACCCTTTGTTAACTGGTTGAAATTCATGATGTGACTGTCCTATAACTACAAGTATTTATAAAGAATGAAAATCCTAGAAATAGAATTCTAAAACTGGCATTTTGTGCTTCTGCGCAAGTCTATTGTGGGGGCAATAATAACTATTACGGTCGCAATAGAGCTGTGAGTTGGAGTTATGGCCATCTCTGCATGTTCTGCATGAAGTCTTGCAGCCGCAACATTAGCTCTTGTGCCCCGCAATAAGTTTGAGTGGAAACTGCAACTCCTCTGTCCAGCTCTGCCAACTTGTATTGCGGCCGCAAGGATACACCTTGCTCCCGCAATCAAGTTGGAACTGCTCTGGGTGCTATGTAGAGGTTTATTGCGGCCACAAGGAAGGTTCCTACGGTCGCAATTGACCTAGCAGATGGTCAAATTGCGTCGTCTTGAATCTTGACTTGCTCCGAAGCATCCAATTTTGTCCATTTTGCTCCAAATACCTGTTTTTGCATTAAAACACTGCAAGGTAGTGACTTGAACTCTTTTTGTAATAAAACTTGTTTATTTGACTCTAAATTACGCTAAATTTGGCTTAAATTACAGACATAACCATAGATAAATGTATGTATAATTTGGCTTTATCAATTGGACACCCATTATGACGGGTTGCTGACCAGTTGTGACGAGTTCATGAAGTGTTATGGTAACGCTAGGCTCTATGAAGCCATCTCTTGATGTCTTGAGCTTGTCTTGACATGTTTTAAGCTTGTTTGGGCCTTTCCAACATCATGCTATACCTATGTTAACCTGCATCTCACCAAAACTCAATTGTGCAAGGTTAGTACTGATTTGTTTTGCAAATTGTCAAACAAGAGATGAGTTTAACCCAATAGGCTCCAATATAGGTGATGAGGATTTTGTAGGAAAGCTTCTATGTATGAGGTCAAGAAAACCAAGATAGAATGTCATTTTGAGCTCAATTAAAGCCCTACAAGCTCAAGGCCTTACTTACCAACCCGAGAAGGTGTATGCACAACTATGTTGAGGAGAATCACAAGAAACTGTAGTGCTCAACCTCTACCAAAATCTTGACCTTGCCCGCATAATCTTTATACAACATCGCGTGCAAATTTGAATCAAGTGAAGATGTCTATCAAAATCTCTATCAAGTACTCTTCAAGGACAAAAATCTTCTCACTAAACTTATTAAATGAGGCACATACTTTGAAAGAAAAGTAAATGAGGAGAGAATAATTAAAGACAAGAAGGTGGTTTACCTAACATGCAACAAAGAATGTCATAACATCCAAAATTGCTATGTCATCTTTTCTCAAAAGAGAAACCTACAAGAATGACGTTTCAAGAGAACCAACAAGAAAGCAATGCAAGCTACTTGGTTAAGTGAATCCGAAAAGAATGAAGATGAAGAAGAAGATATTAACCTCGGAAAAGGTGAAGTAGAGAATAAACTAGTCCTTGTGAAGAGACAAAGGACTTGCATGGAGATAGCTCTAGAAGTCATTAAGGAGCAAGGTATGACATACATAAAAAAGATATTATCTCATGCTAAAGGCGATGTATATGCCAAAGAATACGAAGAAGTCTCAAGGAGACTTGAGATGTCATCATGCATTCCAAGGATAGACATCTTAAAGTTGATTAAGAAACCCTTCAGTCCTCTAATTTCAAAAAAAGATGGAGAAGCCATTGACACTTCCAAAGATGGATGTTTCAAAGCGAATTGAGAAGCCTTTGAGTGTTGTAAAAGTAGATGCTTGTGCACAAGAGAAGATAGCTCAACCAAAGGCAAAGATTACAAGTGCTCAAGATATGGTAGAATTTGACCTCTCTAAATTTAATGATGATTCTTTTAATAAGTCTTGCGATGAGTCTTATGAGTTGGATAAAGATAAAGAGTCTTTTAATGTAACTAAACTTAAGAAGTTACTTGATGAGTTCAAAAAGTCTATGAAAGTTAAAGATGCTATGATTAATGACCTTAAGTCTAAGATTGAATTTCTATAAACTAGGGTTAAAGACCTTGAGACCAAAGTTGATTCTGATAAAGAAAATGAATTAAAAGAAGAACATCCTTGAACTTCTAAATTTGTTAAGTTTGTTAAGGCATCAAACCATGATATTAAAATTAACTATGACAAGATGTACATTGGTCAAGGTCCACAATGACAAAACCATGCATGAATTGGTAAATGAACAACCTTCTAAATAGAAAAGCAACCTAAGACAAATGACAAACATATTCAAGCTAAAAATCATGCCTACATGTATAACAAGAGATACACTAAGAAAACCAAATTCACTAAACCTAATTCTAGAAATATGGTAAACAAACCTACAGTTAGAAATGATTATAAGATTACCAACCATCATAGAGCTCAACAACCAAAGCTTTATGTTAAGAATATGTATGGTAGATTTCATGTGTTACATGATAACAAGAAAGTTGGTAACAATTTTCAAAGAAAAAAGTTTAATGGTACCAATACATAACCCTACAAATGTGCAAAATAATTATAAGAATTTTAGTAGAAATTATCAAAGAAAGGGATACAATAATGTCTACTAATCAAACTATCATCCTAGACAAAATAAACAACATTTCATGGTAAGTATGGATTAAGGGCGAGTTATTGAAGACCTAAATGACTATGATCATAGCAATATTAACTCCAAGACTATTTTTTGTTCATCTTGTTTGAATTTTGGACATCAATAACATTTTTTCGTGTTAAGAATGGTAAGAATATAGTTTCATTTGATGTGCCTAGCACAAGTGGAACTAAACCAATTGTCTAGAGAGTCACAAGACTCCGCCAATTTGATTTTCTTTTGAGTATTGTGTTAAGGGGGAGTCATGTAGCAAAATATATGATTTAATGTCCATTTGATTGAATCATATGTTTTGTGAAACTTGTTTGATCGTTTTATCCAAATCATAACCCATTCTAAGCATTTGCATGAGTTCAAAATACATTTTGACAGCTGAACTGAGCCTAATAATATCAAAGATCAAATTGGAAGCATAGCAGCAAATTATTTCACAAATAAAATTGAAAATGCTTACATTATGGAACCCGTTACAATGGATTGGAGACGCATTATAACAGCTGGGAGCCTGTTATAACGGGTCTGAACTTCGAAAAATTAGCCGTTGGAGCTTTGAATGTTGGTTGCATTACATAAAGGAGAGAGAGACCCGTTACAACCGCTGGGAACCTGTTGTAACGAATGGGCAATCCATTGTAATGTGTTGCTATAACGGGAGGGTTCTGAGTGCTATTTAAACCATTTCCTCTTCTTCAAACTTCATCACTTCAACTATAGAAGCGAAATTCCCTCTTCCGAATAGTTATCCAAAGAACCTCCACTCCAGCAAACTTCAATCCAATTAATTCTCTCTCTCTCTCTCTCTCTCTCTCTCTCTCTCTCTCTCTCATGCCAAGATGATTTTTTCAGCAATTATTGCTCTAATCCTCTTTATGGCACTACCAAATTAATCAAAGTCTACAAAATTGGAGGTAAAGAAGAAATTAAAGCCTACTCGAGCAACGATACAAAATGAGCAAGAAGAAAATATGAAAATCACTCTAATATGAGGTGTGAAGTGTGAACGTGCTCCTCAACTTAGAAGAACAAATTCGGAACAAAATCCAAACTTCTTGCCAAACATTATGGATGACATTCAACACCTCTCTCAACAAATATATAACATGTCAATGATCGCGATGCTTGATAAGACTCAAGCATTCAGGCAAGAAGAAGATAAAGAAGAGAGTAGTGAGGAAAAATAAAAAAACAATTAGGATAGAAAAATCGTAATTTTCAATTTGTTATGCTCCAATGAACAATCTTTAATATGTGTATTTTTCGACACTTGTGATTTAGTGAAATTGGACACGTTTACCTTGTAGAATGGTGTAGTTCCTTGCATAGGTTCAGGAGCTTAAGCTTGGTGTCTTGTTGAGAACAAACCAAAAATATGTTTCGCAATTGTAAGAACACTTGTGATTTAGTAAAATCGATCCTGGATGGTATTTTTGGATCCGGGGTCTCGTTGATGTAGGCCGAACCACGTTACATAGCGTATTCTCTTGCTTTCTCTTGATCTCTCTTGCTCTTTACTCTCTATTTTTACTATATTTTCACTTTATTATTGAATTGCTCAATTGTTATTAGTACTTGCTTGATTGTGATTTTAGCTAGGTGATTAAGGTCCAAATATTTGAATTGTAATTTATAGAACGCTTCTGCACTAGCACTTTACTTTGGGATCTCATTCTAACAGAGATTGTGTACAAAGACCCCAAAGTGGTATGACCCTTCTTCGAACCTCGCACAAGCGGAAGCTATGCGCACTGAGCTGCCATTTTATTTAACTAATTTTTTTTTTCAATGGCTTGTTTTAGAATGATGTATTATTTTTAAATTTCTTGATCTTCATTTCTTCGAAAAACATATGCAAATTCATATGAGTAAAACATGTATGCTCTGTTATGTACGTAGGAATTGGTACTTTGAATTGGGCTATGGTGCTCGATCAAAGCTCAGATATTTCGGTGCTTAACCATCAAATTTCACATATAGATGACTCAAATTTTAATTTATCATGTTTAATAATTTGTTATATCTAAATCTTGTGGGACAAAAGTTTTCTATTTTTATTATTTTTAAATACTTTTCTGATTTTCTAAAATAGCTTCAAAATAGTGATACAGTGACCAATTTTTATACATAAAATAAGGCACTTTCAAAATTCAAACAAGTACTCACATTAAAAATATAAACTTTTTGAATCTCACATGATTTTTATATAAAATTATTGAGCATGATAAATCAAAATTTGAATTGTTTGTTGTGAGCTACGATGATCAAGCACCGAGAGGACGATGCTTGATCAAGCACTATAGTCCAACTCTAGATCTTTTTATGTTATTAAAAACAAAAAAAAATTAAATCACAGATATTACAGTTTCCATTTGAGACAATCAGAAATTAAATAGTAAAATAGTAGAATGCCTTTGTTGTAACAATATACACTACATTAAAAAAAATGCCAATCCAGTCGCCTTTTTTAATAAACCGATGCAGAAACCAAAACAAATTAACTATATAGCATTATTTACGAAGGAACAATCCAAAATAAAAGACAGCTGGAAGTTAAAACAGGTATATTACTTCCCAAAACCCTCTATAAAAGTGATGTAAAATATCCAAAAAGTCCCTCAATTTTATATATATTAATTATCCAATTGGTGAGGTGTGACACCATTTTCACCTCCAATAAGCAAATCAGAATATATGATCATGGTTTGAAAGGCGCGAAAACCACCACAGAGTTGTGACCACCGAAACCAAATGAATTTGAGATGGCTGAAATGCATGCACATGTTACAATTACAAATTTAAGGAGAAAATTTAGTGGTTTGATATATATTTGGGAAATAATATGTTAAAAACGAGAAACAAAGATAATAAGATAGGAGGAAATTAAGCTATGTTAATATGCATATGATCTTTCTTTCGTTCTATGCGGCTATGTATATAAGAAATAGAAATTCTTGATTTTAGAGCTTTTTTGCTATTTTTTAAATAGTTTTTAAAAACAGTCCATATATATTTAATATTAAAAAGTGCTATTTTCTGAATTGTTTTTTAAAAATATTTAAAAATAGTAAAAAAACTCTAAAAAATACGAAATTTAATTTTCTATAAGATGTCGATATAAAAACTTAATTGAGAAATTTATATCTCAAATTTTGAACAAATTAAACATACATAGTTGCATAAGACGAAAAAGAACGTGTCATATGTATATTACCAGCCTTGCTCATAAAATATATATAAATGATTATGTAGACCTAACTACTCACCAACATTAACTTCGTGCTGCTTCTTTTTGTTTGGTACAGTATCGATTTCAACTGAGGGCTCTATGTTCTGTAATAGTTAAAATATAGAAACAAAATACTTAATTCACGTAATTAAACAAAAGAAAATGCAGAGACACGAATGAAATTCGATTGTAAAATTTTACAACTGAAAAATTCACTAATAATATTTATGAACTCACTGTATACAATACAATACAACATAGTTGTGTTTTCAGACATTTTCTTGCAAATCTAGATCTATACTATGGTTTGCTGATATTGGAAGTGGTCAGTTCCACGTATTTCTTCTTTTTCCTTTTTAGATAAGAATGGGATCAAAATTTCAACTTTAAATATTCATAAAATATATATTATTCGAGGTAAAAAAGACATGCTAATTCATTACCCTTGTGAGGAAAGATATTTATGAAATGCAGAATCTCAAAGCATTCAATTTACAATCCAAATTGACGAGCAGCATATGAAAGAATTGAATGCTTCAGTTATTATTTTTCTTTTTTTGTAAAATCCAACAGAAAAGAATTGAGCAGCATATTCATTCGTTGGGATATGTCATCAGATAGAACTGTACTTACAATTTGGTTGATGGTTGGATGTAACCAACCAGTAGTTATTGCTTTGATGGTTGCAATGGCTTCTATTGCTCCAGCTGCACCATGGCAATGTCCTATCATAGACTATATATATAAAGCAAATTAAAACAAACAAGGAGAAAGCATATCAGTAAGATACCAGAAAAGAAATTCAAGCATAAAATTATATAAGCATTAAAGCATATATAATGTTATATATGTCAGATTGTAATCTTACAAAAAAAATCACAATCCCCAATATTCCAAATAAGAGATTGAGGAAAAGATAGCAAAGAAACTACCTTTGTTCCATTCATCTTGATCTCTGATGTATTTTTGAAAACCTTTTTTATGGCACTGACTTCTGCCAAATCACCCAGAGGAGTGGAAGTGGCATGAGGGTTTATATAATTAACCTGAAATTCAATTAATTATTTAATTGTTAATTATTTGTGCACCTCTGATCTTACAAAAATATATTCATAAAAAAATAAGTAATTAAGTCATTAAGTGGTTAATTGATTATGTTATTTCTGTTAAAAAGAGTAAAAATTTGAAATTACCTCTTCCGGTGCGACACCAGCATTTTCAAGACTCTTTCTAATGCAAGATGAGACACCAAGCCCATCAGACCTTGGCTCGGTCAGGTGATACGCATCACAAGTCACAGCTCCTCCTAGGTACTCTGCAATTATCGGTGCATCCCGTTTCATGGCGTGATCCAAGCTTTCCATTACCTTTTCAATTGAATACATATAAGTTGATTAAGGATATCTATTGATTATGTGCTACTATTATAAAATCGATCTTAAGATATGCGATAAAAAAATTCAGTGTTTGCCAATGAGTAATTAGATCATATTTACCAGAACACCAGCCCCTTCACCCATGACAAACCCATCACGGTCAATGTCCCACGGCCTAGAAGCAGTTTTTGGATCATCATTTCTGGTTGAAAGAGCCCTGCACGAGAAAAAATGTTGTGAGTTTAGAATTTCTGTGTTTGGTATTTCAATTTTTTTTCCTTAATAGAATGGATGAAGAAACTTTTTCGTAAGAAAATTTCCGAATCGAGGTAAGTAAAAGAACTAAAGAAGTCCTTCCGAAAAATCTAAAAATCTATTCATCCACCTGAAATTAATCAATTCCCATATTGACTTTTAGTAACAGCATGCAGTACCTGCATGCACAGAACCCTGCCAAACCACTTGGAACAATACCAGCCTCAGTCCCACCAGCTAGAATGATATCAGCTTCACCTCTTCTGATATGATTTGCAGCTGAATGAAAGCAATAGTTAGAGGTGGCACATGCTGTGGATATGGAGTAGTTTGGACCCATGAATCCAGTGTCTATCGCGAGAAGTGCTGATCCTATGTTGGTTATGATATAAGGGATGAAAAAGGGGCTAATTTTTCGGACGCCTTTTCTGATTAGAGTTTCAACGCCATCAGATAAGGTACCCATACCACCGATGCCAGTGCCGAGTATGATGCCAGCTCGTTCCTTGTTGAGCTGAAATTGACCATGCAATCATATAAATAAATTAATTCTTAATTTGACTAGAATCAGCAAAAAAAAAAAATTATCCAATAGCATAAACAAAAATTACGCAAAAACTGGCACTAAATTTGTTTCCCCTCAAATCCCAATCGATCTATTACTAGACCTTAATTAACCAACAGGCCTTGTGCAGGGCCATTTCAATCCCTTCGGTACTGACCTCTTGTTACGTGTTTTGCGCTCCAAAACAAAATTCCTAAATCTATTGTTGCTTGGAATACTATATATACACAACTGTGAAATATATAGAAACAAATGTGTCACTAAAAATACCTTTTTGAATGCTTTTGTTTTGAGTCCAAGCCCGGCGCTTTCAAGCGCCTTCTTCCCACTAACAATGCCATATCTCCAACAATTGTCCAACCTCCTGTCACTCTTTCCATCTATGTATCCTTCTGAGGAAAAATTCCTAATTTGGCTTGCAAATTTGGTCGGAAACGTCGATACATCGAACCGATCAATTGTGTCAATCCCATTTTCTCCTTCCAACAACTTGTCGTAGAACCTGTCAACGTCATTGCCAAAGACCGAGACAATTCCCATGCTGGTTATGACAACTCGCTTTTTGTGGTCAGTCTCTCTGCATGGTGCAGCAACAGTGGTGGAGATGGCAGACACACGGTTGAGACAAAGTCGAGGAGTCCGTGTTGGTGGTCTGGCATAAAGAGTGGGGTGTGGGAGCAAGAGAGAATGGTGCATGGCGGGACAAGTCCAGGAGAAGGGAAAACGCAGAGACAGTAAGAGCTAACTAAATGAGAGAAGGGAATTACGTAGTACTGACAATCTGACATAGAAACGAGAGGCAAGGAGGTGCTTTTATACATTAATTGGTCGAGAAGGAAGATGACATAATAATATATACTTTTGTTTTGAGAAAATTTGTATAATATTTTCTCCTTTTTCTCTTTCAATTTTTTGTATTTTATTCCCTTGGAGAAATAAATACTTTTGAACTACTTTTTTGTTAATAAAATTGGGCGGACACAAATAACTAATTTTGAACTTTTTTTCAAATTCTGTGTACGTAGAGAAGTTTTATTTAGAATTTATTCAGTGGAGGTAGCATCTTAGGATTGGAGAGATGGAGATCATTTAGTGCGTGACTTGATTATCATTGGCACACAATTCCTTTACAGTCAATTATTAACATTGATAAATGTTAAGAAGACAAAAAAAAATGCTTATTTTTTTCCTCAACCATTCAACTTTCGTTGACGTGTGTCAACGAAAAGTCTAGCCTTGAACGTTTCCCTAACACAATCATCTCAAAAGCTCACCCACAAAACCTAAGAACATTACAACAAACGCTAATTAGGACTTATGCCCATATCTCAGGGCTTCACCTGAATCCTTCCAAAAGCAACTTCGTACCAATGCGTATTCCACAACACCTTCTGTCGGCTACACAAAGCATAATGGGATGTACTATGCAGCATTTTCCTCTCAAATATCTCGAACTACCGCTAACTATTTCCAGACCGACGAAGGAAATGTTCGTACCCATACTATCAACCATTCAAAGGAGGCTCCAATGTTTGCAAGGTAATTTCCTATCTAAAGGTGGGAGGTTAATTCTAATAAATTCCGTCATAAATGCTCTACCGCTACACTATATGCAGGCATTTAAACTCTCTACTTGACTAATAAAACACATAGAAAAGATCAAAATGAGATTCTTCTGAAAATGACATACTTCACCATCAAGAGGGGGATACTGGGTTAATTGGAAAACAATATGCCTACCAAAGCAAAATGGAGGCCTTGGAGTACTCGATCTTCAAACCTTCAACTCAGCATTGCTACTAAAATGGTCCTGAAAAATATATGCAAATAACGATGCCTCCTTACTTGCCACCTTCATACACCAACACTTTAACATCCCATCGCTTCATGACGACCAAGTGGATCACTTAATTATCAACAACCCTTCCTTCTTCCTCCGTGACATCCTACCATATCGCTCATTCATAGAAGCGACATTACAAAGGACACTCGAAGGAAACATAATATGGAGTCTGACCTACACAGGACTTTTTTCCACCCACTCAACATACAACCGACTAATCAATCCAGGGAAAACATCATAGGAACAACATCTAATTTGGAACACAAAATCACCATTGAAAGTCAAAATATTTATGTGGACACTCTTGAAGGGCCTCATCCCAACTGGAGATATCCTAAAAAAAAAAAAAAAGAAAGAAATTCAGGGTGTGTTTAGATGGGTCAGAAATAGCACTATTCTAAAATAGCTCGCTATTTTGAGCCCAAAATTTAACCAAACGCATAATTGTAAATTTGGGCTAGTTGAGGTTTGTCGCTAAACTGCTAACCTAACGTTTCGATGGTTTAGCGAGAATAGACTGTTCAGAGGCGATAAAAAAAAGGTTTTTTCGTTTTATATTCATTCTCCCCAACGAATCTTTCTCTCTCCTTTCCGATACCCCCAAAATCTCAGATCTACTCCGCTCTTCCACTCCTTGGTCGAAATTAATTGTGAAAAATAATTCTCCGCACCAAGAGGAACACGTCGACACCCATTTTGCGTGGCGTCTCGACTCAAATCAACGACGATCAAAGGTAGGTGCTTGGACAGTGGCGGTGGCAGCAGTTGAACATATTCTAATATTTTTACCTTCGTGATAGACCAAGCAAGAAATTGATAAGCTTTCGACTTTTTTCTCAAGTTAATTTTGCATTTCTGCTTTTTTCGATCTCTCTTGCTGATGCTGATGCTGATATTGATTTTTTTTCTTTACTATAGTAAATAATTTTCTTGTTTTAGTTAAATTTAGATGAAAAAATTTACAAGTTCGAAATAAAAAAAAGTTCAGATTGAATTTCTTCAAAACAGATTTGATGATACACGACTAATGAAAAATTCCATACTGTGATAAGATGTTACTTTAGGTTGGTTAATTTACAATACTAACCACTGGTACTACTGGTACGACTAATGAAATTTTTAGGTTGGTTAATTTACTGGTACCACTGGTACCCTCTGTGGTACTGGTTAATTGTGATGTAATGTGGTCATGCGCGTGCTTCACAAAAATGGGCGTAACTTTTGATTCGTCCGTCGGATCGAGCTGAAATTTTGACAGGAACTCCACAACCCAAAAACCAAAAGGAAATAATATATGATTAGTTTTGCCCATTTTTCGGGCTCGGATTCGCATTCCGAGTCTTCCTTCATGGACTTTTGGACATTTCTTTACAATTTTTGAGTTTTTAGGGTCTTTTTCCAATTTCTTTATCGTTTTCGTGCATCAAATTACCTTATTATTTCCTACTGCAATTCCTTAATAACAAATTTCAATTTCATTTTTCAGAATTGGCTGATTCAAGGTTATTTCACAAAAGAAAGTCTGAAGCTCCATTGCAATTGCAGCTTGTGTAAGTACACATAAAGGTAAAATTGTAGTTGTCCAATTCAGTAGAATAGAATCATGTTGATCATTCCTCCATATTTTTTTAATTCATCTTAGCAACATGGTACAAGCATGTTGATCATTCCTCCATATTTTTTTAATCCATCTTAGCAACATGAATCGTCTTGGTAAGATCATTCGACGTCGCAAGAAAAAGGATATATTATTTGGTCTGGGAATAAAATCACAAGTAGTTCAGTCCCGATCTGTTAATTGGACTAGGAATGAATCAAAAGATTTGTTGGATGCGGCTCGAGATGTACAACTAGAAAGTGGGAGGACAGATTTCAATTTCACCCAACCAGAAATGACCCAAGTTTATACCATTTTCTGTGCAAAGTCCCGTGCAACACCAAGGACTCAGGAGCAAGCTTTGAACAGATTGAAAACTTTGAGGAAAGAGTTCAATATTTTTCATGAGTTGGCATCGAAGAGTGGATGGAGATGAGACTTTGACAACCATGTACCAAGAGCACCTAGCCCCGAAATTTTGAAGGACGTATGTCAGGTATTATATTTATAATGTGACTATTATTTCTTGCAAATAGATGAATTCTCGTCTATTACATCTGACTTGTATATTGTGTGTATTTAATACAGAGAGAGGCTCGATTGAGATATTTTGACACCAAGAAATATCCATGGTATACCAAGATGTTGACGATGAGTGGCGGTAGGCTAGCTAGTGGTGATGGGCGTCACAACGCATTTGGAGGGCAGAACAGTGCTATTGGTAGCCACACTGACAGCTCAGATGATCATGGAATTGAAGCAATGCATGGGCCAGATGAAACTGTCCAAGGACCACACCCTACTAGAGATGGTGACACTTGGAACACCATGCAAAGTTCTGATTCGTTAAGGGATACTAGTATGGGGTCGGGTTCAAATAAAAGAAAAAGTACAGAGGGTGGGGCTGGTTCGAGTAGGAGGGAGAAAATTCAGAAAAGAATTTCGGCAAAAGAAAAAGGGTTTGAGAGGTTGACAGACACGGGTGATAAGATGTTAGAAATCAATGAAAAGCTTGCTAACATAGCACAACGGGGAATTGATTTGAGAGAAAGTGAAAGCACAAAAAGAAAGAGGGCACTAGAGAGGTTGAGAGGCTTCGGATTTCCCCTTGCAATTAAATGTATTCTCAATACCAAATTGGTCGATCCCACTGCCCAGACCATTTTATTAGATGGCACTGACGATGAAATCTTTGAATAGATGAGTGTAAATGTTCCATCTAATCTTGTTAACCAATATTACCCAAATTGGTATGCCCAAAATAGTGGTAATCCCATAGCAGATGTCAATCAGCAACAACGAAACCAATTTCCTAACCCGGGCTTGGTTGATCAATATGGTTTCTTCAATGTCAATCATCACCCCCCTACAAATTAACCTCATGCTTGTACTAGGATTTCAACAACTTGCTCATTCTAGAGTCCGTACTAATGTAGCTGATTACTTGCTTAGAATCTGTACTAATGTAGCTTTATGTACTTTAATGGTAGGTAGGTTATTTGAACTTAATATGGTCAGTATGCAGATTAATGTATTTGTTGTCAATTTGAACCTTGTAGCTTGAGGAACATTGTAACTTATTATTAGTTATAATTAATTGTTGTCAACTACAATTAAATCTGAATGTGCTTCTTTCCTAATTTATCAACTACAAATTGTTTGCAGCTACTAATAAATCTGATTTTATTGATCCATAGGAATTGTAACTTATCGAAAATAAGGATAGTAATGAAGATTTCGACAATTTATTGGACGTCATCCAAAATGCAATCATCAGTTCTAACAACTGGCTTTGGAATGTCATGCAAGCATGTTCATTGGATTGGAAAGAAGTGCGGAATGACAGGCCTTTTACGGGATGAGAATGGATTTAAAGATATATTAGAAGGTCATCATAAACGTTGTCACGACCAATTCCGTATGTATACAAATACATTTCTGAAATTGTGCGAAGAAGTGATGCAGCAAGGAATCGTCAGGGAGAGAGATGTATCTATTGAGGAACAAGTAGGAATGTTTCTCCAAACTGTTGCTCACTCTGATCCGATGCGCAAGGTAGGTGAAGACTTCCAATGTTCAACTGAAACTGTGTGGAGAAGTTTCAATGGAGTTCTACATAGTATCTTACGTTTTGGCCCAAAGTACATGAAATTACCAGATAATAATACTCCTATTCATCCGAAGGTATCAGATGGGACCGTTTATGCTGCATTTAAGGTACTTCGGTCTTGTTTTAATTTCATCAATACTTTTGTTTGTGGCAGCAGATCGATTACATTTCAAGAATTTAGTCTCGTTTCAAGCTCGGGTTAGGTATAATTGATGTTTCTGTGTTTTGTAAATGCAGAATGCTTTAGGTGCAATTGATGGTACACACATCCCTGCATTTTCTGATCCAAATGAAGAGAACCCGGAACGATACCGCAACAGAAAGCAAGTCATGTCTCAGAATGTTATGGCAGTGGTAGACTTCAATGGTAATTTTTTGGCTGTCACATCCGGTTGGGAAGGATCAACTCATGACAATCTCATTTTGCGAAAGGCTTTGGATGATGGTTTTGTAGTACCACCCAACATGTATTATCTAGTTGATGGAGGGTATGCAAATACCGGGCAATTCGTAAGCCCATTTCGCGGTAGACCATACCACTTGAGTGCTTTTGAAAAATATCTACGAATCCACAATTGGTATGAAAGTCCGGAGGATTTATTCAACCACCGACATGCCCAACTTAGAAATATTATTGAGAAGACCTTCGGCATTTTAAAAAATCGCTTTAAGATTTGTCAATGGATGCATAAATATAAATTTAAGACAAGCAAAAATTGTAATTGCATGTTGCATTTTGCATAATTTCATCAATCATGATAACATGCTTTATCAGGTTTCTGATATTGAAGAATTTGATGTACCTGTGCCGAATGATATTTCTTTCGGTGATAATTACGTTATGGCAGGTTTCGGGTCTATCGATAACAGTGTCGGGAATGAGTTGAGAGAAAGTATCATGAATGAACTTTGGAATGAATCATAGTTTTCTTTTAGAACAAAATGATAAGATTGTAATTTTTTTATCAGATTTGAACTTTTTATTATTTCTGGATTTTCTTATTATGGACAATTAATGTTGGTTAATTTATTTTTATTAGTGTCAATTGAGAATGTTAAGATATAATTTGTTTACTTGTTTGTTTCCATTAATAGTTATATTTACGTGTCTGTTTAAAATTATTACAAATATATGATTGTTCTTGTATGAAAAGCAAGTTAATATAAGGCATGGGAAAAAAATATTTTTCATTTTCTAAACATTGGTAAAGAAGCTCCAGCCTCCATGTATTAAGTTAAAAATAATAATAAAAAAATTAGACGAATGTACACTATCAACTCTAGCAAATATTAATATTATTAAGAGTTAGTTACAACAAAAAAGAAAATATTTGGTTATTTTATTCACTCCCTCCATCACTATCTCAAGTCTACGATCCAAACAAAAATTACACTAGCCCGGATAGTAAAAAGTTAGCACTATTTTCTCATCTAATGAAATAGCAAAAAATTAGCACTATTTCTTAACCACTAACCCGGATTACACTATTTTTACACTAATCTTTGTTCGATCCAAACACACCCTCAGTAATCAGTATGTACGTTATCATAAAACGGAGGCCACAGATGATGGTAAAGAAAATAGCCTCCGCTCATGTGGTGACCCAATTCCTTAGTGAGTCAGTGGCGACCAAGATCCAATCATCAGCAAATTATATGAATGATATTTATTTGAAGTATTAATTATTATTTTATTTTTTATTTTTAAATTTTACAACTAATCTTTAAAATGCCATGACAATATTTTTTTAGAATAAAAGCTTACCCGTCTTGTGTCATGTGGCTTGCGTCATGCGTCTTGAGTCTCACGTCATGCGTCATGTCGCCATGCGTCATGCGACATGCGACATGCGACATGCATCATGCGTCATGCGTCATGCGTCATGCGTCATGCGTCAAGCGTCATGCGTCATGCGTCATGCGTCAAGCGTCATGTACCGTCATGTGTCATGCATCATGCGACATGCGTCATGCGCCATGCGCCATGCGCCATTCCTCTTGCGCCATGCGTCATTTGTTATGCATAATGCGTCATGCATAATGCACCATGCGTCATTCCTATAACGTAATGCTACTTGCGTCATGCGTCATGCGTCATGCGTCATGCGTCATGCGTCATGCGTCATGCGCCATGCGTCATGCGTCATGCCTCATGCGTCATGCATCATGTGTCTTGCGTCATGCGTCATGCTTCATGTATTATACCTCTAACGTCATGCGACTTGCAGCGGCGCCATGTTGCGCCATGAGTGTATTAGATTAGATTAGATATTACAATAATAAAATTATAATAAACCGTTTAAATAATTTTTAAAAAAAAAACTTGAAAAGCTACAGTGATTACTGTAGCGGTGAACAGTAACAGAAAAGCAGCGGCAAAAATCTGGAAAAAGCGCGATGTTCACTAGTTTTTGAAGTACCGTAGAGTCATCCTTTTTTTTATTAATATGAGATTTATTGTTAAGTGGCCCCTCTATTTTTCATTATGCAACACAGTGTGTAATGTGGGTTAGTGATTTTAACGGGTAATAGGAAATCGATGTTCAAAAGGGAGCTGTTATAATAGTTTTGGCATTCTTTCTGATAATTTTGTGATCATAGTTTATTATTAGTCGACATGAAAATAATAAAACAATGCAACCTAAGTGATAATCAATAATTCAAAATACATAAAGACATCAAGTGAAGTTTCGGTGAACTTATAATATAGGTTTTTTGTGTGGATTATAAAATATACAGAATGAATAATAAAATTAAGTACTTTTTCCTCAACAAAAAAAAGAATAATAAAAGTACTCAATCGATTTGTTGGATACTCGTAACTAAGCTTTTCCCAGATTATTATCAATAATGGTATATATTATATTATTATATTCCAAATTTGAAAAAAAATTTGTAAAATAGAGAAAAATAATCTTCTAAATTTTAAGTTAAAATAAACACACAAGAAATACACTTATAGAAAACAACTTTTCGCATAAATATACATGTATACTTAAAAGAAAATTTTCATGGAGTCAAAATCATGGATCCGTATATGACTATATGCTGCTCTTTTTTATAAGAGCAGGAATGTGCTCTTTTCGATCTTGGCCGTCTAATCTGAAACAGATCGTCTAGATGTGAAGGACATGAGAGTTGTATATTTTATAAGTTTTAAATATGAAATTTTAACGATCCTAATGCAAGAGCAGAATCATGTTATTGCCAAATAAGAGATAAGATTCCTTAAAATCATATCTTTCAGTTAAGGGGCTGATGCTCATGCATAGCAAGAGGAACCCACATTATTTAATAGGATACATAAGACTCACCATCCCAAAAAGACGAGAAAGATATGTACTGATCATGGAACGAGATCTTCTAACGCGCAACATCGACAGTGTGCGTGCTGCGCAGCAAATTTCAGTCTTTGATTTGCATCGAGATTCGTGCAAGCTAAACTTTATAATATCAAACTCTCTGAATCAAATCTGGGTTGTTCGTAACTTACAGCGCAGAAAATTTGGACTGTCCGTCGGTGCTGCGCGGTAGAAAATCAGCTTCCCTGATCATGCAGCATATATTTATGGTGTACAACTACAAGTACATGCATCAGACATTGTTGATCAAATGAATTTATAAGGCGGTGGTGGGTGCAATAGAAATAATTAATACATCAGTAGCATAGAGGACATTAAATTGTGGCACAAATTAATCAAAATATGGAGCATAGGAAGATATTTTATGCGTGTCCTGTATCACCAATTAGCAACTACAAGCCTAGAAAATATTCATATAACTATTACTTGCCTTATCTAAAATGACAAAAAAAAATAACTATGTCATGCATGCATCAATTAAGTAAGGGTAGAAAAGTCTATAAAATTGAAACGGTTTTGGGTTATGGTGTTAATTAATAAAAAAAATAATGGTGTCAATATCACGACCCTCCAATATTGTCAAGTACTATCTAGTGCTTAGGCATAAGACTTTCATAAGAGAAGTCTGAGGTTCAAGCTTCGGTATGAACAATTTTATAAAAAAAATTTGAAACTTATTTTCGAATTTATTTGTGTGTGTTGTAAGTCTACGATCAATGAATCAACAAAAAAAATAATTCAATATTAATCATCTTAAAAAGTCGATTATAATTTTGCTAATTTGCAAAATAAGTTACTGGAATGGGTTTGGGGCCTTCCGGTGTGCACCATTTTTTTTTTTGAGGTAAGTACGCTTTGTCTACTTAGAATTTTCATTAATATAAAAGAAGAAGAAAAAATATTTACAGTGTTTGTTATTAGTGAAGTCTTTGTCTCTATCTCTAGCTTACATTACATGTGAGTCTACTATATATACTATGTTATTATTTGATGTCCACTGTGTTAGCAATGTTCGCTCCATAAGCGTGCGTTGGCAGAAATCTCCGCTGATGCTTCGGTGTGCACCATTTGATCCTTCACTTAAAAATTATGGCCGTTCGTACTATATTTTTCATTGATCAACTATGTACAATTCAATTACTACTTTCTTCTTATCAAAATCCTGCATACGTTCAAAAGATGGAGCCAAATTTTAGATGCGTGTTTCTCCGATCGCAAATCGGACTCAACGTGATGGAAGTAGACTCGAATATGGCTTGTGACGATAAAAAAACTAATTATGACCCCGAAGAGCGTAGTCGAAGTTTGTAGAAATTATAACAAGTTCAGCTGTGCTCGTCGGGATCATAATTAGTCATTTTTATCGTCGCAAGACATCAAGCTGTAGATATTCGAGTCTACTTGAGTCTGTTTTGCGATCGGAGAAATGAGCAATTCAAAATTGAATCCGACGTAAACTCATGATAGAAAATACTAATTAAGATATAAGTTTAAGTTGGTGTTAAATTTGAGATGTATATTCCTCCGATCGCAAATCGGACTCAACGTGGTGGAAGTAGACTCGGATATCTACATCTCGATGATTTGCTATGATAAAAAAAAAGCAAGTTACAGTCTCGACGAGCGCAGTCTAATTCGTTACAAAAACTTAACTAAATACAACCCAACTCATTAATTAAAATATTAATATTTTATTAATAAAATAATTCAAAACAGAGAAGGTCGTCTTCTCTCTGCAACAATCCAGATTAATCCGGAATCATTTCAGAGTCAGAGATTAGATTCCGGAATTATTTCTGAGTCAGAGATTTCGGATTTATTCCGGAGTCAGAGATTTTGGAGTAACTCCGGAATCACAGACTCCGAAATAGCTAGTTTGGTGATTTTGATCCAAATTTTGACAGTTTCATGTTTTTTTTAATTTCTTTTTTGTTAATAAAAAAAATTTTGGTAAGATCTTTGCAGCATTTTTGCTTCACTGGATTTCGAACAAGTGTTCTCTAAATTTTAAACATTTAAAATAATATTAAAAACAACCTCATATCTATTAATTTATTGAAATTCACAGTTCATATATCATACATAGCAATTAATGGAATATCATTGAAATGAACCGTAAATTATTATGAATTTCCATTGCAAAATAATTTAACATATCACGTTGAACTTTAGGGTTTGCTCCAGACACAAAATAAGGAGGGAAGAAAAGAAAAGAAACGGAAGAGAAGGTAAGAAAAGTTGTTACATTTCAAATTGAAGGATAACAAAATCATAATTTCGATAGAAAAATTTAAGCTCGAAATCTCTTTCTTTCGTTTCATTTTAATTTCTGCAGTATGTAATCATTATTTTTTTAGCTCCTGGAACAAAATCCAATCAAATGCATGCACGTGTTAATAACATTATATGGATTTATGATGAAGGAAGAAGTCCTAAAGAGTGTGGGCCGGCCTGGTTAGAGGCTATGACAATTGCTTTAATGGGCCATAAATGTTTGGTACAAAGATGTTTTAAATAGAACGAGGCCTGCTATTTATAGGCTTTTTGGTTTTGGTTGTTTGCTTCTCATAGGCTTAGAAGTAGGCCTAACGGCTATACCTACATGTTTTAATTGCTGCACATGCTGTAAAAATCTCATAAAGATCACAGGCTCTCATTTAAAAGCCTCGAGATTAATTAATGATCAATCGTATAGATCTGAGATCTCTATCCATGTGAAGTGTGAACATTTAATTAGATATATCTCACCACCATTCCTTGAAAGTGAAATAAATGGGATAGTTGCCGCGTTGTCACGGCGTGTATGGCCATGCATATCTAATACAAATCCATATATGCTCTATGTAAGCAATTTTTTTGTCAACTTATAAAAGAATAAAAGCTCAGGAATCATTAAATCATGTTAAGAAGTTCTCTTAATTGGAGCCACTTAATTTGGCATTCTTCTTTCTTTATGAGATTTCGTCAAGCACATGGAATCGACATTATCATTCATGCTCTTAAGTACATCAAATACAGTGAAAATTTCATGTATATCCTTATATAATTTGAAACTTATGCATCATCCTCCAACCAATTAATTAACATTCTGTTTACACAACTGCTTTTTAAGTATAGTTAAAATCCAACTGAAAATTTAGCTGCTCCATCTCTCCTAGCAGCACGATCTCAATCAAACGTTTAGGATCCGATCAACCCCTACAACAAAGCTCTGAATCCCCTTTTTCATATTTTCTGTTCTGTGGAGCCTAGTCGGATAAATCACCATTGTACTTGGCTTGGTAGTGTTTCCTACTTTCCGTAGAGTAAAGAAATTAGGATAATGTTTCGTAGATATCACATTTGATATCAACTATTGATATGATATCGATTTTATTATGCACATTTAATTGAGTTATAATGCACATTATTTGAGTTATTTTGTATGTTATACCATAACTATTTCAGTACAAAAAATAACACGTATAATTATTTCATTACAGAAAATAACATGCATAATAACTCAAATAATGTGCACGATAACTCAACCAAAGGTGCATAATAAAATCGACAACATGTATAACTATTTTATTACAAAAAATTACATGCATAATAACTCAAATAATGTGCATGATAACTCAATTAAAGATGCATAATAAAATCGATATCAATAGTTGATATCAAATATGGTATCTACGTATCAGCTCCCAAAAAATTATTATTGATTATTAGAGGCCCCATGCACAAATAGCACACACCAAGCTGGCAAATACAGAATTACAGATACTGTATCTCGCTGCCCCCACATGTTTCCCCCAAACATCCTTTTACTGAAACATTATGAACCTCTCTACCTCTTCATGTTCACTGCCTCTATTGCACCATCTCCCTCTGACTTGGTTCTTCTTTGACCAACTACTCCCCTCCAGTCTTACGTCGGCACGTCCCTATCCAGTACAGCCAGCACAGCACAGGAAGGTTTCAAAAGAGACAAGTGCGCGTTGAGAAAGAGAAAGAGAAAGAGAAAGAGAGAGAGAGAGAGCCAATGAGATCAGGATGTAATCTATGACGAATAGCTACCCATTCTTGGTTCATGCATCCATGCATGTTTGGCAAACTGGTAGGGACGACTACACCTAATTTTGTTTTGGATTTTACTCCTCTCAGTCTCAGTCAGTTATTAACCTTTCATTTTTAAGAGATTTCTTTGTTTGAAATGGTGAGGATAGTAATATTAATCCAATAACAGGTATTTGATCTGATAGTTACTGCCACTAAGACATGCTTCATTACATGAATGGAGCCCTTATGAGCCAGGGACCTCATATATCTTATCTCATATGTGTATGGGAATGTATTGTCATAGTAATTGACTTTACATCACTTTTATTTTATATTTTTTTTAAGAGCAAGAATATGGTAATATGCATAATACATCTCATTCTATATTATACGACTATGCATGTTTACTTTGGTCAATAAATTGAGATTTAAGTTGCTCAATAAATTCTTCGTATCAAAATTTTGTAAAAAAATCAAATTTCGTGATTTTTAGTGCTTTCTTGTTATTTTTTACATATTTTTTCAAAACAGTCCAGAAATGACAATTTTGTAATATTAAATATGAGCTGTTTTTAAGAAATATTTAAAAATAGCAAGAAAGCTTTGAAAATACTGAAATTTGATTTCCTAAAAGATTTTTATACGAAGAATTTATTGAACAATTTAAATATCAATTTATTTGACAAGCTAATAGCCGCATAGTAAGAAAATTGCTATATTATGCATATTACCATATACTTGCTCTTGTATAATCATGAGTTCGATTAAAAATTTACTTTCCAGTTCCCATGTTGTTGCAGTAAACAGGTGCAGGGGCAGATCTATGCATGGGCAAGGTCAGGCCTATGCCGCAACTTGATTTTGAAACGAAGCTTTCAAATACTAAATTTTCAGTTTGATCAAAAAAATTATAGCATAAATTTAGAAGGATGCCGCTGCTTAATTTCAAATAGGACTATTAACTGTTTAATTTCAATAAACGTGTCGCTGCTTAATTTTGGTCTGAATCTGTCCGAGGTGCATATATAGATGATATAGATCTCAGAACTTTAATTAAGGAACTATTGCAGAATTCGTTCATCCCTATTCAATTGAAATTTCTGAGTAAACTATTTCCCCACATGATTGATCAGACAATGTTTAGAGTTTATGTAGATCTGGTTCAATGAATTTCGTTGTATGATTGAACTTGTGATTAAATGGTTGATCGAGCAAATAGTGATAAACTGTACCTGGACAATGCATTAATTAGTTAAACAGTAACGTGACTCCAGGTACCTAACCAAATAATTTTAATTTTGGTGAATTTTGTTACATTAAGCTGTACATTTTTTAGAATTAACACTACAATAGAAATTAGCTATTACAGCGGACTTATAAGATCTACTATAAAGAACAAAGGATCGGTATAATAGAGGGGCTGCTAAAGGTACAGAGGACCCGCTATAATAGGTTCAATCTAATATAGCGGACTGTAAAGAGAAGCCGCTATAATAGAGAGCTATTATAGCGGATCCCAGTTAAAGGCCGCTATAATAGGGCAAGTTATTACAGCGGCGTTGCTACAAGGGTCGTTATAATAGTCTATTATAGTCGTATTTAACTGTAGTCCGCTATAATAGTATTTAAATAATATTAAACTCTTTAGGTTTGTTACAGCGGTATTTTAATAAAGTCCGCTATAATTTTAATGAATTTTTTTTCAAATGGAGCTGATTTTCTATGGCCAGTCCCAAATTGCTAGTCATACAATTGGTACCAATACAAATGTACCAATATATATCACATATCAAACACATAAACATCCAACTCACATATATAACAAATGTCACATACAATATCACATATATACAACAAAACATCACATAACAAAATTTATTTGCCGACATTTTGATCCTAGATGACAATACCTAACAAAATTTATGCAATGCATGCAATTAAGTTAATATTAATACATGTCATCAATTTCACAAGAATTTAAATATTGAAATATATATAAAATGAATTAACCTCAATAAATTTGAAGAAAACTCCGACGAAGTCGTGCTACGTACAGTGCTTCCGTCTGCCTCGACCGCTTGAAGCGTAAATGAAGTTAGGCAAATTTATTTTGAGTTTTGGAGGTGTTAGAAGGAGTATAATTAATGGAGAGTATTAATGGAGCTGCTGGTGGCTATTGCTGGCTAGTGAAAATACGATTGGCGCCAAGGAAATGGGGAAGAAAGGTATTGACAGGCTTTGAAATAAAAATCTAAAAGGTATTATAGCGGCCTTTAATAAAACTCTGCTATAATATGCACTCTATTATAGCGGCATTTATTATAGGTCTGCTATTATAGTATGTTATAGCGGTTTTTCAGTACAGGCCGCTATAATAGAGTGGGCTATTATAACGGTCTTTAATAAAGGTCTGCTATAATAGTCCTGGAGATACTTCTTTTGCCTCTATTATAGTGGCTTATTGTTAAGGATGATTCTAGTGTAAATTCAATATTATTGTACATTCTACTTTATGATACATCTATAATCTCATCCATTGATTTCACAAGGACAAAATAGTCATTACACACTTTATACTAAATTTGGTATAAAGAGGAGTAATTTGACCTTCTGTTTTGATTGAATAGGCTTGCATCAACGTAAGGAAACATTTTGAGGTTCAATAAATAATCATAAAGAATTTTCCATTAATATTATGAGCAAATATTAAGATTCATCACAATAATATACCGAAATTTATATCACAATAATGATGTCTATAATATAATTATTTTTTTACATATAAATATTATTTTTAGACATATAATTGGAACCGTATATATATATATATATTTAATTTATTATCAACGCTCATATATGTATAACATATTTATCATCGCAATTACCTCCAACTCAATATAATAAGTTTAAATGTCTAAAATTTGCAGAAGAATATTTCATTAATGAGTTGTTGGAACAAATTTGCAATCATTATAATTACCCTTGATTTTCCAGAGATGTTGTGAAACGAAATAGAAAATATCAAAATGAAGAGATAACTATTAGTTCATTGATTTATTTACTATATGATAAAAAACATCCACATGAAATAAATTGGACAAACCATTTTTTATAACCTGAAAAAAGAAAAAAAAATACTTGCAAATAAAAATGTTTTGTTCTTTTATTTTTAATTATCTTTATTTAATATCATTATTTAGGCATCTTTTTATATTATACTAGTAGCTACAATTAATTGTGATTTTGTAAAAGTAAAATGCCACCATTTTTCTGATAATTCAATGATTCAGTCTTCTTTTTTGGACAATTTTAATGATTATATAACTGTCTCATTAATAATTCCATTGATTTAGCTTGGATTAAATCCCCTCCTCATTGGCTGCATCTATCATCTTCAATGCATTAAAACATTTTCCAATTATAACTTTTTTGCATGTCAAATATAACTTTATTTAATGAAATTGTAGATTAAAATGGAAAATGTTCCTCATCTATCGTTACTTGTTTTTAGCTGTTGATTGTACCATAAGAATGGATGTACCATATTTTTGGAAGTACACTAGAATTATTCTATTGTTAATTATGAAAATATTTTGCTAATTATGAAAATAACTATTAAGTTGTTTCATTATTATAATGCTATGTCTCTCATTTGTAGAAGCTTCCACTTTAATCGACACGCTTTTCAAACAAAATACTGACTTAAATACCTAAAATTACACTTTGTCGATCTGTATACGACATTTAAAACCAATTTTTTTTTATACGACATTTAAAACCAAAATTTGACTCTTGTTGGATTAGTATTGTCAGTGTCAGTAAATACTAACCTCTTTGTTAATTTCCCAGTTCTCATACAATTCTTCTGACCCATAATTTCTAATTACGGAGGTCAACGGTCTAATACTATGTTAATTCTAGTCTGAAGTTCATTTTTCCAAATTATTTTGAGAATAAATTAAATTAATTATAATGATCTATCAACAATTATAATTAATTTTCTTATATCTTTTTACATGTTTTCATATACAAACTCTAATTTGGAATATGTAAAAAATGTGTGTGATACCACCTCACTTCAGACCCTTATCCTCTGGAGAGAATTTTTCTCTGCAGAGATGAGAGTTAATATTAACCGTCGGATTAAAGATCAACGCTCGACCGTCAATGATATGATTCAGGGGGATTTTTGATATTTGTAATCAAGATCGTTGAATCTTAATCCGACGGCTCAGATGCATACTTCTTCTCTCTGGGGAGAAAAATTTCTCTCCAGAAGATTTCATTTCCTGACCTCAGAGCATTAATTGGCTTCGGAGTATTAACTAACCTTAGCTGCAGTAAATGATTCATCGGTATTAAAGGACAAGAAATCGAAAAATTCGCAGGATATCAATGTCAGCTGCATCCGACTAAATAGAACAGTTAATATTGTTTGATTAACATATTACTAAATCGATCGAATGTTCAGAAATTTAATTAACGAAAATTTTGACAACATTTAAACATATAATTTAAATACACTTATTCCAACTTTGTTATCAAAATTTAAGCATTTTTATTCCAACATTAATTAATTTCTAAGATTAAACGGACACGTGTAAGACACCTACATATTTTTACAAAATCATGATAGCTTTTTTTTTTAAATATACCTCTTCTCTTACACAGTTACACATGTGCATTAGATAGGCATGTGATTGTGTTAAATCAGGACAAATTGACAATCATCATCGCTATTTTTTGCATGAAATGTTAAGGCAAACAAGCATTTAATTACTAGAATTGATGCGTAGTTTAAATGAGTATGTAAAATTAATCATTTGTGCTGGCTTTTGACAAGGCAGAGATGCTGCTTTGTAGACAGCACCAGAGGCAACTAGACAATGGTGCTCAATTTAGATTCTATATATCAGAATTTGCCTAAACATTGATCACTTATGGGAACAAACCTTTAGATGGGAGCTTCATTCATTTATTTTGTTTCTTGGGTTAATAAAAGTATGTCTTATATTGGAGTAAGTTATAAATGAATAAACTAATAGTTTTTAGAGAAAATTTTATCAGTGTTATTCAAAATTTGAAAAGTTTCAAAAATGTCATTCATAATGTATTTCTTCATATTTACCACTCAAAATTGTTACTATTTTTTTGCCACTTTTTAAGAAATAGACAAAAATGTCTCTACCATGACATTTTTCCCTCCTTTTCTTCTTCTGTACCAACACTAGTTGAACTTCTTCTTTTCCAAAATCGATCTCGGACTCGAATATCCATAACAATGGCATTTTTGTCTTTTTTAAAAAAAAGTGGTAACATCGATTTTGGTTGGCAAACATAAAAAAAAAAATCGATTCTAAACGACATTTTTTAGATTTTCTCAATTTTAGATAGCACAGTCGAAATTATCCCTAGTTTTTATATAGCCAATTGTCTTGGTCCAACTTAAAGAATGCCTCATATTTGTCAAACCATTTATAAATTTTAGCAATCTAGTACGATAATTTTGGAACAAATTAAGCAGAATATATCAAAGTAATGTACATATATAAACTTTCCGGGATGAAAAAGAAATCTTCACGGTGGCAAGCCTTAATATTTGTTGGTGATTGCAGTAAGGAGATTGAGTTATTAAAAGGACTTTTCTGAACAATGATGAAAAAAGTTCATAGAAAAATTAAATTTTTTCTTTCATATTTCTTTTTTTTTTACAAATTCAATAGGACTCGCCAAACCTCATTAATTTGGCGCCACAACAGCATCTTCAATGTTTAGTTCATTTACTAGTCAAACCTCATTAAGTGCTGTCAATACTTGTACTGTTATTTATTTATGTAGTTATTTATTCTTCAATGTTTAGTTATTTTACTAGCAAATTAACCTCAAAGTATTTTTATTTAATATTAAAGACAAAAATACAATGTAATGACAATTAATAACCATTAAGTGTTGCCAATTAAACACAAAAAGAGGGAACCATTGCACATGTTCTGGTTAGTGAAGCAGAAGCATGGTTTAAAGTGGTACTCAGTAGTTGCCTCTTATGCCTACAATCTCTGAACAATGTTTGTGCTTTGCTTAGTGCATGTGCGATACAAAGCAAATAATGACAAATGATTATTGCTTTTGACCACGATAAACAGCAATGTAATCGAGTCAAAGAGTGGGATTATTTTTCGATTGTTTTAATTTCTATGAGTTACCGAAGGGTAGGGTTTTTTTGTCTTTAAAAAAACAGAGTATGATATAAATTCGCACGATTCTAAGTAGGGGTGCAAACGAGTCGAACACGAACGAGCTGAGTCAAGTTCGAGATCGGCTCATTACTTAACGAACGAACTGATAACGAACGAGTTCATAATGAGCTGGTAACGAACGAGTTCATAACGAGCTTTTGACGAGTCGAACACGAACGAGCCATGAGCTACGAATATTTTTGACACTCCTAGACTATATGTTAATTAATATTGTGCAACTTGTACTCAACTATTGAAATTAGATACTAATATCTATCAATTAATTTTATATAATATGTGTTTTTCGTTAACGAGTCGAGCTGGACATAGTTCAAGATCGGCTCGTTAACTTAACGAGCTGACCAGCTCGTATCGTTAACAGCTCGAGCTGGTAACGAACAAATTCATAACGAGTTTTTGACGAGTCGAACACAAACGAACCACCGGCTACGAATATTTCTTTTATTTTCTTTAGTATACAATACATAAACGGAAGTCAAATCTACATCATGTTTAATATGGAAATATTTTTTTTTAAGTTGTAATTCTTTTATAAATATGGAGGACAAAATTATACAAATATTCATTATATTAGCAATGTAGTTGAGATAATTTTAAATTGATGCACTCTGAGCCCGGAGTACATCTCAATTGTACCAACATTCAATTTAATTGTTGAATTGCTTCATAAAAAATAGTTACCCAAGCGAAAAGGCTAAAACTGAAGATGCATTTTTATCATTTAGTTGTGACTTGTATGTATTAGTTTTGTTCTAATTCGATATATTTGTTTGGATATCCGCAAATTAGTTGCTAGAGCCTTTAATTCTTTAAATTTTTAATAAAGACCCGAATAACAATCTTTCACTGTGTGTCACCTATTTACTCCCCTAACTAACTTTTTAAAAGAGAAAGTAAAAAAATCAAACGCGAATAAAAATGAAAAGTTGGACTGCATTATCTTTTGAATGTTTCTGCACTACACACTATTCTGAATATTTATTATAGAATGGAGCGCAGACTAAATAAAATAAGTGTGCAGACTAAATTAAACAAGTGTTTAGATTAGTTGTAAAAGATGTTCATACTAGCTGTTTCAAATGTGTTTTGCACATAATGGTGTTCAGACTAAAAAAGGTGTTCAAATTAGTTATAAAAGATGTTCATACTAGTTGTTTTTTAAGTTCATTTTGCACATAATGGTGTACATACTAGATAAAATAATTGTTCATACTAAATAAAACATGTGTGCTGATTAGTTATAAAAGCTGTTCATACTAGCTATTTCAAGTCTGTTTTGCACAAAATGGTGTGCGAACTAAATAAAATAGGTGTGCTGAATAAATAAAAATAAGTGTGCATACTAAATAAAACATGTGTACATACTAAATAAAACGAGTGTTCGTATTAGTTGAAACATGTGTTCATACTAGTTATCCGAGAACGTTGTGAACTTGAAACTATAACTAATAATGTTAATCACAGAATAGAACACATACTAAATAAACAAGGTTTTCATATTAGTTGAAATAAGTGTTGATATTTAGTTGAAACAGACGTCCATATTGGTTATTTCAAGTATGTTGTGTACTTGAAACTGTAATTAATAATGTTCATCACATAATGGAGTGCATACTAAATAAAAAATGTATTCATTTTAGTTCATACTAGATGTTTCACGAATGTTGAGCACTTGAAACTATAACTTATAATGTTCATCGCAGAATTGGACGCATACTAAATAAACAAGGTGTTCATATTAATTGAAACATGTGTTCATACTAGCATGTGAATCTAGTATGAACACATTAATTAGTTAGTATGGATATATGCAACGTTAGCATGACAATCAGATAATCTAAATAACAAAAAAAATTAGTATGAATACCACGAAAGTTAGTATAAGCATTTTGGATTGTTAGTATGAACACCAATGAATTAGTATGAACAATAGAAAAATAATGAAAATCATATAGCATGTTTGAACACCGCGAAAAATTAGTATGAACATTAATGAAGTTGATATGAACACCTCGAAGTTAGTATGAACATCTATAATATAAAGAGTTGTTGAATTCACAGTAACTTCGCTTAAAAAAATATGTCTACTTTTAAATACTTAATTCATCACAAACATACAACATGTCAAATATAGAAAAATGTCGAGTCAGCGATATGTTCAGAAAATTTTGGAATGAAATTTCTCGAAATTTTCACAAATAAATGAAATGAACAAAAATCTAATTAATATTTAAATTGTGGACCATGTAGTGTTGATTCTAGTGATAAGTAACACTCATCAACGAAATCCTTTAAATATTTTGTAAAACATGATATTATGCTAGTGTAGTGCTAAAACCCAAACGGGTCCCGCCCGCCCCGTCCCGTCCGCGCCTTTTACCCGTCCAACCCGCCCGTTGACCAAACCCGTTGAACCCGGACGGGTCGCGGGTGCGGGTCAAAGGGCGGGTTTGGGTGGCGCCCTTGAAAAATCGCCCGTTTAAACCCGCCCGTTCTAAACACGTGTCAGAACCCGTCCCGCCCGACCCGTCTACCCGACCCGCCCGCCCGTCTACCCGACCCGCCTGTTTGACCCGTCCCGCCCGCCCGTTTGACCCGCCAACGGTTAAAATTCGAATTTTTTTTAATTTTATTCACTTTTTTTTATATTCGGATTTAAAAAAACTTATATGTCTTTGAATTATTTTGGATTTACGAGTTTGAAAAAAGAAATTTTTTTATAAAAAAAATTAAATTCATTGTAATTTTTCAAATATGATTTTTTTTAGATTTTTTGTGAATTTTTTAAGATTTTTTTGGAGTTATTTCAATTTTTGGAGTTTTTTGGAGTTATTTCAAATATTTAAAAAAAAACCCGTGCCCGCCCGTCCCGCCCGCCCGCCCGACCCGTTTGACCCGACGGGTCTAAGAACGGGTTTGGGTCACTCTTCCCAAACCCACCCGTCCCAACCCGCCCGTCGTAACCCGTCCAACCCGTCGATCCGTCACCCGTCTCACCCGCCCCCCGTCCGACCCGTTTCCCAAACCCGCCCGCCCACCCCGTTAGCACTACACTATATTATGCTACGTAAAAGGAGATGAGCTCGATCTATTGATTGACTATCGCTTTCATTTCCTTACAATTTGACTAACAAAAAAAATATGAATAGAGATATATATTGCCTTTCTACACAGAATTTCATTTAATTTCTACCTGAGAGACTGAGAGGTTTCAAAAAGTAACAAAATACGAAGACAACAATAGCTCTTGCACTAAAAACATGAATTTGCGACAGAATTGTACGACAAATACAATGACAAATTAGAACTCTTTACAATGACTAATCAACAATAACAAAAACCAAAAAGAAAAATTGACGACCTGCCATTCGTCTACATTTATTTATCTGCCATTAATTGGCACAAAATACTGCACATGACGGACCCCCAAATTAAAATACAATCTGCAATCCGTAACTTCCACGAAGGTACGCTGCCATAAGTCCTTGTCCCAGGCTGCTCTTTTAAAATCTCTGTTAGATCTGGCTCTTATCTGATTCTTAGTAGGGTTTAAAAAAAATTCGGGCGGGTCTATCCGCCCGTAGACCCGCCTGTGCCCTATCCGTGGATTCCGGATCCACGGATCTAGCACGGGTCGGGTTGGCCCCAAATCCGTGTATACTCGTGCCCGACCCGTCCCAAGATCCGTCCGTGCTCGACCCGTGGAATCGTGCAAAAAATCAAAATCAAAATCAAAAAAATTCAAAAAACCAAAAAAATCAGAAAAATTCGAATATATATATATATATATATTAAAATAATGTGCCGTTTTAAATTCAAAAATTCAAAAAAAAATTCAAAAAAATTCGAAAAGTTGGATGGATCCGACCCGACCCATCTGGACCCACCCGGGTTTATCACGGGTCGGGTTGGGGGTTTTGGGTTCGGACCCGTGCATACCCGCCCCGCCATACCCGTGGATCCGAACGGGTCGGATCCACGAGTACCCGACCCGCCCCGTTATTAAAACCCTTGCCCTTAGTAAGATTTTGAAATGGCCGAGTCTTATAAGGGCCGGGCCTTAGAACGGCCGGGCTTTATTCCAAAAATACAGGCCCCTATTTACCCGGCCCTTTCAAGCCCTTACCCCGTCCGATCCTGATACGGCCATCTGCAACCCTTATTCACGCCAGCCCTCAGACCCTTATCAACCCTTTCACAATTAAAAAAAATTAAAAAAGAGACCAAAATCCTTATTACCCGGCCCTGATCCGGTCCTCTGCAACTCCGAGGGCCTGATAAGGGCCGGACCTATTTCCTTAGAACAAAGCTCTTATTACCCGGCATCTATTAAATCCTCTTTAGACCTGGTCCTTATCCGGTCCTTTCGTAGGCCCTTTAGGCTCGACCCTTGTAAAGTTCAATCCGAACCTTTAGACTTTCCCTAGGCACGCATAGATAATAATATAATATGCACTATTTGTACAGCTGTACTAATTGTAAATAAAGATATTGCTCGAATATTTTAGTTTTACCCACGCACCTCATTTATGCAACCACATTATAGTTTGAATATGATATCTTCTTGCGTACAACGTCAAAGTTAACTTGTAGTGTGAAATTAGATTCAAATATTTACTGTTTGATAATTTACGATGATAAAAAAAGTTAATTTCGGTTTCAACGAGTGTAGTCGAATTTGTTATAAAAAAATATTAGGTATGATTAGTATTTTTACAACAATTTCGGCTACGCTCGTCGAAACTACAATTAGTCTTTTTTATCGTCGCAAGTCATCAAGCGATAAATATTTGAGTCTACTTCCATTGCATCGAGCTTGATTTGCGATAAAATGAACATGCATATCAAATTTGACTCTAACTTCAACTTAGATCTTAATTAGTAACTTTTTATCATGAGTTTGTGTCAGAATCAATTTTGAATGGCTTGTTTCTCAGATCGCAAATTAGACTTGATACGGTAAAAGTAGACTCAAATATATATCTACAACTCGATGACTTACGACGAAAAAAATTAATTACAGTCCCAACGAGCGCAGCTGAAGTTATTATAAAAACTTACTTAAATACAACACAACTCATGAATTAAAATATTAATAAAAATAAGCGTACAAAGTGGAAATTTTTTCTATGCTTGACATGGAAAAAAATAAGAATAGCATCAATGATCTTAGATTCAAATCTTTGAAAATGATAACTCTATTTTTTATGTTCATGTTCATATCTGTTATATAGACACATGTGTTCAGAAATTCAAATTGTCAATCAATAAAAAAGTATGAGCGTATGCATTCAGATAATAAATATGAACATTAACAATAAAAAATAGTGTCATCATTGTTAAAGTGTAAGTCTAAGATCATAAATAATATTATTTTTTTTAGTCAAACATAAAAAAATTGACTTTGTACAACAAAAAGTTGCAGAAATGTAGGGTCATAATTTGGCCTTTCTCAATTACATAGAATTTGTAATTTCTAGAATTTGTAATTTCGTGCATTTGATCTTTTTCAATTGTACGGAATTATAACTTCGATCGTTTCTATTTTTCGAACTTCTCACGTAATCTTTATTTATATTTATAATTTATTTATTATATTTTTAAAATTAAAAAAACCGGCTCGACTTGTATAGGATAAAAAGGTGATGGAACCTCTACGGTTCTGCTCCATCCAATAACACACTATCACGTCGAATAAAAAAAACAAGTGGAATTCATTGTGTTTAATCAACCATTGAAAATGCTCAATTTTCATGGCGTTATAAACTTATAATTGTCATTTGTCACCAGTCACCATAAATGGAGTAGAATTGTGGAAGCCTTCATTTTTTCTTAATAAAGAATAAATGCAAAAAGAATAATCATTTTGTCGATTTCTTAGTTTTTTTTTTTTTTGATTGAGGATTTCTTAGTTGTAGGCTTGTAGCAGGCAGAGAAAGCGAAAAGCAGGGAGCGAGAAACGAGGGCACCTGCCACACGCCGCTACTCTGTACGAAATAAAAAATAGTTTCCATCATAAAAAAAAAAGAAATAAAAGATAGTCTGGTATTCTGATCCCGTCGGTACATATGAAAGTACTATTATACCCCTGGTCCTGAAAGTCCGGCAGCCGTAGTGACAGGAGGAGAAAACGACAACATAAATCGGACAATGGCTCCTAGGTTATTGTATTATTATTTTTTTTAATTCAAACTCCTAGGTTATATTTAGGGAGCTAACGGGGATTACAAATCTACACACTATCTTGAATTCACATCTGCTGAAATGGTCAGCAGTAATGGAGTCTTCCTGCATTCTCACTGCTGCTACAGCGTCGAGTGCTGCCCGCAAAGTGTTTTTGCTACAATACCAACCAATTTACAGCATAACAGTGTTGTCCGCTGACTATTTCGTGACCCCGCATTATTTCGGGAATACGGATTCCACTATCTTGGGCCCAGTTAGAACTTGGCGCTTGTTTTGTTTTATGAAAAGTGGACATTCGTGATAATTTATTTTGACTTTTGCAAAAAAATATTTTGGAAATACTGGTATTTTTATAAATTAAGTTTAAATATGAAATTTAATATTATATGAATAATTTATATATGTTGAATGTAGAATATATTATGTCTATATAGGAAAAAAAAATGAAATGTCTCGTATGTTGCATTGTATTTGAACTTATTAGGTGATATGGGTTTTTGTTGCTATGAAATCAACAACATTATAATTACAACATATGCATATTATATTAAATTTTATTATTAGGAAATTTATAAATCTAATAACATTTTGTATTGACTTATTCTGCTATGGTTCGATGTCAACTTGAATTGCACAATAACTGATGACAGTCAACTATTGGAATTGATTTTTTTTTGTAAACAATCAACTAGTGGCCGTTGCATGGCGACTCCATGATCATGTAATTCAATGCGTAAATGAGTGTGTATTTCCTTTTCTTTTTCTTTTAAGACCGAACAGTTGAAATTGAGACATCAAATTCAATAAATAAAATTTTAATTACGTGTTATATAATTAATATATCAAATATTATCGCTAATAAAATGAGGAGTAATATAAGATATGTCATAAATGTAATTAATTATGGAATGACATAATGCGTATTTCGCTAAGTTTTGAATACGAACACATAAAGAATTATAGTGAATTAATTATAATTATTGATGGATCAATTATGATTGATTTAACTAATGCTAGTGTTAATGTAAAGTTCGAAATATTATTTGGACTAAATCTAATAAAATTGAGAAATCAGCAAGTGTATTGCGGCAGCAAGAGAGCATATTTGCGGTCACATAAGACTATGATAGATTTTGTTACAAATCTTCAGATTTCAACTCAAGTCATTTACGACCTCAAAGAGCCCTTCTTGCGGCCGCAAGAGACTAGACAGATTTTCTGCATATTTTATTCCAAGTCAACTGCGATCGCAAAGAGCCATTTTGTTGTCGCAAACAATGAGAGCTAAATGAATAATTTTTTGCCTTATTTTGCTGATATATTTCTGAATTGTGCTTCAAATAATACCAAATTGTGTATGCGCCTTTACAGCAGTAAATCACACATTGTGAAAAGGATTTGGAGAGAATTGGGATATCAAATATTTTATAGAATATTTGTTATTAATGACGGTATCTCTCCAAGATATGTTATCACTAGTATTTAAGCGATGGGTCTCCAAGCAATACCGATGTGTTAGGAGCACATGTGTTGTGCTTAGGCTCCATATTGGCCTCAACATTACAGTCAATTACCTCAAGGATTATTCATAACCTTAGAGAAAAAGAAAGGAGCACCGATGCTTGCTTGGAAGAATCTGCTAACGATCATACCGAGGTGCTTCTCAACCATCTTCATCGCCTTTTCAACTTGCTTGTGTGGGAGGCATTAAGAGATGGATAGTAGGTTTTCGCTTCCACTTTTTTATTTATGTCTTAAATCTTACGCGCAGTTTTATTTGCAATTGTTAATTAGGATTTCGATATTATTATTTTGCTCTACCTAATTGAATTGTGTCAAGATCTAGGATATTTTGTTATTTTTTGAAAATATACAAATTTTAATTGTTGCAAAAGGATTGAATCAATTTTATATTTGTTCTTTGATTATTTTAAATATTCTTGAATTGAAATTTTGAATTTTATCCAATTCCTCTTCTTTTATGGGATTTTGAATAGATATTATTAAAAAAAAAATATATACTAATGTTTAAAATAATTGATTATACAAATAAAGTCGAAATTATAAAGATATGCAACAATTTTGAATTTAGAGTTCGAAACAGAGAATTTCAGTATAGTTTGCGGTTGCAAGCAAGCTATGTTGCAAACCCCGAAATGGAACTGACATGTGTCTTGCGGCCGTAAGGCTCAATATTGCGGCCGCAATAATTTCTTTTGGGTTCTGTTTTACGACATGCAAACGAAATTGGACTGACAGGGTGTTTGTTGCCATAAAATTTGTCTTGTGACCGAAGGACATGTACAAAATTGGCAGAAATTGTTCTGAACTGACAGGTACCTCTTTGCGGCCACAGAGGATATTTTTGCTACCGCAAAGTGTGGAAATTTTGCCAATTTTTCCAGAATTTCTACATTTGGTTATTTTGAATTGTGCCCTCCTATGTAAAATCAAAATTACTATCAAATCTGAATATTAGAAGTAGCTATAGTTAATTATAATTTAGGTTATATGTAATTATAATTAATATAGTTACCAATGTAATACTATATTTATCTTAATTAAGTATAAAATTTGGCTATTATCTATAATTAGCCTTTAAGGCTAATAAAGAAAAGATAAATATGTTAAATTTTAAAAAAAATTCCAATTAACAATAAATTTAGTATAAAAATATTTAGTAATTTTCAAAAAATTGTTTTAGTAAATACTAAATAAAAATTCTGTAAAGAAATTTACAAAAGAGAATATTTGTTTTACTCTAATAATTTTCTAGTATAACTATTGTATAATTGGTCAAAGTTATATAAAAGAATATTTGTTTTCAAAAAAAATTGAATGGACTATTGACACAGCTTCAACTGGAATTAAATCGACCTGCTTGTGTTGAGGGTTTCTGTACCGGATCGGATCCGGTTCAAGCTGGTATATTCGCATGATAAATAAATAAATACAGTCATATAAGCTCTTTTTGGTCAAGAAAGCAATTTCCAAAACAAGAGATTGAGAGATGAGGCAGATACGTATGGGAAGGGAGAAGTGCATGTGAGCCGTCCGTGTTTTAAGGAATAGAAATTAGATTACAGAAAACCCACCAAATCAAATCTCCTACTCTTTAGTCTTTCCACTCGAAGAAACATTACACACCAGTTAAACATGCCATTTAATGTGGAGTGGTTTTTTCTAAACCACTTCTTCTTTTGATTTTTTTGTTTGATCTCGAAAAAAAATAAGAATTACATTTGTGGTTTTATTTTCAAAAATTTGATAGTAATGATTTTATTTCATGCATTCACGTTTAGATGTATTTTTTAGACGCATGCATTCAGAAATTGAATTCAGTCGAGTTGACAAAGCAAAAAAAATTATCAAGTAATTTGAAATCTGCGTTCACGTCTGAACGTGCGTCCAAATGTAGCATTCACAATGTTGCCTGAACGCAATGTTCAGACGCATCGTTCAGACGTGAACGCCGATTTGAAATTTTGCATCATACTTAATCATTTTGTCGTTTGTTTTTGCAGTGTGAACAGCTGCGTTTAGCATGAATGCTGAACACAAAAGATAGAGTCATGATTGTCAAATTTCTGAAACCAAAGTCATAGATGTAATTTTTTTAAAATAAAAATTTCTCCTATTTTTGCATCCATAACCTCAATAATTGTTGTGGGTCCAAATTTGAGCTAGCTACGGAATGTGTTATTTTAGGAATACATTGGTCGAAATGTATGTTCAGAATATATTGATTTAGATGCAAGTTTGTTCAATAGAAGATCACAAACTAAAAAATGCAATCTAATATTCATTACAAAATGAGATATAAAATAAATAAAGCATTAGTTAGAAACATGTGTTTATCCTACCTGTATCAAGTGTTTACATTTTTTCAAGTATTATTATTAGCATTTACACGTGTTCTATTAGTTTTTTTAGATGTTTATACTAGCAATTTTAATGTTCATATTAATTTTTTTCAGGTGTTTGACAGTAGTACATATTTATATGTTGTGAACTACAATTTCTCATTCTCATCTCCTTTCGTCGAAGATAGTAAAAGACAGTTTTAATGTTTAATGGAGGAAGCACATCTCGCACTACTTTCTCATCCATTACCTTTCATCGCCATTCTCAGATATGTCACGTATTTAGATTTCTTGTCGTTTTTGACAAATCTGTCGTCATTTCTAATAGATCGCTCATTGTTTCTGACAAATCTCTTGTTGGAGAGAAGATATGAGAGAGAAAGAACTAGAAAAGAAAAAAATGTGAAAGAGAGATGCAGTTTGAGGGTAGGATATGAGAATTAAAAAATAGAATAAAACAAAATGGAAATAATAAAAAAAAGAGAGAAAAAAGATGGAGGACGAGAGTATGAGATAAAGTCATGGAGAATAAATTTTTTCTCTATTAATATAATAGTAATAATAATTATTACAACAATAATAGAATTAATAACATAATAGAATAAAAAATAAAAAATAACAGTAATCGTATAATATATTAAAAAATTATTAATGAGTAAATATAATATAATATACTATAATATAATTAAATAATAATAGTTTTTCTATAATTCGAATACTCATATTTCACTTATAGGTTAAAATATTATACAAACTAAGGTTTGTTTTTCAAGAAAATGAGTTGGAAACTTGGAATAGTGTGTTGGTGTAATTCAAGTCGGGTTTACATGTTTGCTTAAAACTCTAAATAATTGCTACAACCAAGATCGACTCTATAGAATTATTATTAACTTTAGCGGAAACAAATTTATTTGTCATCATGTGTTGAGCTGAGGGACAAGAGGGCCTTTCATCCACTTGGTACCGCGCACGCTAGACATGTCGAGCTGAGGGACTCTTGAAGAGTAGCTTGCTGCTCTCCACACAGAGCGACACCGAATTGCTCAATACCTCGAAGCTGCAAGGATGAGATCCAATTGGAGTACACGACTCCGAATATCCTAGCGGAGGAGTACCAAATTCTGCCGGGATGGATGACAATAAACAGAGGAATTTATTTCATGGATTACCACACGATGATGCAACCCAACACCTTGCGAACTTCGAAGAAATTTGCAGTACTATCAAGGTCGATACAATCTCGAATGAAGATCTCAAGAGAATGACTTTCACCTTCTCCTTGGCCGACAAGGCTAAGAGTTTGAATTCGAGGACAAAGCTCGGAAAATATAGACACATGGCCTAAGGTGCTTGGACAATTATTCAACGGTCGAATGTACCAATATAGCACGAGGCAGCCTCAAGAGCGCACTGTCAAGTGAGAACTTTCTCTCTATGCGAGGTTCAGGATTTTAGATTTTTACAGGTTTTTCTAGAGTTTTTAAATTAACATATTGTAAAGTGGAAAGTGGAAGCGGAGTGTGGAGTATATTCTTTGAGTAGCTCAATTGTTGAGTGAATTGGAGATAGCCTAATATTTTTCGAATAATTTTCCTGACAAGACTCGATAGGAATATGCATAAAATATCATCAAGATTCTTTGAGATTTTTCTTGTCATTTAGGTTAAAAATTTTCAGTTTATTTTTATTCAGGAAAATCGTGCCCGTGTGGTGCAGAAGACTACCAAAAGATATTACGATCATTTCTCATTTCAATTAATCCCTCGTAAGTCCAAATTGCAACTGATTGTCTCTCTAACTTGACAAATTCACAAAATTTGCTCATTTTGCTTTAAGTTGTTTGATTTGTTACATGAGAATTGGTTGAATTGTTAATTAGGCCTTCATAATGACTTAGATTTGTTTGGGACAAGCAAAGTTTAACCGTGAGAGAATTTGATAAGCACGATTCGTATCTATCTTTTTCTTGGGTTTAAGGTACCAATTTGACCAAATCTTGTGTTGTTCTAGGTGAATTTAAATTAGTTTTAGGTTTAAAATGTGCAAGTTTGTGGTACTGCCCTATCTTTGTATTTTCATGCATGTACAAGAGAAATCAAGCCTAATAAACCTCGAGACGAAGTCCTACACGATGAGTAGAGCAAAACAATGCATTTTGACTTGTTTGCGGGCCACATGACACCCATTGTGGGCCGCAAACCAAGCCCAAAGCATACATACAAAAGACTTACTCGAGAGTGCACTGTTTACATGCTTTGCAGGCCATAAGAGATCTATTGCACTCTGCAAACCACTTCCCCACAGAAGACCCAATTCAGACAACCAAATGTTACACCCCTTGCAGTTCGCAAGAGTCCATTTGCGAGCTGCAAACGACAGTACCGAAAGCCAAAAATAGAAGAATATAAATATGATTTGAATAGTATTTTACCGGTTTTATTTCTCTTTTCTTTTGATCATGTTTGTACTTTAATTCTTTTTTGTATCTTCTCTCATCATGAGAGGCTAATCATCTCTCTAGGATTAGGGAGACCAAAAACTTGCTTATTTTTCTTGGTTGGGTTTAGAAAGATTTTGTGTTAATTATTGCTTCTTCTATCTTAGTTGAATATTAGGATTTATTTTGTTATTTGACAAAGTGCAACTCAAAACCCCAACACGAGTAGAAGCACTTAGGCACTAATCAAGCCCGAGAGGGAAGATTAGTTGACTAAGGGTTTAGGAATTATTTAGGAAAATTACGAATGTGTAATTGCTAAGTAATTTGAATCTGCAAGATCTAATTAGGCACAATTTCACAACTTGGGTGCAATTTAGGATTTGAGAGATCGATATTTCGAATTACCTTGAATAAAAAATTGAGAGATCAACCCTTAATATCAATATTTGATTGCCGGTACCATAATTGACCAAAATTCGTCTTAATAAATCAGATTAGTCTTAGACAAGTGGATGGTAATGCCATAAACCTGGCCTACTTTCCATGATTTGAATTTATTTTATTTGCTTCGCTACTTATTTGAATTATTTGAACCAATCAATCATTGAAAACCAAACCAAATATTTTTAGTCGCTCAAATATGAACAACTAGGAACCAATTTAGAAGGCTGGCTTGTCTCTGTGGAAATCAACACTTTAAGTACCACAACATACATGTTGTGTGCTTGCAACTCTAAAAATCGGTATATAGGTTTTAAAACTTGAGTAATTGTCACACACCATACCAAATCGATCAATAATTATTATAAACTTAGCAAGAAGCGAAATTACTTACTTGTCATCACGTGTTGGTCTTGACTGCCTCTCAAGCAACATCACTAGATGGACTTGTGCAATTCTTGTCTTGAGTGCCTTCTTCTTCATAACTAGTCGCTCATGAGTCCTTCCAATAAGATACGAGAGCTCTTTTCTTTTTCTCAAACTCACGAATGAAAGTTGAGGTATTTGTCTTTAATGAAGAGAACAAAATACATTTACACCTAGTACACCCATATTTCTTGGAGACCCATCACTTAAATACTAGTGCCTTCAATATCTTGAAAAGATCCAGTAATTGTGATAATATTATTGATATCTTATCAAGATCATGTATATTCTTGACATCTTAACAAGATCACATATATTTAGTAGGATTCTTGAGATCTTAGCAATATTCCATATTTTTTAGATCTTAGCAAGATATCGCAATCTTTAAAGATTATAACATCATTCTCGAGATCTTATTAAGATCTCGTAAACTATAAAGATTATGACATGATTCATGAAATATTCGCACTAGTATTAATTAAATTAATTATAATTTTCTCATTAATAATTATAATTGAGCATGGCTAAAATAATATGCATAGTACACCACATAACGTACTATGCGCCCATTTGTATTTAATTTGGTCATTAAATTGATATTTAAGTTGCTCAATAAATTCTTCATATCAAAATCTTGTAGGAAATAAAATTTCGTGATTTTTAGAGCTTTCTTGCTATTTTTTAAATATTTTTTAAAAACAGCCCATAAATGACACTTTTGTAGTATTAAATCTGGACTGTTTTTAAAAAATATTTAAAAATAGTTAGAAAGCTCTAAAAAATCACGAAATTTGATTTCCTATAATATTTTCATATGAAGAATTTATTGAGCAACTTAAATCTCAATTTAATGACCTATATCTATATGCATAGTACAAAATGGGATGTACTATGCATATTATTTTAGCCATGCTCATTATAATTAATTCACTTTAATTCTATATGTATTTGTATCCAAAACTTACGAAATACGTATTATGTCATTCCTTAATTAATCACAGTTATATGTCATATCTTATATTACTCAATGTAATATTAGTGATAATACTTGATATTAATCATAAAATACGTAGTCCAAACTTTTATAGAGTAATTATAACACATCCCTCTTAAACGCCTCCTTACAAGCACCCCACTATAGGACAAAAGAAATAATTCTAATTCTATTTTTTCCCTTCTTAACCGCTCCCCTTATAAGCCCCCACTACATGACAAAAAAACCAGTCACCCCATTCTTTCTTCCTCCGCACTCTTTTCTTCCTATGTTCTCACTACCTCTGTCTTCCACTGCACTTCTCCTTCGCAATTAAGTTTATATATTATGTCATAACAAGTCTATATATTAGAACATGCAAGTCTTTATTTTTAGAACAAACAAGTGTCTATATTAGAATCTTCAAGTCATTATATTAGAACAAGAATGTCTATATATGATAGCAAGAAAGTCTTTATATTAGAACCTGCAAGTCTCAATATTAGAAATTGCAAGTCTCAGTATGAGAACCTGCAAGTCTCTATATTAAAATCTGCAAGTCTTTATATTAAAAGTCACATGTCTGTATATTATAACAAGCAAATATTTATATCAGAACCTGCAAGTCTCAACTATTTGGAACAGACGAGTATTTATATTAGAAAATTATAATATAAAGACTTTAGTCCTAAATATAAAGACGTGCAGGAGAGCATAACGTTACAAGAATGGAACAAAGAAAGCAGATAGAGCGAACATAGTGGACAAAGGAGAGAGGAACTGGAGAGGACAAAGGAGAGAGGAACTGGAGCGGACAAAGCAGATTATTAATTGTTGTTTTTTAGGGGGAGGTGTAAGGATGGCTGTTAGTAAGTCCCATTTTATTAGATTTGACGTCTCAATTCCAACATAGTGTATTAAAAAAGAGTGCTATTTCAAAAGTTCCAAACACACTCTATATTATATCAATTTAAGAGTAAAGTAATGGTGCTTGCGCAATCATCGAAGTTCGGTGTTTGTGATCACATATCTCGAACTTCAAAATGCAAACGGTCGATCTGAATAGTTGAAAATGTCGTTCATACTAAAATCTACTTAGGGACCAAAATTTTATTTTAGAAATTTTTACTGTTTTATCGGACGAACGAAAAATATATTTAATTGGAGAGGCCTACAATCGTTAGATCAATGCATTTTTCACCCATCCAATAAAATAGTAAAAAAAAATTAAAAATGAAAAATTTTGGTCCCTAAGTATAGTTTAGTATGAACAACATTTTCAATAATTTGAATCGATCGTTTGCATTTTAAAATTCGAGATATGTGGTTGCAAACCTCGAACTCCGGTGCTTGCGCAGGCGCTATAACTTTACATTACATAAAAAAAATAGTAGAACATAGTTTTTCTCTAATTTGTTCGATTATCTTTCTCTAAGTTAATTTGTTGGACTATCTAATTTTACTGAGAGATTATATCTAACAAATTAAAGAAATACCTTATGTTATAAACAAAAAATTGCACCAATTTGTTCGGCTATCTTTCATTTTCCAAGGATACAAATTCCATATTCATTTTTACAAGTGTAAACATGCAAAAACAATCCATTATAAAAGGTATATTCTTCTATATATATATTTCTAAAACAGATATGTTTTTTTATTTTATTTATTTATTATATGTAATCTTACACCACACACCAACTAACAAATAAAAAAATTAACTTAAAAAATTTCTCAAAAAAATAATTCTATGGGAACTTGAAACTTCCTCATAGAAATTGCATCTTGTCCTGCGAAGAGGCGGATCCGAATCTGCCACAGATCGATCGACCGCCATAGATGATTGTGTTTTGATTCAGGAGATATATGTTTTGGTCGTAGATATATTTTAAACGATCCAGATTAAAACAAACAAGAAAGATGAGGGATTATACTAGCAGCAGATTTGGTTACCAAAGAGGCATGTTAAGTTGAAGATGTCAAATTCTACATAGTGTAGTGATAAGACACAGTTTTTATAGATAAAGTCTGACATTCGAGTTTCGTTAGATGATCTTTTTAGAGAAGTATTTTTAAATTAATTTTCAAATTTATTTATGAATGTGTTGTAAAATTAAAAACAATAAATAATAAAAAGTTGAAGAAAGAAAAGAAGGCGATTGTTTCGTTGTATTTTAACTCGCAGTGGTCGCTTTCATGTCGGCCCCTCTCCTCTCTGATCCCAGCAAGAAACCAAACACACAACACACCAAACACACAACCCAGAAAAAGCAAGAGAGCTGGAAAACCAGCTCAAACTCTCTCACTTCCCTCGACACTTTTCTCCAACCGTCGCCATATCCAGAAAAACACTACAAAGGGGGTAAAAACTCTGCTTCTCAGGTGAACTTCGATAAAGCGACGAATAACTGCTTTGACCTCTTCTCAACTTGGAGCGTGGATTTGGATTTGTGCGTATCGAGTTCAAACTTGTGTGTTAGGCACTTGGGCTATCATTATAGTTTGTTAGCTAAGAGGAGAATTTGGGTAAATCAGAATTAGAATCTTTAATCGGTTTATTTTTGAGATTTGAAGTTTTATTCCATTTCTAAGTGGTAGCCCTTATCCCTTTGCTAGGCGTAATAGGGGAGGAAAGGTTCTCTTTCTATCTAATATAGCCTCCTTTGAGCTTGTAGAGGATTTGGGTTGATATTGAATTATTGTATGGTTGTGGGTATATCGGCTTTTTAAGGCTGATAGTATATTGAAGGAGTATCACACTTTCAGCTGAAGTTTCCTTGCACGAGGCTAGAGAAGAAAGAGGTGTATCATGGGTTGCTTCTCTGTAACGCATTTGGGATCTCGGCGTGATTAAAGAAAACAAAAAGGGGGCTCCGTGAAAAAGGTTGGTATAAGGGCTCAACACGGGAGATTCTCGCTTAAGGAGTTACTCTTCCATTGACGAAGTTTGTAAGAACTGAGCTAGTTAAATGAAGGCTCCTAATTCAAATGGGGCTCCATCTAATTCAGCAGAGGGTACAAATCTTTTCCTCCTTTTTTTTTAAATTTTTTTTGGAGAATTCAGCATTTTCAATGGTGGATTTAAGCGTGTTGTTTCTTTTTTGGTATTTTTGTGCAATTTTTGATTAATTTGGAATTTCAAATGGGGCAACGGGAAGCTTACTGCTGCCAAGTTGTGTTTTCCTAAGTGCTTACGGTGCAGTCACTTGTGGGGTCCATGGCCCATCACTGTGCTGCGGGCCCATGCTTCTCAGCTCTGGCTGCTATTGCTGGGACTTTGGATTCAGTCTGAAGCTCTTAACTAAGAACCAGTTACAACTTACAAGTTAATTTTAGCCCTGATTTACTAATAAAAGTCAAATATGTAAATTGCAACACTTTTTGTTTTATTAATGTAATTTCCTTAAAAAGTGGTGTTTTCTTTGTAGATAAATTTTCTTTGCAGACGTCTTTTATTTTATTTTAGTATGTGAATCTTTCAGTTCTACAAGTTCTGAGGTGTATAATTGTTTGTGAATTATAGGAGAAAAGAAAATCATAAATTCAGAGCTATGGCATGCTTGTGCGGGTCCACTTGTCTCATTACCACCTGTCGGTAGCTTAGTGGTGTACTTTCCTCAAGGCCACAGTGAGCAGGTACAAGTTTTCTAACTTGAAATCTTTCTGAAACTATTAGGAAAATTTTGTTGTCATCGTTTGCCACCGAAACATTTTACATAGTTCAGTTTCTCTTTGTTGTAAAATAGGTGGCAGCTTCTATGCACAAAGAGCTAGACAGCATTCCGAGCTATCCAAATCTTCCCTCTAAGCTTATCTGTCGGCTTCATACTTGCACTTTACATGTTAGTAGTTTTTCTTATCTCCATTATGTCTTATCAATTAACTTTGCATGATGTTTTTAAGTTTTTGATTTTATAATGAAAATTTCTGCAATCAGGCTGATCCGGAGACCGATGAGGTTTATGCTCAAATGACCCTTCAACCTGTAAATAAAGTATGTAAAAAGTTAGATTTTGACTAATTTGTGTTTTGATATATTTTGTTATGGTGAATTCAGAGAATATTGAATAGGTCATTTACTCAAGTTTGTTTACAGTATGACAGAGAGGCAATGCTAGCATCAGAAATGGGCCTGAAACAAAACAATCAACCAGCCGAGTTCTTTTGTAAAACGTTAACAGCAAGTGATACGAGTACACATGGAGGCTTTTCAGTGCCACGCCGTGCTGCTGAGAAGATCTTTCCACCTTTAGTAAGTTGACTTCCTTGTCTTAATTATATATGACATTTAATGTTTCCAACACTGATGGTAGACCTGTCTTGTGTGAGCTGGCACCTGTAGTACTTTCTATTCATTCGACCAATGATTGTTGGATAGCTCTATGAAGCAAAATTATCACAGGATATGAATCTAACTGGTACTACAATTCTTGTGTAGAACCTTGTTTATATAGTTGTGCATATCTTAGTTTGGTTATGCACATATTTACTTAACCTGGTCAAAAAAATATTTGTTGCAGGACTTCACAATGCAACCTCCAGCTCAAGAGTTGGTGGCCAAGGATCTACATGACGTTTCATGGAAATTTCGACATATTTATCGTGGTATGTTTTCATTTTTCCTTAACAGAATCTGATTTCATATTGTTCATGTAGTTCTTAATTTGACACTTTTAGTCTATGATCTAACATACATCCAGGTCAGCCCAAAAGATACCTTTTGACAACTGGCTGGAGCGTGTTTGTAAGCACGAAAAGGCTCATAGCTGGGGACTCTGTTCTCTTCATCAGGTAGGGGCTAACCTACTATTTCTCACTTGTTATTATAAAAAATGAGAGCTTATACACCTTATTTGTTCAGAGATGAGAAGTCTCAGCTTCTTTTAGGGATAAGACGGGCAAACAGACAACAGCCAGCTCTATCTTCTTCGGTTCTATCAAGTGACAGCATGCACATAGGAATTCTAGCTGCTGCTGCTCATGCCACGCAAAATAACAGCCAGTTCACCATATTTTACAATCCAAGGTAGTACTAACCATCTCATCATTTGGGTAAAGTGCGGAAGTTTGGAGAAATTAAAACAATGAAAATGAAATTCGCTGATTTTCTATAATTTGGCAAGTCAGGGCAAGTCCTTCAGAGTTTGTAATCCCACTAGCTAAATACAACAAGGCCTTGTACACCCAAGTGTCGCTTGGCATGCGATTCAGGATGCTGTTTGAGACGGAGGATTCAAGTGTGCGCCGGTATATGGGTACGATCACTGGCATCAGTGACTTGGACACTGTTCGCTGGAAGAATTCTCATTGGAGAAACCTGCAGGTACTCATATATAGTTTTTTTGTTTTTAAAAAAGAAAAGGAAAAGAGCAAGTCATATGACAGCATGCATAATCTGGTACAAATATGGCATTATTTTATCCTAAATTGTCTTTTTGATTTTTTTTTGGATGATACTTAGGTTGGATGGGATGAGTCAACAGCAACTGAGAGGCGAGCCCGTGTGTCATTATGGGAGATTGAGCCTGTGGCAACACCATTTTATATATGCCCACCGCCGATCTTTAGACCCAAATTCCCTAAGCAACCAGGGGCACCAGGTTAAACTCCCACCCAAAATTAAGTATATCAAGTATAAAAATGGATGGAGCAAAAAGTGAAGAAACTATAAAAACAGCTTCTATTCAGATTTTCTTCTCATTGAGACCTATGTTTACTGGAAGTAATGTATTTTTCAGATGATGAGACGGAGGTGGAGAGTGCATTTCGAAGAGTCATGCCATGGCTATCTGATGATTTTGGATTGAAGGATATACAAAGTGCGATATTTCCTGGGCTGAGTCTTGTCCAATGGATGGCTATGCAACAGCAACAACAGACTCCTGGGAACTTAATGCTCTCTAATCCTCCTCTGCAAAATTTTCAATCACAAGGGATGCCAATACCAAATTTGCAATTCAACACAAAACCAGTTGTAACAGCTCAATCCACATTGCCAAATCAGCAGCAACTGCCTCCTCAGCATCAGATATCAGCCCAGCAGCAGGTTCATGTCGTGCAACCACAATCTCAACAACAGGACTCTATCACGGTACAACCTCCTAATTCCATCCAAGTTCCAAACTCCATCCAAATGCAGCCTCAACTACAAAGACAGCAATCATATCTTCAGCAGCAGCAGCAGCAGCAGTTACAACAACTGGGAACTGTTGAACAACAAAAGCTGAAACAAAATTTCATCATTAGTCAGGCTGCACAACCATCTACATCTAATCAGATCCAACAGCATGAAGTAGAAAAACTGAATAATATCAACAACAACAATAACAACATCAACAACAACAGCAACAATCATATCATAACTGCAGTTAAACAACAGCCTGCATTGCCGCAAGTGATGCAAGCCCAATTGCCAGTAGATTATCAGCATGCTTTCTTGCAGAGTGAGCAGTTGCCTCAACTGTCGCAACAGGAAATCCAGCAAATCCAGTTACTGCAGAAATATCAGCAGCAGCAGCAGATTTTATCCCAGTTAAACCCACAATACCAATCTCAGATATTACAACAAGTCAGCCAGAAAACCCCAGAAGTGAACCTACCTCAAACCGACTTACAGCAACTGAAAGCCCAGCAACTCAGTAGATCTCAATCCTGCCCCAGCACAACCCCACCACCGCCTACAGTTAGTCGAGGCCATCAAGAGAGTGCAAATCTGACAGATGCTGCTGCAATGACATTCACACTACCTCCAATGGAAAATCTGCTCCAAGAAATCCAAAGCAAACCTCATTCTCGACTGAAACCGAACCAAAATGCAGTAACAGATCTCGATGTATCTTCTGCAAGTTCTTTCTGTATGGATGATGGGGCCCATCAAGAAAGCTTCTCAATGCCTGCAGGATGCCTTGATGGAAGTGGTGCACAAATTGATACCAGAGATAATAATAACTTGAATAGTATTAATAACATTAGTAACAATGCAAACAATATATTTGTGGATGGGTTGATGCCAGATGCGTTAATGGCAAGAGGTGTAGCATCAGGGAAGGAGGTGGAGAACTTCTATTCTGGCAAAAAATCTTACATGGATGTTGAGACTGAGATCTCTACTGCAGATATCAGTTCTCAGTCATTTGGTTTGCCTGACATATCATTTAAGCCAGGTTGCTCGAGTGATGTCGGGTTTACTGAAAGCGGGATGCCTAGTCAAGGCATGTGGAATAACAACAACAACAATAATCAAACACAACGCATGAGGACTTTCACCAAGGTTTGTGGCCTTGTGGGTTATTATGTTTCTCCTTGTGAAATCATCCTAACAGTAGAAATTTATATTGTATAATGTTACATTTTTTGGTGTAGGTGCAAAAGCGAGGTTCAGTGGGAAGGTCTATTGATGTGACAAGATACAGAGGATATGACGAGCTACGGCATGATCTGGCCTGCATGTTCGGTATTCAAGGACAACTTGAGGATCCTTACAGAACTGATTGGAAACTGGTCTATGTAGACCATGAAAATGATATATTACTTGTTGGAGATGACCCTTGGGAGTAAGTTACCTTACTTTGTGGATCTATATCCTTTGTCCCTCTTATATATTCTTTTTGTGGGTTTGAATATGTTTATCAATTTATTATTAACTCGATAACTTCGGCAGCCATGATAAAAAAATAATTTATACGTATTGTTAATCATGTATGTAAAATATATGTTTGGTACATGCTTTACCAATCATTTAACAGTTTTGGACTTTTGAATGGTCTGAATTTATCAATGCAAGATGCATTATCAACTAATACTCAATTTGCATAAATTTTTTATATAGGCTGTGTTTTGAATTTGATTTGGAATTTTAGAGTAAAGGTCAGCTCAGTTGAAGCTGGGTTTTAAACCATAAATTCATTCTTATTTAATTACTGATATTGTTTCTTTCTTTTGTGTGGCAGAGAATTTGTGCTTTGTGTGAAGAGTATCAAAATTTTGTCTGCAGCTGATGTGCAGCAGATGAGTTTGGAAGTGGATCTAGGAGGTAACATCCCTGTACAGAACCAAGCATGTAGTGGATCAGATGAAGGTAAGAATGCATGGCACGGTACATATGATGACACTTCAGGTGCCTCTTACCATAGATGATATAATTCTGTGATTGTTGAAGTGCATTAGATTATGATATTTTGTAAAAGGGAGGGGTAAATTTAAGACACGGTAAGAAGATTTTTTCAGGGCTAACTGACCCAAATTCTACTTCTTTTTTTTTTTTTTTCTGTTTGTAAGATTAGTTAGTCATACCAGTGTAATTCATTTGCGAGGACTTTCACATGGTGTTTTATAGGTGGGTGAGAGGGTTCCGATAAAATTCTACTGTCAGTAAACAGTTTCCATGTCCATTGTACATATTTTTGATAGCTGATTTTACATGAAATATATCGATACAAGCCCCCAACTTGGTAATCTGGCTTTAAACATAATTAAGATAAGTTATATCATAGTATTATATCAAGTACTGTTTATAGTGTGATATTGAACCTTGGCAACTCTGAAAAATTTGATTCTGAGTTTTAAAATTTTTATTTTGGGAACAAGTGAGGAGCAGCTCACCACTTCATTTACTAAAAATTAAAAAAAGTACAAAAGAACAAAATGTTTTTTTCTTTTATTGAAAAAATAAGAATACAGAAATCAGCAATGTTACATGTCAGCAGTGAGAGAGAGAAAGCAAATTACTAGGCATGGGATGATACGTAATGGTAAAATTTCACTGGACCTTATGGAGTGTCAGTTTGCTTTGGTTTTTTACACAAAGTACAGCTGGTGAAATCTGACCCTAAAGCATACAAATCACAACCAAGACCGACTAAATCCATCTAGGATAATTTTTTTGCTTTATAAAAATGCCAATATCCTCAGCTAAGGCACTGCCGAGACTGATACACTTGCTGGATTTGCTGGGGGTAGTCGAACCCAGGCAACGTAGTTCTGGTCTGACTCGATGCCATATCAGACCATTGCTGTGCTGGGCTGAGATATAGTGTTCTGAGGGGAGCTGATCCCTGAGGTGCAACCTGATAGCTGCTGGTATGTGCTGAGACTGTTGCCAAAGCATCTCTGTTTTTATTTGGATAAGCAACAATGTTTGGGTTTGGATAATCTGTTGGGGATTCTGAGTAGAGTCTGATACAGAGATTGATTGAGGGATAAAAGGTTGTGACAAAGGGATTTGGGAATAGACTATGACCTCAGGGATGATCGAGATTTTCGCTTTTTCTGGAAAAGATTGAATGTGACTAGTGATTAGCTAGTGAAAGTATGCGAGGCTCGACTTAGCTCCGTTCAAGAGTCGATTTGAGGATCGCGAGGCACAGATATAGCTGAGCGTTTTTGAAACAAATTACACGTAAAGATCGGGTGCGAAGGCTAGCTAAGCAGCGGAGAAGGCGATTGGTAGAAACATAAGACACTTTGCTGGTGATTGTGGGGAATTTCGACATCTAAAGGTCTATTATTTAGATGGATTTTCTGAAGTGAGTGAAGATGATGCATAGAAATCAGGGGGGATATTCCTAATTTTTTGATAATTGTGATTAAATTTACTTAGAGATTGTTGTGTTGTTAGAGAAGTTTAATACTTTTGCAAGCGCGTTGGGTTTCTAGAATTACACTCTATAGATATAGAATAGAGTATGACTTTAGATAGTATGCATGATAAGATGAGTCGTGTAATTGTGTTGTTTTAGTTTTTGTACTTTTTTTTTATGAAAATGAAGGTGGCAGGTGTTCTCTGCTTGTTTAAAAAAAAATGCCAATACAATAAGACTTTTCCTTTACTCACCATGAAATCAATATAATTTTAAATAAAGAATGAAAATAGTAAAATAACATAGCAGTTGAACATCTCCACATCCATCCCACACCAAAAAGAAAAAAAAAATACAAAATAAACAAAAGAATCAAAGAAGAAACAGGTAAGTTTGGAGCCATAATGATGTTGGAGGATGCCCATATCAGCTGATAGGTACATAGTTTTACAACAACCGGTTTGGTATTCCTTTTTCTCATTTATGTTTAGGTCAAAACCAGCCAAAGCTAGAAGAAACATGATGATTGAGGCCTCACTGGTAAGTGGTACACAACCTGCCAAGTCTTATTGTCAACTACAAACCAACATGAGCTAACTACAAACTCGAGTGTAAGAGAAGATCAGTCTCTGAAAATTTGAGAAAATGTAAAAAGGTGAAACTATCAAGGTGTTGATGACATAAAAACTAACTAATTGAACAGTCACAGGTCTCTAAGGTCGTTCTGCCACTTTCGATTATCAGTAAACTGAGCATACCTGACCAAGAATATCCTAGTGATAAATTAAACAGACATCAGAATCACACTTTATGGAAATACAATGGAACTAAAGAAAACCATACCAACTGGTGATTATATCTTACAAAAATGAAGAACTATATTTCATATCGTAATTAGAAAATGGTCAACTAGGCCACCAGTTGAGTACCAATTCAATACTTTGATATAACATCAGCATTATCTTGGCATGATACGGGTGCTACTTTAGTAAGTGAATACGAAAGGAACCGCTTGATTAAAACAAACACAATTTTGAAAAACATTTGAAGGAAAAAAATAGAAAAATCCAGATAACCAATTTAGCTGGCCAAAACAAGGAAAAGAGCCTAAAATAAAATGAGATTACTTTTCAAGTAACAGCTCCTATCAGTAAATTTTGTTACCTCTGCAGAAACGAGGTGAGCAAGGGAGCGAGGGAATGAGTGGAGCGATGCAGCAACGGAGCGAGGTGCGCGAAGGAGTGAGCGGAGCTACTAAGATATTCTTGTACCAGAGGGTGAGAGACAAAGGAAGCGGACAGGTTCTCTTTGGAACATTTTTTTTTTTGGTATCAGAGGTGCATCTTTTGTGTGGACAGTTCGATCTATTTTAACAATTCTGATTTAACAATACAAAAATTCCTCATGTAACATATCATCGACAGTCAAGCGTCCGATCTCAATCCAACAGTCCAGATTAAAGCGCATCCCTCTGGTGCAAAAGGTGCACCAAAAGATATTTTCCCGGTTTTCATTAGAGGAATTTCTTCTTTTATTCTCGATTTGAGCGTGATCCGATCTGATCCGTCGGATCTAATCGAAACGGATCATATGAAAAGTGCACCTCTCTGAAGAAAAAAATGTTCTCCGGAGGATACGGTTCTTGTAACGTTATGGATTGAGAATGGAAAGAAAAAGAAGATAATTTGAGTTTTAATACTTTTATTGAATCAGAGAAAGAGTTACAGATGAAGAAGAAATTAGAGAAGTGATTAAGTTGTTGAATTGGATGTATTCTCTGTCTAGAATCATCTCTCCTAACTGCCTTTATATATATATGCATTTAACAATTAAAAATAAAAGCAAAAATGATAAAACAATGACTGAGCCTTTGTAGACTCTTCTGCACCTAACGTTCTTCAGCACCTGCTCCTTAAGGAATTTTTGCATAGAGGGTCAGAGAAATAAATTTTTTTACAGATAGGACCAACTAACCTTTAAAAATATCACAAAGAATCAAGAACGCAACTAATACTTGCGCTCCTAAACTTTTTTAGGGGAATTGAGCATGGTCTGAATAATTTTGGACCTCCAATCACGTGCAGTCCCCACATAAATTTTGCCATCCTTTCTAATCACACCTTTGTGAACTAAGATGCCCATCTCCTGGGTTTGGTGAGTTTTGTCAAGTTGTAAGACATGTTGAGCCCAGGGATCTCCTTGATAGTTCACTTGTAACTCTTGCATTCAAGTAGAGATTAACTCAATGATAGCATGTGACTTAGAGGTCTCACAGATATCTACCCTTCTAGAAAGAGCATCAACTGCAATTCTCTCAACCCCTTTCTTGTACTGTGTCGTATAATCCAACCCAAGCAACTTACAAAACCCTTTATGTTGCAATGAGTGAGTTAATTTTTATTCAGGCAAGTGTTTTAAACTGATGTGATTCGTTTTGATAATGAAGTTTCTCCCTTGCAAATAGTGCCTCCATTTGTGTACAACATGCAAAATGGCAAGGAACTTCTTTTCATAGGTAAAAAGTTGTTGGTTCCTGACACTCAACGCCTTACTCAAATAGGTAATAGGTCTGCCTCCTTGCATGAGTACTACCCCCATACCTGTGCCCTAAGCTTCAATTGGTAATATGAAAGGTTGATCAAAATTGAGCATGGTTAGAACTGGTGCTTAGCAGATGACCTTTTTTAGCTGAACAAATGCCCTATCAGCCTCTTGGTTCCATGAAAGACATTATTCTGCAACAAGTTAGTTAGAGGGCTGCTAATGATACCATAGCCATTAATGAACTTTCTATAGTATTTTGTGAGACCTAAAAAGCTCCTTAGTTCTATGACTGTTTTAGGAGTAGGCCAAGAACTCATAGCCTCAATCTTTTTGAGATCAATAGCTACACCATTAGCAGAAATTAAGTCAGTTTTTTCCCGTAGTGCTAACTCATCACAACGAATCAACAGGTCAACGACTCAGATTTTCATAAGCCTTAGGAAGAAGTATCTCAGGAATAAAATTGAGGCATCATGACAAGTTGATAAGGCGTCGTGACAGGACACTGGAGCAGAACTGACTTGATATGATAATGCTATAAATATAGTTGCGAAAGTTTGAGAAATTATCTAAGCAATCATTCAAGTTACCCCCAATTATTCACAAGCATTCTCTAAGCATAGAAACTTTATTCTCCAATACTTTTAGAGTTCAATTAGCTAAATTCAAACTTTATTCTCCAATACTTTAGAGTTCGATTAGCTAAATTCTAGAAAGAGTGATTAGGGCTTTGAAAAGTAGTAATTTACACCCAATAACATGCTGGTCAGGAGAAGAAGGTACCAATTTCCAGGTTTCGTTTTGGGCGAGAGCATCAATTTCGGTAGCCATAGCGGTACGGCATTCAGGAACGGAAATTGGCTTGTTGAAAAGTAGTAGGTTCGATCTCCCTTGAACTAGACAGAACAACAAAGTCCGGAAACTTCCGGAGTTGGCGAGTATTGTCCCTGGTTCGAGTAATCATCGGGTGAGTTGAAACATCTGACAAAGAAGTATCTATGTCAGATTGTAGGTTATCTGGAACAGCAGCAGCGGAAACAGAGCAACTGGGAGAGTTCGGTCAGCGCCAGAAGTCCGGGCAGAGGCGGAATTCAAAATCCGGGCAGCCTGGAAGGGCCCTGAAGCGATTTGATCAGGAGAGGTAATATTGGGCTGAGCATGATTAGAAGTTGGGCTCGCGTTATGTTGTACCTGGGAAGAAGAAAGCCCAGTATCTGGGAGCTGACGGGATTGTGAAGCCTAAAGATGTATCTGAAGTAAATCAGAATTGAAAATTTCTGAATTGAAGTCATTTTCGGCCTGTACCCGAGAGCTAGCAAAAAGAAATTTTAATTCGTCAAATTGCACGTGTCTTGATATGTGCAATTTATTTGTAGGTAGGTGAAGATATTTGTATTCTTTTTGAGGCAAAGCATAATCAAGGAACACGCACGGAAGAGCTCGAGCTTCTAATTTATTTGCATTGTAGGGATGGGTGAGAGGAAAATAAAGACATCCAATAATCCTTAGAAATGAATAATCGGATTGTTTATGAAAGAGCTTTGTATACGGTATTTGAGAGTGGGAAGAAGGGAGTCTATTGATGAGGTAGACCGCATTGGAAAACATTTCGTCCCAAAATTTTGTAGAAATAGAAGCTCGAGTCATCATGGCAAGAGAGAGTGCCACAATACGTCGATGTTTTCGCTCGGCAAGACCATTTTGTTGCGGTGTGTATGAGCAAGAAGTTTGATGTGTAATTTGGGGAAATTGAGAAAGAATGGGTTTAAATTCAATTCCTCCATCGGATCGTAGGATTTTGATTTTAGTGGATAGGAGGTTTCAATTTGTGTTTTGAAGGAATAAAAAATGCTAGTGACTTCGTTCTTATGCACCATAAAATAGATCCAAGTAAAGCGAGTAAAATCATCCACAAAAATGATATAATAGTGAAATCTATTAAAAGAAGCAATCGGGGAAGGATCCCATACATCGGAATGTACTAACTCTAAAGGAGAGCTAGAAGAAGATAAAAAAGGAGAAAAAGGTAACTTGTGAGCTTTAGCCATACAACAACTATGACACAAACTCATTTTATTTGAATTACAAGGAAGAGAAAATGTTTTAACTACATCCAAAGTGGTGTCTTGAGATGGATGACCAAGACGATCATGCCATTCATCAAGTGAGATTCTTGTACCAAAAAGAGCTTGAGGAGAATGAGAGAAATGAGGAGTAAGTGTGTAGAGTCCTTTAGTGGTTGTAACTTGAAGAAAGATCTTCTTGGTGCGGTGGTCCTTGAGAATGCAAGAAGAGGAGAGAAAATTAAAGATTAGATGGGGATTATCAAGTAATAGTCTTGAAAGACAAATTAGATTTTTTGAGAAGCATGATACATGAAGAATTTCGTTAAGCATAAGAGTAGTGTTATTAATTGAAAATGTAGAGGAACCAATATGATGTATAGAAAGTCTGTTATCATTTCCAATTTGTTTATGTCTCCCGTAATATGATTTGTTGCACCCGTGTCAAGTACCCATTCATTGGACGCATGTGGAGGTGTAAACGGTTGTGCCACAAAAGCTTGGAAAGAAGAAGGAGAGGTTTTCTCAAAACGGTACCAACAATATTTGGCGATGTGATCATATCTGGTACAAATCTGGCAGATTGCATCTACCTTTGGTGCAGGGGGCCTCCGGGCTGAGCCGTTTGATTTTGAGAAAAAAGGTTGTGTTTGATTGGATTGTGCAAGGCCTGTGATACCTTGATTGATTGAAGTTGGGCGTACAACAAAAGACCTGGTTAGTCTAGGTCCAAGAATTGGCCCAGCAACCGATGCACCAGAATTTCCAGAATAAAATGGGTTATTATCGAGTCTAGGTCTAAATCGGGTATTATTCTTGTTACCTCCATTTCTTGGTTTGTACCCGATCTGTGTCGCCATGAATGCTTGAGGTGTTGAGCTCAAAGGAAGAGATGAGATCGGGTTCTGATTGGAGTGGAGAGCCGTGTAAGCCAAAAGCATCTCATGTATTTCAACGAATGAGAATGACTCCTTGCGACTGACAGTAGTTATGGCGACTGTGAAGGGATGGTATTCAACTCCTAATCTGTTGAGAACGACCGGCCATGACTAGATCGTCGTTACTCACTGGTGCTCCGATGAACGAGAGCTTGTCACCGATTTTCCTAATCTGATTGAGGTAATCTGAACAAGAAGAAGCTCCCTTGGTAATGGACTGGAGTTGTCGGTGCAGATCTGTCAGCCGTGCTCGGGAGGAAGACGAGAACGCAGAGAGTAGGTGGGACCATACCTTGGATGATGTAGAACAAGATGTGACCTGAGCTTGAATTACCTCTACCAATGAAGATCGGATCCACCCGAGTAATAGCTGATCCTGGCGATGCCACTGCACATACTCTAGGTTTACTGTTATAGCACCACCCTCGATCTGCATTGCTGAAGCCGGCAATCCCTCGACAAACCATGTCAGATCGTACCCATGGAGAATAGGAAGGATCCGTGATTTCCAGGTAAGGTAGTTGTTTTGGTTTAATTTGGTAGATATGGAAGATTAAGGGGAATAATTGGATCAGGAAAAGATGTGTTGTTCTATTCTCCATTGTTGAAGAAGGTGTATTGGGAGAAGGTGGATCAGTAGTCATGGCGTGTGCCTAAGGCTCCGATACCATAAAGAGAGACAGAGAGAGAATAGAAATTTCTGTAAAATGAATCTTTGTTTTTATTGATCTTCTTTTGCAGTTACATCAAGGGTATATATATACAAATGTTATGCCTGTCTAACTAATTCTTGTTGTAACTAATTCTTGTTACAACATATTCTATTCTTTCTATTCTGTTACATGCCTAATCTATCTGTTGCTAAGTCTGTGCCTTCAGCGGTATGGCCATTCATGTGGTTGGTTCCTTTATTAGCTAAAAAAATCATCAAAATTTGGGCTATAGTAGCAATGGGCCTGGCTTTGTGGATCATTTTTTCTTGCAATCATTCTTGTGTTTTGTTAAGTGAAGATGAATGTTGACCACAGGTCCACAGTCTAAAGGAAATTGAAAGTGAGTAGCATATGCAAAAGTGAGAGGTCTAAAGTCCAGAATAAAAGAAAAAAAGAACTGCTACAATGAGCATAACACAACGGTGAGAATTAGATTTAGGTGTCAAAAATCGCATCTCAGAAAAAGTTCCAAAATGAATCCGGTAAGAAATAACCGCATCAATTGACACCCACATTCAAATATGCTCCGTCTCTACGATCTTCTTCAATAGTTCCATTGGAAAATCAAAATCCGTGTGAGCTGACGATGATCTGAATCGACGAGTGAGATCGAATGAACCAGGAATTCAGGAGGTCAAGCCGAAAGATGGCATCGTCTTTGTGGCAATGGTCTGAGTTGAGAAATCTGATCTGATGTAAGTTAGCTCTCTTCAGGTGGAGATGGTGATCCAATCAAGCGAGGCAACACGTCATGGCCGAAAGCGAGATCAGGGATAGGAGGCACGACCCGACTACTTGTGTCCGACCTGATAAGCTATGACAGTAGATCGAGTTCTTCCGACTGAATCGATTGTGCCTCCTTTAATACCTATTTATATCATCCTAACCATCTCCCACATTCTACTACCTCTATAATCTCCTACCCTCAATTACATTGATAACCAACTACATAATTTGCACTTAACAATATCACCAACCTACATTCCTAACATCCCCCCTCAAGCTCATCGTGCGGTATGCATGTTGAGCTTGCCTTGCAAATGTCTTGATAGCACAATCTTGAATCGCCAATTCTTCGTTGAGTCTCCATGAAGAAAGAAGAGAATGAACTCTTTTGGCTCAAGATGTGTTCATAGGAACTCGTTTGAGTCCTCTTGAACAAAAAGAGAAGAAAAGAAAAGGCTCTTTTTGTGAGTCCTTTACAATGACTCGTTGGCTCATTGATTTTTTTGCTCAATGGCTTTTTGGCTCATTAGCTCATTTGCTCATTGGCTCTTTGACTCATTGGTTCTTTGACTCAATGGTTCTTCTGACTTATTGGCTCTTTGGCTCAATGGTTCTTTTGACTCATTAGCTCAATGGTTCTTTTGACTCATTGGCTTTGTGCATAATTTCAAGATGCTCTTGGCTCTCTGGTCTCAAAATGATGAGATTGAAAAAAAGAATGGAGCTCATTTCTAGTTTGGCTCTCAATTTGTAATTTAATTGAATCAGGGGTTGTTTTTGAGAAATTGGTTGTCTCATATCTGTGAGATTTTTACTCAAATTAGAAAGGGATGGTAGGCATTTGATTTGTGAGAGCATGCCTTTATTAGGTGTATGAATGCGATGGATCTATTTCCCTCAGGAAATCAAACAAAGAGAAACAAGAATGAACAAGGCCCAGGGCTCATCAGCACCAATTGAAGAACTCATCTATGTGTTGCGCAAATGAGAGATCAAAGGGAAGAGAAATGAAGGGGAAAGAGAGGGCGGTTTAGGATCTTGACTTTTTTTTTGAGCGGTTGGAATTGAGGGCCCATTGAGACTGAATGAGATCGATGAGGGTTCGCAACCGTGATTGACAAAGATTCGAGCAGTGGTGTGCGGTGGAGCTCTTTGTCGGTGCACTACGCTGGAAAAAAGACCGACCTCTCGAGTCTCGATTTGGTGGTGAGTGGTGCTCCAATCTTGATCTGGTGGTGAGATTCGAGCAAGGCTGATAAAAGTGTAACCAAGACACGAGACCTGAGTTGAGATGACGATCTGGTCGCCAGTATGCAATAGTTGGGCGAGACGGAGAAAGATCTTCGATGCTCGGTAGTGGGTCAGCTTCTGATGCGATGATGTTGAGGCTCAGCTGAATCTGCTCGCTCTGTGCCAGAAGGTGTGAGATGGTTGTGGGAGGCGAAGTACGATCTTGACGATGATGGTTGTGTGTTGGGTTGACAGATCTGAGCAGAGAAGTGGTCAAAGACAGATCTGTTCAAGCAAATATGGTGTTTGTCGGCTGTGATTCGAGTGATCAGTGATGGTGGCGGTGGCGCGTGGAGTGGTGAGGCTCCTCTCGATCTAGACGATCTTATCTGTGGCAGATGTCAAGAGCTCCCCAATCTTGCTTGAAAATTATGATTTCTCCAGTTCTAGGTGAGCAACAACTAGGGAGGCTCGTGCAAGACGATCTGATCGCGAATCCGAGATCTTGACCCGTCTGCTGCAAGAAGGCTAATTTTCTCAATCAAGAGATGAATTGGAACTATGCTCGAATGGCTGTGATGCTTGCTGTCGCGAGGTGGAGATCATGCTTGATCTTCTTGATTTTTTATTTTCGTCTCAGAAAAAGAAGATGAGGAATAAGGTGAGATGGAGATTTTTTTTCTTGTTTCTGGTTTGGGAATAAAAGAGTAATAATGTTGTAAAGAGGGGTTTATTTCTGGAAAAAAAGAAGGAATAAAACTATAACTGAGAATAGAAAGAGAATATAGGCATTGCTTTCTGGAATAGGTGTTAGCCAAATTTCAGATTATGTTGGCTCTGATACCATAATAGAATTGTAAAGAGAGGGATTAAGAGAAATGAATTGTATTGATTTTATTGTCTTGATTACAAATACAAGAGTCTATTTATATCATCCTAACCATCTCCTACATTCTACTACCTCTATAATCTCCTACCCTCAATTACATTGATAACCAACTACATAATTTGCACCTAACAATATCACCAACCTACATTCCTAACATCCATTGCTGATCAACGAGAAATCAGATGAGGCGGGGTAGGCTGGAGATGGCTACAACAAACGATGATGATTCAAAGCATAAGGAGGTGACCCGATCAGTGACAACAACAATATGTGGCAAAACAACACTGTAGTAATCAGTTCGAGAATGAATTAGGATTCAAATTTGAGCAGAGTGGCGAAGTTATTTCAGTGACGCTTGACAGCAGATAGAAATAATTTGATCGGTGATAGTGGCGAATCTGGCTTGTCTCAGCTTCTTGTGTCTGATCTAGTGTAGCAACAGATCGGCTTGTTGGCGAGTCGAAGATGCCTATTGGTGCACACTGGTGATTATCACGAAGCAGGAGACAAGACTCGATCTGTGATCTCTGTAGTTCTGCGCTGTGGGCTTGAGAGAAGATGAATACCTTGATTTGTTGTTCTGAAAGAGAAGACGCAGAAGGAAGATCATCTTCATATCTGAAACTCTTCGAGTTTCTAAATAATTATCACATAAGTTTAGAAACGGTTAGTTTCTAAACTCTACATTTCTAAAATTATAATTAGAGTTTTTAATTTTCACATTAGCCAATTATAGGAGAGAGAGCGTTGGGAGGCAGATCAACTTCAGCCAATTATGAAGCCACGTCAGAGTTTATAAACTCTGGAGCAAAGTTGTTAAATAAGGAACTCTGAAGCAAAATTGCTAAATAAGAAACTCATCTACATCCTTGAAACGCATTTAGAAACTATCACATCAGATTAGAAACTCCAAGAGTTCCAGGGATGGAGATGCTCTAAGAAATTCTAGAGCAAAGTTGCTAAATAAGAAACTCATTTACATCTCTAAAACTCATTTAGCAACTGCCACGTCAGATTAGAAACTATAAGAATTCCAGGGATGGAGATGCTCGAATATAAAGGAAGAATAAGATTTAGATCTAGAAATAAAGAGAAAAGAGGAATAAAGTAGTGTATAGACAAAATATGGATTGTAGAGAGGTTTATTCTTGAAATAAAAGTAAATATGTGAATAACAAAAGGTTTATTTTGGGAATAAGGTTTTGTTTAATTTGTTATCTGGAATAGAATAGGAATATAATCATGGTCTCTGAAATAGGCGTGAGCCTTATTCCAGCATTATTCCTGGTGCTCCAATAACATAAAGGAAATATAAAGCGGGATTGAGAGAATGATTTTATTGTATTGATTACAAATATAAGAATCTATTTATAGAGTTGATAATCTTGCTAAGCTAAACATCTCCAACACTAATCATCTCTAATATCTCCTATCTACTCCTATCACATTACTAATCATTTTCACATCATGCACCTAATAATATCTCCAACAATACATTCAACCTACAGCTTGAGTAACCATTATAGTGTATTGCAGCCATGGGCGAAGCTAGAGTTTGGATATGGAGGGGGCTATATTAACATCATTCCAATTGTTGAGGTTTTTGTTTTTCTTTGTTCTTATCGCAACCCTTATTTCCCATTTTTTTGAGGGTTTGGTTGAGACTTGTGAGAGGTAGCAACACATGTTGTTCCAATTTATTGTAACCCTTGTTTCTTAATTTCTTATCATAACCCTTCTTATCCCTAATTGGGATGTCTTAATTGGGCTGCCAAATGAACATGTTGGCTCTTGAATGAATTTTGAGTGGCTCGAATTAAGCTCGTGAAGCAACTCGTTTCAATAGGGCTTTGATTACATCGAGAACTCCAAAGTCCAAAACCAATAATTTGTCTCCTTCGATGCTCCTCCTCCGTTTTCTCCTTGAAATCCTCTCCGAAATTATCTCGGTCCGGTGCTCGAAGCTCCGACCCTCATTGTGTGTGGTGCATGTTTCTTCTCTCTCTTCCCTCATCATTTCCTCTCTACCCGTAAGTGTTGCCTCTTATCAAGTCTTGATGGAGTTTGTTGTGTTACTCTCTTGATAGACATTGCAAATATAATTTTTACCGATATGTGCTTATAGTGATGCAATAATTCTTATTTAGAAAACTGGTACAAACTTGTTTATAATATCAACATCAGTACCATTATATTAGTATGATATCTATTAGAGTCAAACCAAAATCATACACCTCATGCATTTTTTAATCTAAACTTACACCTATGGTTTCCTAAAAAATCAAATGCATCAATAATTTCACCGGAAGCAACCTTATTAGCTATTTCCTTCTCAAAGTAAAAAAAGATATAGTCTCTAAGAAATTCATTACCCATCTTGTTTTGACGTCCAATCTTAACAATCTTCATGACTGAAAATGCGCGTTCTGTTGTTGGTGTTGAGACAGGAAGAATAGATGTTAGTCGAAGCTACATATTGACCATAGGATACACAGTGGATTTTCCAGTTTCTATAAGTCGGTGAAACAAGTCGGCAAGTGATGAGGACTCTTTCAAAACTGGATGGTTTCTCATGTCAATCACGTAATGTCGTAATTGGCTTTGTAACTGAGCTTGTTCTTGACATGTAAAATCTGCTGGGTAAAACTTTTCTGCCAATTTACATACATTTTCAACATCTAACGACTTGACTTGTCTCGAGTCTAGCCCAACACTAAGGGTCAGAAGTTCGATGGATTGCTCACTAAATCAATCATTAATTTCTTGCAATAGTTGATCCACTATGGCATTAAATATATCAACCTGATAATGATGCTCTACGGTGGTATTGTATGTCTTGCTACGAGATCGAATTAAATCAACATATTTTTTACTCATATCAGGAACTTCAATCTCATGCTTTGCACAAAATGATCTTACCTTCTCAATTAGAGGTTCCCAACTTAGCCCTTTAGTAGTGATTTTGTGCTTGATAGAAGATGCATCGCATTAAGAATATCCAAAGATTTCAAATGTAATGCTTGGTATAACACATCTGTAATTCCCATGATTTCTTTCATTAAATACAGTATGAACACAGAATTAAAAGAGTGAAGCAGTTGCAAGCCAAAATCGGCATCACCTCGAAAAACATACGAGATCGAGCGATCAGTAGCTATGCTTCTTAAAACAGAAATGGATGCACCAAACATCTTCAACAATTAAAAATCGACTTGAAACGAGAGCTCCATCTAGTATCTTTTGGTCTTTGCAACGTACCAATTTGATTTGCACCTCTACCTGTGTCAAGTTCCCCTAAATCAATTTGGCGAATCATTTCTTCAACTTGTTGTGCCTGCAACTCATCATGACGTTTTGGAGATGCACTAACAACATTTATAACAAAATTCACATTTTAAAAAAAAGGCATGAACTTCACGCACATCTCTTGATGGCGCAACAAGGGCCAACTGTAATTGGTGAGCCATACAATACACATAGTATGCATAAGGACAATCTTTGAGAATAAGAGCTTGTAAACTATTCCATTCACCACGCATATTACTTGCTCCGTCGTACCCTTTACCTCTAATGTCTTGTATACTTAGACCATTGTTAGCGAGAGCCGAAACAATTGCATTCTTCAATGTTAATATTGTTGTATCTTTAACATGAATAAGATCAAAGAATCTCTAACAACCAACAATAACCATTTGCTCCTTTTTAGACTCATCACGAGCTTCATCAACAATCAAACAAAACATGCTAGTACCAATTTCTTCATGTATCACCAGTTGGACTTTTCAGGCTAGGATATGTAAAATATGTTTTTGAATTACTGGAGAGGTGTACTTAGCATTCTGCGAAGCATTCTCTAACATGACCTTGTTCACTTCTTCATTGTAGGAAGCAAGAAGTCTTATCATCTCAAGAAAATTTCACCGATTTACTGATTCGAGAGATTCACCATGACCCCTAAATGCACACGCTTGAAATGTCAACCATTTAATTGAATCAACAGTAGTTCTGAGCCTCAACCTAACTGCTAGAAATTCTTTTTTTTATTTATTTCTCTATTACTGATTCAATATGATGCATCTGATTTTTTTAAATTTTCAAAGCAACTAACAACAAAGTTGTGAGCAGAGTTGGAATCCTTTCTCATGCGAGATAAAAAGCACAATCTTCCCCACAATTGATCTTTCTCTAGTTTTAAAATCCAATTAAAAACAGTGAATGTGTCAGAACCAGATTTTCCATTTGGTTTTGTTGTGAAGAGAAAACAAGGTAGACAGTAAGCACGGTTTGTGTGGGGTGAATACTCTAACCAAGAATATTTTTGAAAATAATGAAATTGAAACTTGCAGTATTGATTTCCTTGTTTAATGGATCGATATTCATCCATTTGAATCTGGTAGGTCATTCGAGTATATAGAATTTTCTAACTTGGTGTCTTTCATTTGCAGGATATTCTGAAATTTGTGTACGTTTATATGGATCTCTCTCATATCTAGATGACCCACCAATTCCTGATCATTGATGTTGCTGCTGCTCTTGATCAACATTCATTGCATCTGATGTGGGTTCAAAAAGCTGATTATCAAGCCTTCGTGTGCTCGTTGAAATTAGGGTCTCCTGATTTGAATTTACTTTCGATTTGAAATAAGAGTTTATGGTCTTTCTCTTAGAAATGATTTTTAGAGTTTTAGTGTGTATGATTTCAGAATTTTGTGGATTCAATTGTAATAATGTACTTGTCGACATTTTCTTCTTAATTTATAGTTTTATACTAGTGTTAGAATTTAGAAAATTTATCTCACGTTACAGCTGAAAATTTATCTTACATTACACCTATGCTATAGCCTATATCTTTCATTGTATATTATTTTCCTTATTATTTTATAACTTTCTTTTGTTCTGTTTTTTTAAAAGTAGGCTTCACCTACAATAATTTTTATTAACCAATAAAAAGAGTACATGAGATGAGAAAAAGGAAAAAAAAAATAATAAATGAGTTACAAGCACATAAAGCTAAATCCTAGTAATAAAGGTGAAAAAGACAATGTCGCAATGCGCCGTCTTGATCACCTCAACTCGCCAATTCTCTGTAAACTTGTATCACCCAGAACGTCGTACCTGTCTCCCCGCTGATCATGAACGTAATCAATGTTCAAGAAACAGCTTCATGATCCGTCATATCATTTCACCCGTATGTAGTCTCATCTCTTTACCCACCACAAATTTGTAGCAAAAAAACTCGCTATATTAAGCCCTATTGCAACTGATGCAAATCGAAGCAAAAACCCTAGATCTCATGATCTAATCTTTCATCCACGAAAAAATGAAGATAGCATCGGTGCAAAACTTATAGGTAAATCCTAGATCCTACGAAAAAGGCATCGGTGCAAAACCTATAGGTAAATCCTAGATCCTACGAAAAAGGCACCGGTGCAAATGGTTCGTCAAGACAACCTTAATCCGTCAAGACAAAATCCATAAGAGATATGAATAAATGATTTACTCATAGACAAATCCCCAACCACCGGTTCGACAACGATGGCCGGATGAAAGCTTCGGTGCTGGTAACTCTAGTAATTGATCCTTGCATGAAGCGATCTCGAGTCAATGAGATGAAAGCTTCGGTGCTAGTAACTATAGCAACTCTAGTAACTGTAGTAATCGATCCATAAGAGAGATGAATAAATGATTTATTTACTCATAGACAAATGAAGACCCCCAATCACCGATTCGATAACTTTTTTTGTTGTTTGACTTAATTAAGAAAGATATATTTGAGCTATAAGCCTATAACAATATTGGAATGAGCCAGAGTCAATGACGTGGCTCAATCACAATCAAATGGAGGGGGCTACTACATACCAAAAAGGAGACCAATTAAATACGATACATCTAGGAAATTTTACATAAAGGATAGAGAAACATTTTTTTTAACAGAAGATCAAGAGCGCAACTAATACTTGCGTCTCTAAGATTTTTTAGGGACGTAACTAATACTTACGTCTCTAAAGTGTAAGATTTGTAATGTAACTTTAAGAAAAATGCACGAAAGTTGAAAAAATTGAAATTTCAAAAGTATCTTTAACTCTATCCGTTAAAAAGATTTGTTCTGTGAACCTATATAAAAATTTTGTTACATCTATTCAATGTTTTCAATTTTACGGGGAGCGTATAACTAAATCCGCCACTGAATTGCAGCTCGACGAGCGCGTAAATGCGTAATGTCTCTAAGGTTTTATGAATGGGAGCTGATATACCGATACCTCCATCGATACCAACATGACAGGTCCAGTTGAATTCAGTTTGCATGTTGTTTTTTCTATGATGCATGTTGTTTTTTTGTATTATGCATATTGTTTTTGTTATTATGCATATAATTGATCGGACGCTCCACTGAAAATGAATGTCGCTACGCTCACCGACGCGGATCGCTACGCTCATCGATGCGGACTGGACGAATTCTTTTGCATTTATTTTGAAAAGTTGTTCTAGTTATTATGCATGTTGTTTTTGTTATTGTGCATGTTATTTTTTGTTATTATGCAAGTAAATAACATGCAAAATAATACAAATAACATGCATAATAACAAAAATATCATGCATAATAACGAAAACATAATAAATCATAAGTATAACAAAAAAACATAATGAACTTAGCATATAAATCATAAGTATTTGACTGTTATTCATGTTTTTAGATGCACAATAACAAAAAAAAAATGCATAATAACAAAAACAATATGCATCATAAGTAAAACAAATTTTCATAATAAATCATAAGTAGAACAAAAAAGCATAATGAACTTAGCATATAAATCATAAGTATTTGACTGTTATGCATGTTATTAGATTCACAATAACGAAAACAACATGCATAATAACGAAAACAATATGCATCATAAGTAAAACAAATTTTCATAATAAATCATAAGTAGAACAAAAAAGCATAATGAACTTAGCATATAAATCATAAGTATTTGACTGTTATGCATGTTATTAGATTCACAATAACGAAAACAACATGCATAATAACGAAAACAATATGCATCATAAGTAAAACAAATTTTCGTCGGAACTCAACTGGACGTGTCCAGTTGGTATCGCTGACGGTATCGAAGTTGGGATTCGCGAAACATTTTCCTTTATGAATAATAAATTAATAATAGATTCACTGTTGTGGGCCCAATATTCAAAGGTAAATAAAGGCCTTGATGATTGGGCACTAATTTGATAGAGAAAGCCGAGGCATATAAACGTGCTTCTTTAACAATTCCAAACGTGCTTATATATCCACTGTAGTCTGTAGTGATTGCTACCTGGCATTTGCCATTTCTTTCAATTCTCAAAGTCTCACCGCGTCTTCTTTCTTTCAGGCCCCTATATATCCATATTTCTCCCAATTATCAAAGTCTCGCCGCTCACCTCATATTGTAAACTGCACTAGAGCTAACCTACTTCTAAATTCAAATTACCATAATTTATCCCCATCAAGTGTTTTAATTATCAAAGTCTCTCTTTGATTTAATTTTAACATTATGATCACTGATCATGGCATCAACAATGGAACAAGCGATGTTACCGCAGGTGCGGCTGGAGAGAAGAAATATAGAGGAGTGCGGCAACGGAAGTGGGGCCGGTGGGTGTCTGAAATCAGGCTGCCTAACAGTCGTGAACGTATCTGGCTCGGTTCGCACGACACGCCTGAGAAGGCGGCACGTGCTTTTGATGCAGCGTCTGTCTGCCTACGTGGACCCCATGGTGCCAATCTCAATTTTCCTGACTCGCCACCGCAGGTCTCGTGTAACAGTAGAAATTCTCATTTGATGGACCCTCAAGAGATTCAAGCTGCGGCTGTTTCTCATGCAAACAAAGCCCGTTCTTCAACGCCAGTAGCTGAGCCGTCTGATACCGCATCAACTGTTACATCAGTCACTACTACAACAACTGGTACAGTGATAGAATCAAGTGGTGATCAACTGGCTGCAGATCATTGGTTTTTCATGGATAATATGTTGTCACCATCAGGAATTCGACCCGTCGGGTTTGTCGATGATTTTACATACAGCCAATTTTTTCCTCTAACAGCTGTAGTACCACAAGAAGAAGCCGACGATGCAGCAGCAAGCAATTTTGCGTCTAACTCATTTCTTTGGAATTTCAATTAGAGAAATAAGTTCTGAGGAGATGCAATTGATTATTAATTGAACAGGGAAATTCTTAGAGGAGGTCGAAGTTTTCGGAGGGGGTTGAAGTTTGGCATTTTTTTTGTTCGCCAGAGAGTCATTTCGGCTAGTCGGGAAACTTTGTCGTTTGATTTTCTCCATTATTCTTTCACTCGTTGTAAAACATAGAGAGAGATAACTTGTCTATTCTTTGCGTTACAGAATGAAATACAACTATACCTTTAGAATAAAGGCATCTCAGCAATAGCCAACAATATGTAGAAGTAAATTTAAAAAAAAAAACTTATAAATTTCAAACAATTGTTTTTGTTGCAAATTTTACTCATACAAACAAGAAAAATTTCTAGTCTTTCTTACTTCACACAGATGAGGTTTTTTTTTAAAGGAGGCACAATGTCTACCAATTTTTCATTAAAATGGATGAAACTTCTTTTAAAGGGGAGAGAATGTAAAACCCGTAAAAAATTAAACAAATTAAAATAATAATAATACATGGTGAGCCTTATAAACCAAAACTGTTAATTACAAATTAAATAAAAGTTGGCATAAAATAAGAGTTAATCATAAAACAAATAAAACTTCAATTTAACTTAGACTTATTTATTAGTTAGGATAATATTTTCTGTGTAAATAAATAAGCTGTTAAAATACCAGTTCAAAATGTTCAAATGAATAATAAGATAAATAAAACAATACATTGTATACACCTTTAATTTTAAAAACAAATAAATAAGTATGTCTAGGTGAATTAATATTCTAAATTTAATCCTTGGTTACATGCAGCGAGCCATATGACCCGTTTTTTAGTTCGAAACAACTTGCAACACAAATGGTTGCACGTTCCATCCTCAACTTAACACAAAACAATTAATAAATAATTAAAACGGGCCAACTTGTGTTTCATTGTGTTTCTTATATATTTTTCTTCTATATTATATGTAGCACATGTACTATAACGATTAATATACGACCTAATTATATAATACAATAGATAGGTTGTACGACAACGTAGTTAGTCAATTCATGTGACTTAGGATTTATGCCACGATCAAACTAAGTAAATAACTAATAAGTATAGTAATATAAATAATTAAATAGAAAGTTAATTAAATATAACATATATATATATATATATATATATATATTAGTAATCTATTGCACGACGCCAACATAATTTGACTAGTAAAATTATATATATAATATTATATATTGATTAATTTCTCTATATTACACCAAGTACAATGTACGTCTAATTACGATACGCGCACACAGTTATGACTAAGTAACAGTATGAAAATAAATATATATATTGATCAATTTCTCTATGTCACATCAAATACAATGTACACCTAAGTATACATTACACACACATAGATGATTAAGTGAACATTCAATTAAAAGAACATATATTGATCAATTTCTCTATATCACTTTAATGAACCCTAATTACATACGAGACACACTCATGTGTGATTAAGGGAATATCTAATGCAAATAGCATATATTGATCGATTTCTCTATAAACACATAAATAATATAAATACACACATATAGGTTAATATCTAATTAACTATTTTCATTTCTTCTTTTGTAGTTTAATAATAAAAGTGCACAACTAAAAGTGGTTGAATTTATAACATGCTTTCATCGTGATGTGATTTATTTATATTCTGCAAACTATCGTCCTGACGTCACAATAAATAATGGGAATAATAACACACTTTAAACAACACCTAAATTAAATAAAAGGAAAGGAATATGTGATTCGGACACACTCTCGCCCTGCAACATGGACACTACATGCGAGACTTGACTAAGTAAAACTATTAAAGAAATTATAAGGAGCATCAATGACGTCTCAATGCCTGTACCTTTTATGTAATTTCACTTCAGATAAAATCCTTCGACTAACTAAACAAAACCCGAAATATATAAATAGGAGGTTTAGTGGACTCGAACCCACACGCAGTGGACGAGTTCTATACTGCCGTTGACGACGCTGATCCCAGCGCAGACGTAACAGGTCTTCAGATAGAGTAGCTCGCGCTTCTTTCTAGGTGTGGATTCTTGGGGATTATATTCCTTTCATTTTATTAGGACCTACCAAACTTACCTAAATTAAATTGCGGTATCAAAATACCAACAATGCCTAATCAGGCCCGTAGAACTTGAACTGTCATACTCGCATACCGGTAATTGTACTAATATTTGAGACCAACCTGCATTACATGTCATGTGCATCTCATATTGCATGTAAGATTCGATATACGGATCGCATAGGCTATTATATGTATTCTCGTCGCGGGAGTGATGAGAGTCGGGCCGGTGAGTCTTAGGTTGGATGTAGTCTGGGGGCATCGTGAGGATGGATTACGTACGGTAAACGATTTTGCCCGTGGGGTTCATTCTTCGGGATGTCCCTAAGGACATTCGATCACTGCTCACCATCGATGTTCATCACTTGATGGCTCGTAGTGCCAGCTCGAGTGTTTTATTTTCAATATCCTTACTAGTATAAGTATTATAATACTTCCTCTTTGAGTGACTAAGGTTCGGTTTCTTAGTTTAGAGTATGTGTGTCATATGTGAGGTATTGGAGCTATTCCGTTCTTATATATTTTTATTAGCCGATTTTTCGAGATCTCTAAATATTCGAAGGGGTTCCTCTATTAACTCCTAGTGGGTAACGAGGAAATCTGGGCCTCCCCTTGGCCTTAACTGGTACAATGAGTTCCCTTTTTATTATTATTCAAACGGATAGTCGGTTCCTTATTTCCGTATGACGGTTGAGACTGAGAGTTTATGTTTATTATTTTCTTTTTGTGAGGGTAGGCTTCTCGGTTTCCTTTTGATCGAGTGTGTGCTTTTATAGCCGCTCTATTTTTACCAGGGCGTTTCATTCTGGAAACTCAGAATTAAGTAAGATTGACGGCTTGATTACGAGACCCGTCTAATGATACCCTTAGATTGGCGGCTTGAATACGAGACCCGTCTAAGGGGGCGAATCCTGAAGTCCAACACTCGGGTTCTAAATTGACAGTTTGTTCCTTTGTCTGGGAGTTTGTTATCTTTCCATAGTATTACATATACATTAGTATTCCTCTAAATATTTTGGGTTTCTTTCTCGTATCGTCTCTTTGGATAGATTTATTCATTTATTTAAATTGGATAAGGGTTAACTAAAACACAATTAGGTATAGCAACTTGATATAAATAATCTCAATAAATGTGATTAGTTCAACTTTGAATCGAATATAATCCCAAAGGCTGGACCTTAATCCACACTGAGTAATTTTTATAAATTACTCACGTTCCACAATGGTTGTGAGTTCCAGGTAAGGAGCATGAGTCTTCTGATGTCTAGAGGAGAGCGCTAGGATAGAGTTTCCAAGCGTCTGCCGTTTTGTTGATCAGCCCTTTGTTTATTTTTACTTTTGTTAGGATTAGTTTGTAGTAGGTTAGCGAGGGTCGATCCCACGTTCTTTGATGGGTTCGCCCTTTCCTATATGTATTTTATTTTCTTTAGCTTTCATTGTAAAACTTTGTACAGACGCTGGAACATATATATATATATATATATATATATATATATATATATATATATATTTGTTTGGATGTGCATGTACTGTGTGAAATGTGTGTGTTTTTCCTTTAAATTAAGTATAATGAATTAATCTTATCTGTATTTTTGAGTAGCAAATTAAGTCTTTCGTGTACTTGTGATCAAGTATACATGGCGGGATTAACACCCTTAAGCTAGTTATTATTTCTGGGGTGTGACAGTGATATAATGAACTTTCAGTATAAGTTTATGACTATAAAGAAGTGGAAATGCACTTTACTCTTCGGTAAGATCGATATTTTAATTATTTTATTATTTATAACTTTGCAGAATGCTTAATGCTTAAGGAATGTGAAAGGACGGTGATTTACTAACTTATATAAGCATTATGTTATATATATGATTTTATATACTTCATATAGACTAAGAAACGTTTAAAACGAAATGTAACAAATCACTTGTGTTTACGTTGCGTTTAGCAACAAAAAACTCTTGCGTTTAACGTTGCGTCACGGCGAGATGAAACGCAAAACGTTCAAAATGTGATTCGTTAACGGCCTTAAATGAGAATAAAATGTTCGAAATGTCCTTAATTTGTTGACTACTCTGAAATCTTACCATGAAAAGGAGGAACAATTTATAGCACTCTTACGTTGATTTCAAGAAATTATTGCTTCAAAGTCGCCTAGATGCATGTCTTTGAGTTCAGCACAACTGATGTGACCCCCATTCAGAGTTTAGATATACACATCGTGGATGCTGTGTTGTAGATTTTGGTAGTTGTTCCGCAGATAATCCATTAGACAGTTCATTAATAAACGATCACAGTACCGTTCAATTTCTGTTTACTTCTCACTTCAAAATTGATCTATAAATATCATTTTTAACAAGGTAATGTCATGTTCTTATTTTATTTTTCAACGTACAAACGATAAACTGCTTTGGTCTGATATATACTTTTCTCTTTAATTTCAGTTTTGGGCATGGTATTCCATGTCATACACCGTGTCAACTTTTAATCGTTACATGTGCAACTCCAAACCTCCCAGCATTCTCAGTACTTGCATTGCTATTCTTAGACCAACCTCCTTCCTCTCTGCCACCAAATTTTCAAACAAGAAAAACAAAACATAATATCCAAAAAAGAAAATTTGAATTTCACAAGGACACACCGAGAGTGCGGCCTACCCCTAGCCATTGATGGCCGCCATCGTCGTTCTCTTGCTCCTTTTCCTATTCTTCGTGTCGTTTGCCTTCTCCGGTGAGTTACCCTATGGAGCACCCATGTCAGATGCAACTGCTCTCCTTCACTTAAAGGGATCTTTTGCAAATAGCTCAGGACTCTCTACATGGTCAGAAGCGACCCCTCCGTGTGATCGGAGTACTAGCACCTGGCATGGTGTCATTTGCTTTGAGGGAACTTTAATTGGTTTGCGCTTGTCCGATTTGGGCCTAGGTGGCCGGATCGATGTAGATGCACTCTTGCAATTCAACATGCTCCGCTCAATCTCTTTCGAAAACAACTCATTCACCGGGCCCCTCCCCGCCTTTGAACGCTTGACAGCCCTTAAGTCAATTTATCTCTCCAATAATCAATTCAGTGGTGCATTGCCTGACAATTTTTTCATCAATCTAACTCACCTCAAAAAGCTTTGGCTAGATGGAAATCTTATAATTGGCTCAATCCCTTCATCCCTCAGCAATGCAACGAACCTTATTGAATTACGCATGGAGAGAAACAAATTTGAAGGCATCTTCCCACCCATCAACCCGCCTCCTTCTCTCAATTCTTTCAACGTGTCATACAATGACATCGAGGGTACAGTCCCTGCAGGCTTCATGAAATTTGACTCAAGCTCTTTCAAGGAAAACACTTATCTTTGTTCAACACAGCCTGCAAATAAGCCGTGTGTGAAGCCTCAGATAACATCCAATTCTTCTAGGGATATTGTCACTATATGCGTCATCGCCATGCTAGCAATGGCTTTGATTGCGATCACAGTGCAAGCTTTCCAAGGAAGCCGTGTCAGAGCGTCTGAGACCCTAGGTGTGGTCCGTGTGGAGAGAGAGATGGAATATGATAAAGTGAATAGCTTAAAGACAGATTCAGGCTCTAGGCGAAATAGCTTCAGCATCACACTTTGGAGTAGACGGTCTGTGTCATCCGTGCATTCTGTGTCAAAGGAGGATGTGGACGGTACCGCAGGGCCCGCCACTGGTGACTTAATAATTGTTAATCAGAACAAAGGGGTTTTTGGTATGCTGGATTTGATGAAGGCTGCAGCAGAAGTGTTAGGGAGTGGTGGAATTGGGTCAGTGTACAAGGCAGCACTGGGAAACGGGTTAGTGCTGGCAGTGAAAAGAGTGAAGGATATGAACCGTGTTGCCAAGGAAGTTTTTGATATGGAGATGAGGCGGCTTGGTGGGTTGCGCCACCCGAATATTTTGCCACCGCTTGGGTACAACTTTCGAAAAGATGAGAAGTTGCTTATTTCAGAGTTCATACCTAAAGGAAGCTTACTTTATGTTCTTCATGGTGAGAATTGCTAATAAAATGAAATAATTATAATTTGATGTTTTACACTTCATGCTAGACTTGATGAAATACTTTTTAGGTGACAGGGGAATGGACCATGCTGCACTGGACTGGCCAACACGGGCATTGATAGCCCGGGGCATTGCACGTGGCATGGTTTACCTCCATACCAATCTCTCCGCCCTCGACATTCCACACGGTAACCTCAAATCTGGTAACATCCTTCTCACGCCGGTTTTTGAACCCCTAATTGTAGACTTTGGCTTTTGTCCTCTCATCTCTCCTTTGGTTGCGCAACAAACCATGCTTGCATTCCAGTCACCGGAGCATGCGTTCCTCAGTCAACCTGTTAGCAAAAAATCTGACGTGTATTGCTTTGGAATTGTGTTGCTTGAGCTTCTCAGTGGAAAGTTTCCCTCTCAGTACCTACAACATGGTAAAGGTGGTACCGACCTTATCGTATGGGCGAATAATGCTATTGGTGAAACACGAGAGTCTGAGTTTTTTGATCCAAGTATCCTAGAGAAATCTAAATCATCCCTGCCTGACATGAAGAGGTACTCTATATTTGTATAAATTTATACAGATACATGGACAACATCTAAATCTGGAACTTAAATGTCACCACATGTAATAATTTTAACCAATTTAGTATGAAGAGCACAGTTTCTCCACATTGAATAAAACCCCATTATTTGTTGAAAATTTAGCTAAACTGTGCCATGTATCGTCCATAGAAGTTCATTAATTCGGATTTCACAGGACACTATTACGCATAGGAAACTTTCAATGAAAATTGATCATGGAGCTACCTCAAAATTAGGAAGGTAAAAAAATGTTGATCAAAGAAACATATAGACACAAATATAAAAATTGACAAGACATCTCAAGACTCAAGTAGATGAACATAAATTAAGCAACATAGAAAAGTAGAACACAAGGACCATTACGACCTAGAATAGTCTGGCAGAAGCTGAGGTCTCCTCATAACCGATTGGAGTATTACAGGTTATTGCACATTGCGGCTGATTGTGTTGTGCCAGAAGTAGAAAAGAGGCCAGCCATGGATGAAGCAGCCTCCAGAATAGAGGTGGTAGTAGCGGATGTGGAGAGGAACAATACAAATAGAGGTAATAATAATGGCAATAATGGCGAACCAGCAGTTAACTCGCATGCAGCATATGTGCGGGATATGGCTGGTGATCGGTCAGCACGAAGGTCGGGTAACATCGGCGACCTTTAAGGCAGACGCGGTGATGGCGCTCGATTATATTCCATTTCATGAGTCAAAGATCAGAGTAGCCCCAGGCCAAAAGAACACAAGCTGCCTTAGCCGGTATGTTCCGGCCCTTGCATTGAGAAGTCATTTCGTTTTTTTTCCTTGATGTAGGCTCTTTTTTTTTGTTATATTATGTTCAGTTTACTGGTATGGAGGATGTGTATTTAGTCTTTTATCTTCTCATTTTTTAGCTTGTGGTGATTGTGTCTGTTGATGCTTTGAGGACTATTTGGTGAAACAAATGCCTAATCAAAAGGGAGTCATGATATAGATATAGTAGCCTTAATTTGAACTTAGAATTCAGTAGTCCAACAATTTGGATCGACAATTTGTACTTAGAATTCTATATTTTCACGCAAAGTAGATGTAAAATGTACTTTGCAAAGAATTTGAGATGATATTATATTGTTCTATATATGAAAATTATTTTGTCTAGGATTGTATTGTAGTGAAGGGAATCTATTATAGCAGAAGACGAAAAGAAAAAAAAAACATGAAATGAGCAAAACAGATGTTACATTATTTCTGTTTCATTCCTTTTTTCAAGTAATTAATAATTATATCGAGATACTAAGTACCAGAATTAAGTGTAAATCTAATCCAACTGAGCACGACCAATCTGATTCAAAAATTGGAATTTTTCAAATTTTAGTTGGTTAGATAGGAAATGGATTTTGATCAACAAACAACACATGAAAATTCAAGTTTTACCAAACCGGCCATTCTACATTGTTTTTCTTAGAGAAATGTGGACATTGCTATTTTGTTTACAATTAGAAGTTTTAGAAGTTCTTTACATTATTGTTAATTATAGTATATTATATGTTTACTTGTACTGTTTTCCAATTATGTTAATTGTTATATATGTTCTCTGAGACCAACCTTTTTTCTTAGGGTAGTTCTGGTGTCCATCCAAAATAAATGTACATCTCATTTTTTTATACATTCAATAGTCCTAATCACATCACATAGATTAATAAAAAAAAAATTGTTTTGTAGATTCATTAAGTAGGGGCATATTCGGTACACCCAAAAATTATCAACGGATAAAGAAAATATTTAATAGAGTGGGGTCCACACAGCTAAATTTCATCCCTAATTTCATTGCTCCTTGCATTTTGTTTGCATTACATGTTTTCTTTCTTTTAATGGCGTCTAAACATGGAAAAAATTCTCTTTCCTGACTTCGAATATTTACGCATTTATGCAATATAACCCAATGATTCTAACTATATAGAATTACTTTGAATTGAAGGACCCGGATGGGCTAGAATATCCAATGTACTCATCTTTTGAAATACCTAAGTTTTTGCCAAAAATAATTAATATTTCTATAATGAATTTACTTATTTATAATATCCTTAATTTTTTGGACTTAAAATGTATGCTTTGACGAGTTGCACTAATAATTCAAGAGTATTAAACTTTTTTGGTAAATTTGGTGCGAAAATAAATAAGCATATCAATTGGGAGGTATTAAATATTTCACTTTAAGAATTTAAGATACCAAACTTAATCTGAAATGTGAAAAGACTATACTGTCCTATCTAAATCAATGGTTAAGATTAAAGATGTACAATAATAGAGGTATTCTTTAAGGATTGATGAGCTTTTTATCAACGCATATTGTAAAGTCAAGTCTTATGCTAAAGTTGAAGGGTATCAACTATTTTGATTCAATTTGACCTTTATGTTGCCGCCTAATAAACTTAGCCTTACGCAACCGAGTTAGCCTTCTCCTTCTCACACCAACATTGCCATTTTCTCTTAATTTCTCCATTCTCTCTCTCCTTCCTTCTATATCCTTTGTTATAATCTTAACCCTGCTCTCCTCTGACAATAGAGCCAGCCTGGCAAACTTTTTGGGCCTAATTTCGCCTAATTTCTCTTCTATATCTTTAAATGCCGGTACCAAACCAGCTCTCATGAAGTAACCATCTGTCAGCCTCATTGAATTTGTATCAGGAAGGGTAGAACTGTCTTTCAGTTCGAGGTCCATGCAGAAAGAGGAGTCTTTGACCCACATTTTGAGGGAGTGAGCCTTAGCGACTAAGATACCTGTACGGTTTTTGCATGGTCGGAAAGGGGAGCCCATTTCCAACAGGTATGCTTTGAGGGATTTATAAAGTGAGACACGGTTATACTCAGCTGCACCTGTAATTAGTACAACTGATTTTGGGGATTCAGGACTTCCCAGTAGTGATGCATCCTGCAAAGCCGCAAAATTTCTGGATTAGAGTTCAATAAGAAAAGTAAGACCCAGAAATCAAAAGGAAAAAAAAAACAGATAGATAGTCAAAGTTTCCTACTATTATCATTATTTGCAGAAGATTACCACAAGTTATAGCTACAAACCTATTTCAATTTTTTTTTCTAACTTAACAAGTGATGATGGTTAGGGTTAAAGAGAAGACGAGATAAGAAACAAAGGAACAGAAGGCTTAAACAATGCCAATTTAACCAAAAAGAAGTTCATCTTTTACAAAATATAATTAATAAATCAAAATGGTTTAGGATAATTAATGAAGGGCAAGGTGGTCTTATCTTGTTAACACTCAGGTACTGCTATTGTTAGTTTCAAGTGCTATGATAGCTAAATCAAGGAAAATCAGCACATAGTGATAAACAGTGTGCGTCTTACAAATGTGGAAAAAGGGTTCCAAGTCCTTACTTGCATATGATCAAGCCATAGTGTTAGACCGACTAGTGCAGCTCCACCAGACATCTTGCGAAAATCAGCTCCCCAATCTCTCTCCGCAACCCTGAAAAATATGAGTTTAAGATTTTTTTTTATTCCTACAAAAATACCTCTGCAGAACTATCAACAACAGACGACAGAGTAAAATACCTAAAAACATTGCTCCTGTATATATTTGTTTTGATAGCTAGTTGGAAGATCCAGGAAGCTGTGGCCCTTTGCTCAAAGGCCCATAGAAGATCTTCTATTGCATTTACAAAATTGAAGGCAGCATTATCTTCTTTTGGTCCGAGCTCCTCCAAGAAACTCTGCACCTCTAACACTAGGGAATCACTTTTATCTGTCAACAGTCTGCAAAATAATAATAGTATTTATACCAATCAATAATTGCAGTACCAAGTGTCAGTATAGAGTACCAAAAACACAACAGGGAATCAACAAGTGATCAAAGTTTTCCATTTGTCTGGTACATTTTCATGCATGCCCCCGCATAGCATCATACTAGTATCTACAGATTCTACACCATACAACCTGTGGTGAAAACAACCATGCACATTCCCATCTGATAACATCTTTAACAAACAGCGATGGTAATACCCACCTATTTCGGAGAAAAAGAGGTGTGGGGGTGTATTTTAGGCACGTTTTAACAAGAATAAAGCAGCAAGTGGCACAAAGAATTTTGTTGCGCTATATGTGGTATTTCCAATTGTTATGGATATGCAAGAGACTTCATATGTGAAATATTTCTCTTATATGTCACAGAATTTGTGATTATGTTATTTGTAAAAAGTGGCTATAATAGAAAAGATAACTAATTGGAGAAACCAAAACAACATATTCAACCTGATTGGGAGATCAAACCCATTGTCTCTCAGTGTGCCAAGAAGAAGGAAAGCATCCTCTCTCTTTTCGCAAAAACTTGCAGCTCTAACAAAACAAGTCCATATCATATGGTCGACTTCAATTCCATCTCTGTTCAACTCCAACAATTTCTCAATTGCATTACTATACTCCCCGTTCTTCAAATAGGCATCAATGACAGTGCTATATGGCAAGGCAGTGACTGCCATACCTGAATTTCTCAAATTATTCAAAATATTCTCTGCCTCCTTAGGCTGGAGAGCAGCCCCATATGCGAGCATTAGCATGTGCATGGTGGCTATAGTTGGCTCAACACCATCTTCTTTCATTAATTTAAGTATATTTTCAGCTTTTGTATGGTTACCCAAATTCCTGTAAAATTTGAGCATTATGTGATAAGAAAAACGGTCTAGTTTATACCCCTTTGACCTTATATCTCTGAAAAGCTCTTCAGCTTGTTCCAGAAGCTGAGCTTTTATACACACAGCTAGTAAGCTCTTGTAAGAGTCCAATTTTGGCTCTAACCCTAGTTTTCTCATCTCGCTCAGAAGGCTCAAACCTTCTTCTGGCCTCACATCTCTACTGTACATAACTATTAAAGTATTGTATGTATCCTCATCAGGTCTCAAGCCGTCTCTCAGGATTCTTTGGTACATTTCTGATGTCTTTTTATATGCCCCTATTTTGGTGTACATTTTAAGAAGTGAATTCAAGATAAAAATGTCTGGTTTAAACCCAATTCTCTCCATTTCTTCCACCATTAACTCCACATCTTCAACCTTTTTCCCATCAGTGAACAAAGCAATCATACTTCTGTATAAATGCATATTCGGTAAATAGCCTGCTGCTCTCATACCACTGTATATCTTTCGAACTTCAAATATATTTTTTTCTCTCGCAAATGCATCAAGCATTAGGATAATGGTGCTCTTGCTAATCTTGAAATCCATATCTTGCAACTCTTGAACAACAACATATGTCTCATCAAGTCTTTTATCAATGATTAGTGCATTAATTAGGCCGTTGATAGAGTCGACAGATGGATATGGCCCGTGCTTCATCATTTGGTTGAATACAGCTCGTGCTTTTTCATACCTACCACTTTCAGCATAAGCACTGATTAAAGAATTCCAAACCCTCCTATCAAGAGATGGTTCGTGGTGCCTCAATTTCTCCACGAAAGCTTCAGCCTTTTCCCATAGCTTCAATTTTCCATAAGTCTCTATTATGTTTATATAAACCAAATGGTCCTTAATCATGGCTTGTTGCATCAAATGCTCAGCAGTTTCAGGATACTTCAACTTGCAATAAATGTTGATTAGTATTTTGTATGTCCCTTGTGAAGGTTGAATACCAAGAAAACTCATGTCTGAGTAGAACTGAGAGGCATCAGGCAAGAATCCAGCCTCCCCACAGCAAGAGATTAAGTGTTCATGCACACTAGGGTTTTTGGTAAAGGACCAATAACCTAACTTCATCTTGTTGTACTCTTCTTTAGCTGCCTGGATTTGCTGATTTTTGCACAATTTCATAATTGATGATTCTGTTATTAGAGTATGAAAACAAGGGACATGCTCACGAACAAAATCTAGCAAAGCAATGGCATCATCAGACCTACCAAGTGATTCATATGCATTCAAAATTGAAGATAAGATCTCACGATCAGGTTTGTAACCTTGAAAAACAGCCTTTTTTAGCATATCAGCTCCTTCAAAGAAGCACCCTGCCTTGACAAGTATAGAACAAATTGACTGCGCATTCATACAAAAAAACATTTCCATATCTTTAATCACCTCTTTTAACTTGCCCTCCTCATTTCTGTTCATCAAATATTTAAGCATTATATCATAAAGGTACTCTTCGGGATTAAAACCAGCTTTGACCATTGACCTGTACAATCCCATTACCTTTTCTATTTCACCATCAGACCTTAATAACACATCTAACATGACCGAATATGCCATACAGTCTGGTTTGATGTCAGATCGAACCATGTGATCAAAAGCTCTTTCGGCCTCAATCCGCATTCCAACCTTTGCATATCCGCAAATTAACGCATTAAATGTCTTAACATTTGGCTTCAACCCGGCTTCAACCATCCGGGTCATTACCTCGCTTGCTTCCGAAACCCGATCAGCCTTCCCCAATAAATCTATCAAGACAGTGTATGTGACCACATCAGGGTAACAGCCGTCAAGCTCCATATCATTATACAAACGAAGGGCTATGTCAAGACGACCCATTCTACCATACATGTTGATGATGGTGTTATAGGTTATTGCATCTCTCTTAAACCCAGCTTGTACCATCTCATTACATACTTTTTCTACCTTCAGCACATCGCCACCTCTGGCAAAGGCAGAGAGAAGGGCATTGTATGTTACAGCATCTGGTACAAAACCATTTACGCGCAACTCATCAAAGAGCCTCTCAGCTTCCTGCACCATGCTACACCGACCATAGACTGAGATCATGGCATTGTAGGTCCACAGATCAGGCTGACATTCTGACTTGAGCATTTCATTGAACACCTTCATGGCATCTTCTAGATTGGACTTTTGAGAGCAAGCACTTACTAGGGTATTGTATGTAATAGTGTCAGGCCTCAAACCAGCTCGGCGAACCTCATTAAGGAGCTCAAGGGATAATCCAGGGCCTAAACTACTGGCCTTAACCCTTGCATTGATAAGCGTGTTAAAGCTGACAAGGTCAGGCTCAAGTCCACATCTCCGCATGGAGTCAACAAGTTTGGGGACTTCAGCAAACCGACCGGTCCGGACATAAACCCCCATCATTGCATTGTAGACCTATTAATTTCAAGTTTAGTACAGTATCGTATGTTGACTAACTTATAATATGTTACTTGGGTTATAACAGACAAGACCTGAACTGATGGCTCAGAATCAGCATCAGCATCAGAGTAGTATCTAAGGAAGACCTCCTCAGCCAGGGAATCCTGCCTTGCACGGCCAAGAACACCGAGGATAGCAGAGAGAAGGCGAGGCCCAGGTGCATGCCGCCGGTGAAGAGTCAACCACTCATATGCCTCTAGAGCTCGGCGCCAGTTGGTTCGGCCTACTTCCCTCACAACAAATGATAGGTCTGCTGGGGTTACCTATTGAACAATTAATTTTGTTTGTTAATACGTACGGGTGAAACTGCGAATAAACAATGCTAGTTTTATGCCACTGGAGAAGTTGTGTATATACCTGAAGAGAGGGTTCTAGGTGTTCAAGCACATCAGCCGCATGCGCTGAATCAGGGAGGTCAAGAATCCGAAGCGAAAGGAGCTGAACCCGCTCACGCCAGTCCCGGGCCCGCTTGAGTGCTAGCTTAGAGAGTTTCTTGACGTGAGTACGATGTGACTTGGATTCAAGCGACTCGAAATGATCCGGCACCGGCTGTTGGGCTCCTTCGTCTGAGGTGCTCTCAATTGGAGAGCGAATTGGTAAGGTGCTGGAGGTGGAGGTGGAGGTGGGTTCTGTGTTAGTGGGAAATTGATGGGGTTTGGGGAGGTGACTGAGGTGTGGGAAGTGGAGGTGGAGGTCAGGCCAGCGAACGGTCGGGTCGGCTTGGGGGTAGTGAAATTCGACTGGAGTGGAAGGGGTGGAGGCGGAGGTGGCAGCGGTGGGACGGAGATTGGGGAGGCGAGAAGGTGGAGGGAAAGGAAATGAGGTGCTGAGGCCTAACGGAGGCATGAGATATCTGGAGACAGGATCAGAGAGAGCACGAGGTGAGCTTGAGGAATTTGGAAACCATGCGGATGAGGGAACCGTATCTCTCTGCGCGCATTTTCGGATTAAAAATCAACACTCCACTCGACCCGTTTCTTTAATCTGACGGTTTAATCTGACGTGCGCACTCTGAACTGAAAATGTGCGCAGAAAGATATGGTTTCTGCGTTCCAGATATTTTGCCTAGAAGAATTAGAAGAAAGTGAAAATGAGTTATTTGTCGTTCTACTTGACAGTTCTGTCAAGCTTTAAAAAAAAAAGAGTTATTTGTCATTCTAAAATTTACAAATTAACATAATGTCAATACAAAACAAAAAATTAACAAAATGTCATTAAAATTCGAATTAGCTTTATATTTTACCACTATGAATCTATCATCATATAACAATAATAATAAAATTTAAAAAAATTGTAAATTCCAAAATTACCTTTTTCTCCTTCTCTCCCTTACCATCTCTTTTTCTCTCTTCTCCATCTTCTTTCTCTCTTCTTCGTCTATGTTCTCTATCTCACTCACTTCCGACGGAAAATAGAAGAAGAAAGGGAGATAACCTTTCGTTGTCCCTTGAAACAAAATTCAGAGTAGTCAAATCCACTGCTAGGGTCAATTCTGTAGTACCCTCTTTGAAGGGGACTGAAGCAAAGGCAACATAGAGGCAATGGCGACAGCCAGATAATATTGTTCTACTGATCGATTGGTACAACATGAAATGACAAAGAAAATTAGTCCAGAACAAATTTCCCAAACTATTTCCCAGTGCGTGATTTCGTCAAAATTGGGAAATGCTAGCATAAGTGTAGTTAAACAATAACTAAAAACTAATTATTTACTTGTGTACACATTTTCTCTGATTACATCAGTTTCAATCCATTTAGATTATTAATTCAAACGATTTTCTTCAACGAATTTTGTTTTCAAAAAGCAACCCAGATGCAATTTGTCAGAACATTTACTGCTTGACCACATATTTACAGATGACGCAAAGGCCAAAACGCATAAAAAAAAAAAAAATTTTGTATGCTAATACAGAAAAAAAAAACAATTACTTTACAAGATTTCCCAAAAAGAATGATCTTACCCACATCACATATAACTCGCATGTTAAAAAGAAGTATCACAAACTAACGTCAACATTATAAATCTCTTGGCTGGAACTATAGTAAAATACAATCAATTATAACCAGAAATAACATAAATTTAACAAGTCTTTAAGATCGGATGGTTTATTACAATTTCACGTATATATAATCAACTCCATGGCAGGGCTGAGAAGTGAGAAGTGAGAGAGAATATGGATAGATAGGAGAGAAAGAGAGATTATATGGGAGAAGAGAAGGAGATGGGGCAATTTTGGGATTTATAAAATTTTGTATTTTTTTATTAAGATTATTGATGGTAGTGGCACAAAACAAAATCAGTCTGAATTTTAATGGCATTTTGTCAAATTTCATTTTTGTAGTGACATTTTGCCAATTTGCAAGTTTTGGAGTGGCAAATAACTAATTTTCCCTAGAAGAAAAGGGGCGCAGACGGGTCCTAAGGGTGTGCTGAGTGGATTTCATATTCGCTGTTATTTCGAGGGAATAACATGATCATGTTATTTCATATCTAACCGTTCAATTTTGATCTAACAAATAACTTACATAATACAGCGGGCCCCATGCAGTCCATTTGTGCCGTCCGTATAGATCAGACAGTCAGCAGCGAAATAACATGGGTCTGTTATTCTCTCATAATAACAACAGATATGGACTCTGCTGAGTGAAGCGAAAAGGAACAGAGGGAAGGTGAAAATCTTGGAAGGTAATCGTTTTTAACTTCAAAATCGGGTGGAAAGAAAATTATCTATCATGAAAGAAACGAACTGAAGAATTCTCTCCGTTCACGGAAGGCGGGCCTATGAAAAGGCTCAGAAGCCATACTCAACATGCAACTTCCGAAAAATCTCAAGGAATTACAAAAGCTAACAGGACGCGTGGCTGCGCTGAATCAGTTTATAGCAAAATCAGGCGAAGTGTGCCTCCCTTTCTTCAAACCATTGCGTCGGGACTCAAAATTCGAGTGGAACGAAGAATGTGCAATAGCCTTTTCTCGCATAAAAGAATATCTGGCCAACCCGCATTGTATGTCCCGACCACAGCCAGGACAACCCTTGCTACTGTACCTAGCCTCCGCGAACCAAGCTGTCAGCGCTGCGCTCGTGACGGAAGAAAGGGGAAAGCAACTTTCCGTTTATTTCGTATCTCATATTCTAAGGGATGCAGAGACAAGATACCCACCCCTCGAGAAAATGGCACTGGCTTTGGTCATGGCTGCCCATAAGCTCAAACCATACTTTCAGTCATACCACATCAAGGTGCTCACTAGCACTCCTCTGAGGAAAGTCCTTACGGACTTCAATGCATCCAACCGACTCCTTAAATGGGCCCTCGAATTATCCGAATTCAATATAACTTTCCATGCGAGGCCCGCACAGAAGTCCCAAATATTCACCGATTTTATCGCTGAATATTCCGGAGAGCAACCCGCCGCTAATTCTTGGACCCTATTTGTGGACGAAGCTTCATCTCAAGCAGGGGCAGGAGTAGGCGTCGCGATGACTGGCCCAAAGAGGGAAAAGCTCAACTATTTTATCCAGCTACTCTTCCTAGTAACCAACAATGCGGCCGAATACGAAGCTATGATAGCCGGGCTGACCCTAGCCAAGGAAGTTGGAGCTCGACAGGTACACTTGTTCGGTGACTCTCAGCTAGCGGTCCGACAAATCAAAGATGAGGCCAAAGTAAACGAAGAAAAACTTTTGGCTTACAAAACGAAGTTATTAACATTAATTGATTCATTTGAAAAAGCCGAAGTCTCCAACATCTCGCGAAATAGAAATGGTCCAGCTGACGCCTTGGCTAAACTAGCCTCATCCGGACAACTCGACAAAAAAGAACCGGTCATCTGCTTGGAAATTCCTAGCCCAAGTATCACGACTAAAGAAGAAGTCTTACAGATTGGTATCGGCGATAATTGGTACACACCGATATGGAACTTTCTTACAAGAGACCTTCTTCCCTCTGATAGAATAGAGGCCAGACGAATCAAACACATTGCGCCTATGTATTGTATCCGCGACAATATTCTATACAAAAGAGGGTACTTAAAGCCATGGATGAGATGTGTCCCGGATTCAAACACGGACAACATATTGGTCGAGGTACACGAGGGAATATGTGGAAGCCACCAAGGAGCGAAAACATTGGCAAAATGTATACTTCGGGCTGGTTATTTTGGCCAACTATAGCACGGGACGCAAGAAATTTTGTCAAGAAATGTCAGAAATGCCAGTTTCACAACAAGCTCTCCCACATCCCTCCTTACGAAATGATCACCATATCACGAGCATGGCCTTTCGACTTATGGGGAATCGATATTTCGGGACCCTTCCCCAAATCCACCCGACAGGTTAAATACATTATCGTAGTGGTCGAATACTTCACCAAGTAGGTTGATGCAGAGGCTATTCAGAAGCAGGATTTCGTTTCTATCACTCGATTCATGTGGAGGAACATTGTCTGCAGGTTTGGTGTTCCACATGCGTTCGTAACCGACAATGGCACACAATTCTGCTCAGAGCAAACGTTAGATTTTTGTGCCAACCTTGGAATACATAACAATTTCTCTTCTGTTAGTAAACCGTCCAGCAATTGATTGGCCGAAGTTACGAACCAAACGATCAAGGAAGGTTTAGAGCGGAAGGTCAACGCCCTGCGTAGCTCATGGGCGGACAAGCTTGATGAAATACTTTGGGCCTATCGTGTAACTCTCCGAAAGCAACCGGGGAGTCCCTGTTTCAATTGGTTTATGGGTCAAAACCCATGACCTCACTGGAAATGATTAACCCATCAATCCGAGCTGAAGCCCATGAAGAAGTGAAAGTTTTGATGCTTCGAAAGCAAGAAATAAAACAAAATTTTATTAATCTCAAAACAAATGATCTTGCTATTATAAGTGTAAAGACAATATTTATTTGCCTAAATAATTAGGGAATAATATTATACCTTAGATTTGATCTTCAAATCAAATCGAGTAGGGTTGTCTAGCTTAGCAACTTCTTATTTCCTATGCCTTGTTTCGATGGTTATGCTTAGCTCGTCAACCGTCGAGCCTCCTTAGATATCCACCGAAAGATTAAAGAAACACTTGTATCTCTAAGGCTAGTAAGAGAACAACAAGTGGTACCTTAATCTTAGTTTCAAACCCTTCTTCAAAATTTCAGAAATCTTAATGGAGTTTTTGTCTCAACACATGAGAGAAAAATTGGGAGAGAGAGAGAGACAAATTTCAGCTCTAGATCTTGCATGTCAATGACATATTGTTAATGTAGAATGAAGTATCTTTGATGGAGCAAACAAAGAACTCATTCAAAATAATATTTTTTCAATGAAAGACATGAATGAGGCTCAATATGTCTTAGAGATTAAGATATATAGAGATAGTCCTCATAAGCTCATTGGCCTAAGTCAAAAGGTTTAAATTGACAAAATCTTGGAAAGATTTCGTATGGGAAATTTCAAGAAGGAAAATGTGTCAATAAAAGTGTTGTGCAATTTAGCAAGTTACAATTTGTCACAACACACAAAGACATAAAATGCATGAAGAATGTTTTCTATGAATCAGTCATAGATTGCATCATGTATGTTATGGCTTGCAGACTGGATTTGGGTATGCTCTAAGAATGACAAGTCATCATTAGACTTCATCTAGTCCTAATTATTGGACTGCAGACAAGAATATTCTTAGGTACCTAAAAAGGACCAAGAATAAGTTTCTTGTCTATGGTGGTCAAAGAGAGCTCATTGTAGAAAACTACACTGATGCTAATTTTATAACTGATCCAGATGATTAATCTGAATACATCCTTCTTCTGATTGGTGGTGAAGTGAGTTAGCATAGTTGGAAGTAATCAACTATGACAAACTCAATCACCTCAGCGGAAGTCATGGCGGCCGCAGAGGCAAGCAAAGAAGTATGGATAAAGAAGTATCCTAAGAAACTTAGTGCTGTCTTATCATGTGAAGGATCCTTGGAGTTGTTTTGCTACAATAGTGCATCTATTATGCAAATCAAGGAGCCAATATCAGATCATAAGACAAAGTACATGATAGAGAGTACTTCGTGACTCGAGACTTTATAGACAAAGGCAAAATTATATTATTAAGGGTAGACACAAACATCAACATAGCTGATTCCTTGAAAACACTTTTATCGTAAACCAAGAACGAAATTCATTTCGAGTCAATGATTCTACAAGATCATGGAGAATGGCTTGAAAACTAAATTGAAAGGGTTATCTCTTTTTAGAGTTTATGCATATAAGAAACTTTAAAAACAAGTGGGAGACTGAAGGTTGTGTGTTTTGAAAGTTATCTTTTTGATAACGAATTTATGAATTGTTTGTGATTTTAAATGTTATTATACATTTATGTTCCTTGAGATTGATATGTTATATCTTTAGAAACGTTCAAGAAGATGCTCATGGTCTTGAACCATAGAACTCTTTAGATGAAAACATATAATCCTAAATATGTTCACAATCGTGGTAATTAAAGGGAACATTATTTACCATGAAGATTGTCATGTTAATTGAAAGTACATTGTAGTTCTATAAATGTTGATAAGTGATTATCATTCAATGACATGAGTATATAAAATGGTGATTCTTTATATAATGAACATGACCTAACTAGATGAAGCATTATATGGATTAGTTTTGTGTCATTAATGTTTCCAATATGTCTTTGAATCTTATATATGAGACATGTTTCCAATGTGTCTTTTAATTTCTTACTTAGATTAGAATTATTAGAATTTGATAACTAAATTCGACTTGTCCCTATGGATTCGATCCCAAAATACTACAATAGATGGTTGTATACTTGCAACCTCTATCTAACAACTAAAGTCAGTAAAACTCACATCAATACCATAACTATTTCAATACAAAAAATAACATGTATAACTATTTCAATACAAAAATAACGTACATAATAACTCAAATAATGTGAATGATAACTCCACTAAAGATATATAATAAAATCAATAACATGTATAATTATTTCGATACAAAAAATAACAAGCATAATAACTCAAATAATGTGCAGGATAATACAACTAAATGTGCATACTAAAATCGATATCATTAGTTGGTATCAAATATAGTATCTACGTATCAGCTCCGATAACAAAAATAACATACATAATATAAAAAACAACATGCAAACTGAACTCAACTGAACGTGTTTGATTGAGAGGATCAATAAAGAAATCGCTATATCAGCTCCCAAAAGAAAATATCTGTTTCTTCTGGGCCAAATCTCGGCCTTCTTCTTTCGTGGTTTGAGCCTAGTAAAACCTTTTCCTTTTTCCGAAGGAATCCTTATTTTGCTTGGTTGCTTTGTTTTTCTTGTCGTCGCTGGACGCTGGTTCGTCGTTCCCTCTTCATCTCATTCTTTCGTTCTCCCTTTTGTAGCGGTTTCCAGGTACCCTCACTTTCTTTGTGTGAAACTGTGAATTCATTTTTCTCGTGATCTCCAATCCATCAGCACTTGCTGATCACGAGACGACCTTTTATCTTTTGCAAAATGGAGCACAATTTTGGTATTTGACCATCTGATGTTGAACTGATGTAGAGAGCTTTGGATTATATTTCCTTTTTGAAGTAAGTAGGTCATCTTTGGATTGTAATTCCAAAATGTGGCTTTGTAATTGCTTTGGGTTATCTAGTTTTTAATGAAGAAACCACTTGTCCCGGTAAAAGATGCATCTAGCAGCGGAAAGAAAGCTTGTGAGGAGGAAAAATTGAAAAAATTGTTGGAGAAGTATTTCGGGTATTCTGAATTTCGTGGGAAGCAGCTGGAGGCCATTCAAGCTGTTCTATCAGGTCCATTATTACTATCATTGCACCAGGCATTTCTAGTCCCTTATTTTTCAGTGGTTTAAAGTTTGGTGTTTGTTTGGCATAATAAGACTTGGTTCGTCTTTTGGCAAAAATTGTGGTGTAAGGACCAAATGGAATTATTAATATTATTGTACTTGCCACTTATGGGTACAAAATTAGGGACCAGTTTGACCCCCAGGTGCTGGCACAGTCCTTGCCGATTTTGGACTAAAAGCTTGTAAATTTTAAGCTAAATTTGCATAACAAACTACTTTAGAGCTTGTTGCAGGAAGAGATTGCTTTTGTCTGATGCCAACTGGCGGAGGCAAATCAATGTGTTATCAGGTCCCATCACTTGCAAAACCAGGAATTGTACTTGTCATCTCTCCATTGATAGGTCATAAACTATAATTAAATGTTGTGTTAATGTTTCTTTGATAGTTCTTATAAATAACTTTTGTGATTGTTATTTTGTTGTTTGTTGACATGGTGGTAACTTTTGGTTTTGTGATTCAAATTCTTGGCTTCAGCATTAATGGTCAGCTTTTGTTAAATTTCTTTTACTTATTTTTTGCTTTTTAGTTTACTTTCTCAAATTGCACGGGCAGTATAATCTTATTCAGCTTCGCATGCAAATGCATAGGAAGATCAAGTTTCTGCATTGAAAGCCAAAGGAATCCGGGCTGAGTTTCTCTCCTCAACACAGAAAGCACAAATAAAAGAAAAGGTAAATAATATCAGGCAACTATTGTAAGGTATCTGCCCATGATGCAGTGTTTGATTTTCTGTAATTTCATTTATTCCAACAGAAGTATTGAATACTAATATATCACTGCCAGCTGTGCAAAAGAAAATATGGCTCATGCCCTTTCCTAATTGTTAAAATTGCCAAATTATACTGCTTGGCTTCCTCGTATAAATAGAGGTGAGCAAGGAAGGAGGAATGGCATATGACGCATTCATGGGGATAAACATCATTTTTGCCATGTCAAATGGTGCACATGCTAAATCCTCTATTTGAGGGTAAAACTGTTGCTTTGACATTTCACAGGGGTTATGCCACAAAATTCAAAATTATATTAGCTCATTGGATGCTATCTTTCCTTTCTTAGATACATGAAGATATAGACTCTGGTAAGCCGTCCGTGAAGTTGTTATATGTTACTCCTGAGCTAGTTGCAACTTTTGGTTTTGCTGCAAAGCTTACAAAGCTTCACAACAGAGGCCTTATTGCTCTAGTCGCTATTGATGAGGTTAGACTTCACATACTTTCAACCATATTTATTATTGTGTTCTGCTGTCAGGCCACTTGTTGCCTAATTTACCTTTATACTTGCATCTTAGGCTCACTGTATTTCAACCTGGGGCCATGATTTCAGGTAACTGCTGGAGCTTGCTTTTGATTTTACTGATTTTCTTACATTATGCAGAGAGCAGCCTTTCAAATAGAGAATATTTAGGAATTAGGATTACTGCATGTACTTTGTGCTGGTCCAAGCATGTAAACATAAACCTATATTGCTTATCTAAAAGTAGAAATGACCATAACCGAACTTGTACATTTTCAAAAAGAGTTCTCATGGAGTAGGTTGTTTTTCTCTTGTTGAAGTAACTTTCCTCTTTCCTTAAAAATAAATAATATAGGCCCAGCTATAGGAAATTGTCATCTTTGAGGAAGCAACTGCCAGGTGTCCCTATATTAGCTCTTACAGCTACAGCTGCTCCGAAGTAAGTCGAATTTTTGTTCAGCCAATTCGAGTTGTTCCTTGTGTTTATACTACTTTCTTATTATGGCTTCTTTATTTCTTCTCTCGTTTGTCATATATTATGCAGAGTACAGAACGATGTGATTGAGTCGCTTCGCCTTCACAACCCAGTCCTTCTCAAATCATCTTTCAATAGACCTAATATATTTTATGAAGGTAATGCTTAAAAGTTCAAACTTCTCGTAAATTGTCATCACTTCATTAAAGTAATGCTTGCTTGTATTATAACAAATCTTAGGTCTTAGCATTATTAAGTTATATTTGGAGCAATAATAACTATAATGTACCTTTTGCTTGCATGATTAATAGAGTGAAATTTTTCCAAATGGTGTAGTTCGCTACAAGGATCTCCTTCAAGACACATATTCTGACATTAGGGATCTTCTCAAATCAAGTGGCGATGTATGCTCAATAGTATATTGTCTCGAAAGATCAACTTGTGATGATTTCACCTCATTTTTGTCAAGGCAGGGTATTTCTTCTGCCGGTGGGTGCTCTCTTCAGACTCGGAAACTTAAAATCTTGATATCTATTATATTCACACCATGCAAATCCTTTAGTTTCATCTTGATATCTATTATATTTTATCCTCTTGTTGTTATTCATTTGTAGCATACCACGCTGGTCTTAATAGTACTATGCGTACTACTGTACTTGAGGATTGGCTTTCCTGCAAAATTCAAGTAGTTGTTGCAACAGTGGCATTTGGGTAACTTGCTTTTATCAAATATTTATTTTAGAGGTACTCTATTGTAAAAATGTTTTATCATGGCTGCAATTCAAATTGTCCAAATTTTAATTTTTCATGTCCAAAATCCGAACGGTCAGTCCAGGTCACTTGGTGCAGTCACCATATCAAAATATTGTAAGATACCAAGTTTCATTACTATCAGAATCATTGACATTTTGTTTTGGATATTTGAAAGAGAACCTATTTGATATCCAAACTTTTGTAGTTATTTACTACAATAGGACCATTTTCTAAATAAGAAAATCTTAATATTAAACTTGTAAAATTGATACCATACAAGATTTAATATGTGGATCATATTTAGCAATTCAGATATTTTTCGAACATTAAGTAAGATTTTTTATCATTTGTATTTCGGCCGAAAAAACATTTTTATCAACAGCCTAACTCTTTTTTACTTACAGTTTTTAAGTTCATGCTAATGCACCGAACTTCTTTTTCTTTTGTCTTTTCTTGACCACTTCTGGGGACTGTAAATGGCGATTTATCTATTGATATTTGAGCAGAATGGTAAACATTCCAACTTAGAGAAAAAATCAAAAGGAAATATAACTATTTTGTTCCGTGTATAATAAATTGTACCAACAATTACAGGGTATAGATAGAAAAGATGTTCGCATAGTGTGCCATTACAACATGCCAAAATCAATGGAATCATTCTACCAAGAATCTGGAAGAGCTGGTCGAGACCAACTGCCCTCAAAAAGTGTGTTGTATTATGGCATAGATGACAGGAGAAAAATGGTAAATCATGAGAAAAATAATAAAGAGGCTTAAATATTTTCTGTCTATAAACTCAAATAATTATATTGTATGATGATGTGTCCTTATTTCAACAGGAATTTATTGTCAAAAATTCCAGCAATAGGAAGAAAAACTCTCAACTGGAGTCCCATGGACCTTCGGATAAGGGGTTAAATGACTTGAAGCAGGTACTTCTCGCTCTTTTGGTCTTTCTGAATCATGTTTGGATGGTAACTCTGGCGCAAACAGTTGAATAATTTATCTATATGGGTCTGTTTCACCAAGTAGGATTCATCAGTTGATCTAATAAATAATTTGTAGATGAGATTTTCCTCTGGAATATACCATTCTAGCTTTACGTGGAAAGAGCTGAGTATCCGTATTTAATTGGAATAACTGCTAAAGAAAATTAATTCGGACAGGCCATTCCCTTGTGCTTGGACTTGAATTTCAATATTTAGCAATTCTGATTGTTAAATTTTCTTTTTGATAATTTAACCATCAGGATTGCTAAATATTGAAATTCAAGTCCAAAGATGTTAGTGTCAGATACTTAGTACTGTTAGTTCTGACGATTATTGACAATTTGACACCCTATGCATACAGGTTGTGGAGTATTGTGAAGTTTCTGGCTGCCGAAGGAAGAAGATTCTTGAAAGCTTTGGAGAACATGTATTGACATTGACCTTCTTCAATGTTTTGCTGATCATTTCCTTTAAAAAGAGAGTTTTTTAGTTCATACTTTTGCAAGTTCCACAATTTTCTATCCAGCTGTTATTTGCAACCTTTCTAATGGCCTAGTACAGGACTTAGAATTTTCTATCAGTGTGGACCAAAGTGAAGCTAGATAGGAGCAACTCGATTTCCTGGTTTTGATTACTATCCCACGGACCAAAGCTCCAGTGTTTATAGCAACTAAAATACACAGCATTATGAATGAGAGAAAATTTTGATGACAACTATCGAAGAACAAACTCAAATCTAGAGCATTAGGTGGATTGGGCATGTCTAATAACCTGAAATGTCGTTGCAATTTTTCCATAACCCGGTTTAGCTGATAGTAGCATTTTTTTCTGTCAGCAGTTTGAAGTAGGTGAAGAAATAATTCTAGCAAACATTCCTTTGTGCATGTCTGATGTCCTGAATATAATTTTATATATAGGTATCTACATCATTGTGTCAAAAGACATGCGATGCATGCAAGCATCCTAATTTAGTATCGACAAGTTTGGAGGAACTTCATCGCATACCCAACAATCGCAACAAAGGACCTCAACCTGTCTTTATTACAAGGTGCAAACTTAAATTAAGGTCATTTTTACTGGTTTTAAATCTGCAAGTCCAGCCAAAGCATTAAGCATCCCTGGCTCAGGGATGATCACTAGTGTGATGCATGCACTCGCACCTGTTGCAACTTTTCTTATATTTCTTCAGTGAAATTTACTCTTTGATAAACGATTAGAACCTTAACAAACCCTAACTAAGCAGTTATAGCTTTAATTAACAAAAATGTGCTTTGGCTTGGATTCTTGCTTGTGTTATATTATACTTCATAGAGGCAATTATATCCCTGTCAAATGGGTTTCCAATATCAGTTCGTGCAATACTTGTACAGTACCTTTCAGAGGCATATCCCTTTTTTTTCAATTTACTGATACAGTAAAAGATACATGTATCCCTGCATATCCTTGCACCTGATTTAAACTTCTATTAACATGCATGTGCTTTTAATAGATCTTATAAAAGCAACAGCAACAACAACAACAACAATAAAGCCTTTTGTCCCAAACAAGTTGGGGTAGGCTAGAAATGAAGTCCATATTGGATTTCATTTCCATAAGATTGGCGGAATTTTTATGTTGGCTCGCCAAACCTATCACAACCCTCCTTTCCGGGCTTGAGACCGACTATGTAAAACATAGGCGGATTTGTACTTAAAATCATGCCTTGAAATAAATTTTCAACAAAATTTGGAAGAGTTGAGTGCGGATGGTTAGGATGCCCTAAACTTTGATCTGCAACATAGCTTGTGCTACAGTTCTCTTCTGATCTGACTTGACATCATCCAGTTCATCGTTTATATTTATATGCTTAGACTCTTGGCTCTTCTCTTGATATGAATTATCAATACCAGAAAAGGCAAGTGCAGCGTTTTCCTCCTTACAGTAATCAAGCAGAGATGATTCAGTTTCCTCCTCATAAAAGCAAATGCACATATAATTTTAATCTGTATATCCATTTGATGTGCTTGCATATATTTTTGCAAAACAAAAATTAGGACATGCACTTTTGTTTTAACTCCTGTATTCATATCTGTTAAAAATATTTACATTTTTAAACAGAATATAGTTTCTATTGATAAAGACCAAGAAAATAAATATCTGAAAGACATCAAATTATAGATTTTTCAGAAAATTAATTATTTTTAACTTCCATATCAAATACGATACTCATTTCCTTATCATGCAACCTAGGTTCTTTCTCTTATAAAATTCCAAGCATCTAATACAAGACCTTATTTAATTATCGCCTTTTTGAAGCTCATTTGCTGCCACTTCAGTAAGGGACACTGAGTTTTGGTGCCGGGAAGATGATTCAAGTTTCTCTGGTGAAGAAATTTCGGATTCTGATGGTAATTTGACAATTTATTGAATAACTTTGATTTTTTTCATAATTATGATGTATAGACGGACTAATATATTTCTATAAATTGAAAAACTGTCCCAAGAGGTTGCAAGTGATTCAAACTTGCCAAAGATCTCTGCAAAAGCAGGGTTTGATGAAAAACTTAAGACATTGCAACGAGCAGAAGAAGCCTATTTCCGAAATACAGGCACAAATAAGAAGGTAAACTAAACCTATTTTTTTTTTCAAGTTCTAATGTTTGTATCAACATGTATAATTGCTGGGCCAAATATTAAAACTAAACCATACTGATTTATAGGTTGGAGGACTTGCTGAAAACAAGGTTATATCTGAGATGCTGAGAGATTCGTGCACGAAGAGGTTATTGACAGCCCTTAATGAGGCCAAGAAACGCCTGGGAAATTTACCGTAAGCATTTGGCTTTTTTCTGGTAGGACCTGTAGTTGCAATTATGGCTTTCTATATTACAAAATAGCAACTCTGCTTCATTGTCATTCTTGAATATAATTGCATTATCATTGTCTTTGGTTGTGTTGTAGATTCGATTTGGAGCAATCTGCTTCTTTCTTTGAAATGGAATGCTTCAAAAAGTATGAGAAGGTCGGAAAATCATTTTATAACTCGCAGATAGCTGCTACAGTCAGGTGGTTATCCTCTTCAACATATCAGCAAATTCATGACCGTCTGCAAGTCAATTTTGGGCAAACTGCTGTTCACCAGGAAAAGGTCTCCATTTCTGCAGAGACAGTGTCAACTTTGGCTGGTGACACAACAGAGAAGTCGCCTGAAGGTACTGGTAGTGAAACAGAGCAGCAAACTGTCCAAACTGAGCCTTCAGTGCAAACTGAGAAGATAGTTCTTCCTCCAATACCATCCTTTTCACAATTTGTAAATCGGAAAGGGAAGGAAAAGATAGGGAGCTCCTCTAAGCCACATAATATCCATTCTGCAAGTACCGGAAAGAGGATTCTGGAGTTGGGAAAGGAGCCTGCGGAAACTGAATATAAAAAGATAAGGTCATGATAATATGGTCAATCTTTTTCGATGCTTAACCATTTTCCTTATCTTCATGCAGAAAAAAAGAAAAGAAATGTCAATCATGGATTTTGTTGTGGTCGTGTTTGATTAACGTTGTGTACCATTTTGATCCACAGCACTTTTATTTGTTTGTAAGGTACTCAGATGTGTAGTTTAACTAGGGCAGCTACACTCAGATCCGCAGGTGGCTTTTCACGCGTATATAATTATAATTATACGACATCCAAAATATGTGCTGCTTTTCCCAAGAACTAAAGCCTTCCAAATTTACATTTTGCTTGTTTGGTATTATTTAGTTACGACATCCAAAATTGTGCTGGTTTACCGAAGAACTAAAGCCTTCGAAATTTTACATTTTGCTTGTTTGGTATTCTTTAGTACCATAATAATACGAAAAGCAGGACTCCAACGATCAAACTATCAATGGAAACGGTCAAAAGAAGAGGAGCAAAAAATAGTAAATGAAAGATGCGAGTAATTGTGAGAGTTCAACATGGAGAGATGATAATTGTTAATTCCGGTTCAATATTATTTCAGCCTGCAATTAATTAAAGATAGAAAAAGAGACCTTTACCCCTGAATTACAGGACAGCCAACAAAAATTTAACATTATTGCATAGTTACAATCATTTTGGCAAATCTCCCTCAAAATTTTCGCTATACAGTATTATGAACTCTTTTGAAAGATAAACTAATATTTATTTCGGTAAACACCAAGTAATACTTCCCCAGCTACATAAACTCATGTAACACACTCTTCACTATTTGCCGAACAAGCATCTTTCTCAAGCTCACTTATCAGTTGTTCAATATTTCTTCTATATATGGGCATGTAATGATCATTGATCATCGTTTTACATAGCCTTAGCTTGCCATATAGTGATCTAGGTGTCAAGTAAATTGCCATCTTGGGACCCACCTCATGTGGATCCCCTTCAGGATCTATAGTTGCATCCTCTTCAGAAAGAAACGACACGATATGCATGATCTTTCCTGGAGGATAAAACCTATGAACTTCTTTTGTCTCGCTTAAGGAACTATTAGATGCAGTACCCCCTTCAATAGAACTAGTACTCGCCTCAGCTATTTCTCTTACTATGTCATTTTCTTCTTCTTCATCGTCATCTTCTCCTTCCTTGTTCTCTCTTGGTTTTGACAGCTCAGTCTCCAGCTGTTGCCAAAGCTCTACCTCGGTCAAGTCAGTATCAACACTGCATTCTGCTTCTCTTTCTGTTTCAGTAACATGAAATCCTGTTTGTCCTATCACCTGTGAACATTCCGTTTTCGAGGTTGACTCGATTACTTCTGATTTAAGAATTTGTGTGGTCTCAGCTGCAGTGGCTTCTGTCGTGGTCAGGAGGGTCTGTGAAGAGTCAACAGTAGAAGTGGCAACATCCACGCTGCCTTCTGATGATGTACTAGTGACAAATGGAATGTTACGACGGCGGAGCCCAATACATGACCATGATGATAGCTGGAGTGATGGTCGGGCCCATGCAGCCTGAGCCACAGTCTTAGCTCTACTCATCACAACCTAAAGCAATAGCAGTACAGATATCAATAAATCCTTTGGATAGGGCAATATAATGATGACGGTAGTTCTCCATAAATAATTTTTTTGTTTCATTATTCTTAACAAATGTCTCAAGTTGGAAATTTGTTCATTTCAAGATGGAACTTTGAGGGATGAAAATATCTTGACCATTTACAAAAAAATGATAATACCTGTGTTCGAGTAGAGACAGGACGAAAGATAGCACCAGCTCCAGCTACTCGTGCCTTGGCATTTGCAATAGATGGAAGCCGAGACCCCAAGGCAGATGCAGAGCGATAAACCGTACTCAGTATTCTCGTCTGTTCTATTTGATTTCTCAAGTCATTAAGCCAAGCTGATGCTGTCACCTGTTTTGTTTCCAGAAAGAATTTGAATCATCTAAAATAACTAAAAGAGCAAATCATAAAAGTTTCAACTTTGGTCTATATCAAAATATAAAGGGTGGTGCCAAATCAGTGCCGATAAATTGAAATCTAAAATAAGCAATTTATAAGCTTCAAAAGAAAAAAGAAATACTTGGTTAACCATTTGATACATTTATTGCATTGCCGCACACAAAGAAGTTCATCATTTTGACATTATCTCAGTAGCACCAAATTCTGACATTTTTTTTTAATTCTCAAGGATTAAGGAATGAAGTCAAAATTCAACAATTTTCCAATGATTTAAATAATTTAATTTAAGTTTAAATCAAAAGGTTGGCACCCTTTGGCACAAAAAAACCATCAGCATTGGATCCTTCCACGTCAAATACTAAATAAGATAATTAAGTGTAACCTCCACTCGTAAATCATCCACTGATGCAGCTGAAAATGTCGGGACGAGATCAGCTCCATTGATAACTGATGTAATAAACTGAGTTCCTGACTCGGCCAACTCCCAGGTCATGCAAGCAGCTGACAATATGTAATTGACCCCTCAGTTAAATTACTGTATTGCTTATAAAAATTAACAAAATAACAATAAAAAACATAGCTACAAAATCATCTAGATAGTTAAATGAAATTAACCTGGAGCAAATGAAACACAAGTGGCAGAAGAAAACTCCTGCTGCTCTCGCAAAATATAGGTCAAAAGGGCTGCTGTGCCTCCACCAAGAGAGTGGCCCACAATCTGCATGAATATTGAAGTTAATTGACAAACTTTTTTCTACTTAAATCTGTTCCAATTGCTGATGCACCACCATCAAGTAGTGAGAATTTAATATATTTTTGCAAATACATAGCTAATGTCAGGTTTCGTTTTGTGCAATTGCAACAACTTCAACAACAACAACAACAACAAAGCCTTTTGTGCCAAACAAGTTGGAGTAGGCTAGAAATGAAGTTCATATCGGATTTCATTTCCATAATATTGGCTGAATTTTTATGTTGGCTTGCCAAGCCTATCACAACCCTCCTCCTTTCCGGGCTCAGGACCAGCAATGTAAAACATAGGCGGAGTTAATCTGCAACAAGAACTTCAACCAAGAAATTTTAGATAACAAATGCTCTTCGGGCTCAAGGAAAGCAAATAAAAAATAGTCAAAATTAGGTTTGTTGCAATGCACAGAGCTGCTGACTTAAAGAGCAATATAATTTAGCTATGTTAAAAGCAATAATGACAAAACTGACCTTCACTTTATAATCTGAATTTTCTTGAAGTGCTTTAATCAGACAAGGGGTTGCTAGTTTGGCAATCCACCTGGCAGCCGCAACCATTCCGCAGTGTGCATAGCCTAAAATCACATCTCTAATGCCTCTTTCATATACAACTGTGTGGTGAAATGGGACCACTGCACCGGTGGCAGCAGTCAGCGTATCCCTTATGCTGTGTGTGCCCCTGATAAGCAGCAGTATGCACTTAGTGTTCTTGTCAGTTATAATTGTAAAAGCTGGCTTCAAAATCTGCATTGTAGTATAGAATAGATGTTCAGCAACCTCCAAAGGTCAAGGATAGTTGCATCATTATACAGATATATCAATGAAATTTTGAGTTAGATTGAGATCACTGTAAAGTAATAAACAAGTTTTCTAGTTAACATCAGTTGAGTGGCATGTCCTATTGTGCTTAACAAGCTTCAGATGTTCAAGGGCAAAACAGTTGAAATTGGTTTTTATGCAAAACCTACATCATAACCACAAACCAAACAGAAAGTTAGTTCTTTTTAGTTTTCTTTACTTACTCCAGCTTTAGGTTCCTGAAGAATAACATCATCATTTGAGTAGCCTGTAGCCTCCAGAAATAACGGGAACGGCTTTTTCGAGAAGTGCCAACAAAGTATCAACAAATTAAGGAGATGCTTTAGCTCTTCAATTACTGTTACTCCTTTAAGCTCTACACTTGTATTTCCAGCATATATGCTAGCTACAGGCAAGTTTCCCTGAAAATCCAAAGATGGTGGTTCTCAAAAACAAAAGAAAAGAGGCCCATTTAGACAAGAATTTTTCTGCAGGTCATAGTAAACCTTTTATTGTACACAAAAACACTACCAACATAAATACAAAACCAACATCTAAGACCAGAGTTAAGGCCGCAACATGACTAAGCTCAGTTAGACATACCATTTACCATCAAAATCAGGTTAAAATGTCAACATTTACTAACATGTATTCTGACAGGAAAAAAATGTTTGTTTCTATTACCCTACCTTCCTAAACAACAACAACAACAAAGCCTTTTGTCCAAAACAAGTTGGAGTAGGCTAGAAATGAAACCCATATTGGATTTCATTTCCACAAGATTGACTAAATTTTACGTTGGCTCGCTAAGCCTATCACAACCCTCCTCCTTTCCGGGCTTGGGACCATAACATATTATACTTCAGAATAAAGAATTTCCACATATCAAAATAGCTAATACTTAATTTAAAAAAAATTACATATACCACTTGGCACAACAAACCTGTTAAACTAAAAACAAAACACAACAGAAACATCAAACCAGGATACAATAGTGGACCAACCCAATTGGACGACACGGTATCTTAAGGTCACATATTCCCAGTAACCTGCAAAAGGCAACCGCCACCATATAAACTTCTTTGTGCCAAAGGGGAAAAGAACCAACCTGACGCTTAAGCAGAAAGCTGATTCCAAATGCCAAATCACCAATAGGCCACTTGCCTAGGGTCTCAGAATAAGTGAATCTTAGTGTCTCAGACAAGGTTGAGATGGTCTCAAACCATGTGGCAGGGGCATGCACTGGTCTTCGAGGGACCCGGCCCCTGCCTGATGTAGAGGGCCGTGATTGGTCCCTGTTATCTGTCGACTCTTCTACATCTAGGGATTGTGTTGCTTGCATCCGTTTATTTAATGTATAATACAATAAAGCGGCAGCACCAGCCGCCGTGGCCATGGTTGCGGTCGCCATATGATAAAGATCTGCTGATAATTGAAGAAAAGCCTTTGAAGTTTTCTATTCTCTTTTTCTCCTTAGGTTCAAATACAGTCTTCCTATCTTTCTTTCCCAATTCTTCTACAATTATACCTTGTCAAAACGATTATTCAAGTGTTTATACCAATAAAGATTAGGTCTTCTTGTCCGTGAAGTAACTTACTTAAACTCAGTGACCTTTTATCACAGAAAGCAATAGTCGTACCACTGTTGTGTCGCTACCTTAACTGGGAAAAATCTACCTCTCGGCAGACGGAGATTCGATTATTTGGCAAAACGTTTTGGTTTTGCACGGAAGAACCCTAAATCGGATTGGGGGAGAAAGGGAGAGAGAGAGAGAGAGAGAGAATCGCCTATTCTTGCTTCTAGTTTGTTTGTCAGTGATGCTTCTTCAGATTTGATTTACTTTTCTTTGAAGGCACCGCCGCAGAGGCAAATGGATGCGAATATTTGATTGATGATGGATGGTCGCAAGTCGCAACTCGGAAAAGAAACATGTTGGATACCGTGTGAATTACTTTTTGTTCAAATTAGAGAAGAGAGAGGGGTCTATCGGGTCGGATCCAATGATCCGATCATCCGACGGCTATTTGTTCAAGAAAATTATCGTTTTTCATAGCTTGTGCATTTTACATTTACGAATTTCCTTGGACTTTTGGAGTAGTTATTATTTTATTTTATATTTAACTTGACTACAGAATGGGATGACTGCCTTTTTCCTTCTTGTTTCCAATTTTCAAAAACTTGACTACAGTTCATAGAACAAACATATATAAAATAACTTCATGTTTATGCTTTCTAGAAGTAAACAAAAAATAAGTGGGTTCGTTTATATTATTGCCAAATTCCAATGCACTAAATATAAATTATGAGAAAATTGAAGATTCTTTATCTTTCATCCACCACTCTATCTCCCATCCTCTTTTTTCTTATTTTTATTTTATCATATTTTTTAATACTTTTTTTTACCTTCCAACCGCTTCATTTTTCTTCATTTTTCTTTCTTTTCTCGTTCTTTCTCTTTTATATATTCTTTTAGACGATAAATTGTTAGAAATAACGAGAAAACTATAAAAAACAACGATCGTTAAAGATGCAGATGGTGTTTGAAGTGACGACATATCTGAAAACGAAGAAGTGGTGGCAGATTTGAGAAGGAAGATGGAAGATGATAAACGACAAATGCAAAAATAGTGTGAGACGTGCTTCCTTTATGAGACCTTGAGACTGTCTCTGACTTCCTCCTTATTCACCATGACTATTTTTTTTTTCACAAAAGAAAGAAAGAGAAGGAGAAAGATGAAAATATAGATGTGTTTTTTATATAAACACTTGTTATAGTAGTATAAACATCTCATGTGTTTAGTTAACATATCATTCACGTGATATCAATTATCACACACAACAAATGATACGAACATATGTGCAATATCTAATATAAACACTTGTTTTAGTAGTATGAACAACGATTTCAACTAATGAACACATATTTTATTTAATATATCATTATGTGATAAACATTATAAGTGAAAAGTATTTTGTATACCATACATATTTCCAAGTGCATAACATACTTAAAACAATTAGTATGAACACTTGTTTCAACTAATTTGAACATCTTTGTTATTTAGTTTACACCACATTATGCGATGAAAATTATTAGTAAAAGTATTTTGAATATCATACATGTTTTCAGATGCATAACATATTTGAAACAACTAATATGGACATTTGTTTCAACTAGTCTAAACACATTTTTATTTAGCTGACACTTCATTATGTGATTAACATTATTAGGGAAAGTATTTTGCATATATCATATATATTTTCAAGTACACAACACACTTGAAATAATTAGTATGAACACTTGTTTCAACTAATTTGATTTTTTTTTAGTTTACAAGTTATTTTTTATAAACATTATTAGTGAAAGTATTTCGTATATCACACATGTTTTCAAGTGCACAATATACTTGAAACAACTAATATGAATACTTGTTTCAACCAATATGAACACCTTTACTATTTGGTTTATGTACGAGATACGAGGTATGAAAATGTTGAGGATAATGTGTAGGACGAAAATGTTCAGAATAATACATGCGGTCGAACTTTCTATTTTATTCGTTTTGACTCTTTGACTTTTCTTTTTTGTGACAAAGTTAGTTAAGAAACGATAGTGGGGGATAGAGATTGAGGGACAACAACGATGTTTTAAAATGCAACTGCATGAATTGCTGGTTGCATATGTTACGTAGTCATGCAGACATCTTTTAAATTGTACTAGAATTTTTTTCGAGCTTCGGTCCGAATTGATAATGATAAATGTGCAATTATTGTCATTAAAATAAAAAATAAAAATGTGTTGCAGATCAATAGTTAAAAAAAAATTTATCTACATTATATGCATAAAATAACTCGTCACACATGATTGCTACAAAAAAATCAATGGTCAATGTTTAAATTTATTTAATCCAAGAGCTACTAATAACTCCATCTGTGTCCAACCGGACACGGACAAGTTTGTTAGATTAAACTCTTCTTTGACAATTTACAAAACAAATCAACACTAATCTTGCACAATTGAGTTTTGGTGAGTTGCAGGTTTATACATGTACATATTGATGTTGCAAAGGCTCAAATATGCATGTACATGGCAAAACGATCACATAGATATCAAGAGCAAGCAAATTGGACAAAGACAAAGCCTTGGCAGTGCCTTGCATTACAGTAACGCAAGGGAAGCCGTCACAACGGGTTCTCAACCCGTCATAACAGGTTGTCTACTCGTCACAAGAGATCACCAATCTGTTGTAACAAATTGAAGAGGAGAAGAGCCAGAAGACAAGTTCGGAAAGGCATTTGGCAGAGCCTTGCGTTACTGTAACACATGTCACACCTGTCACAACGGGTTGCCAACTCGTCATAATGGATTTCTCACCCGTCACAACAGGTTTCTATCCAGAAGGTTTACAAATTTGAATTGTAATTGATAAAACACTTCTGCACTCGTCTTTGATCTTAGAATCTCACATTAACAAAGTTATTATATTGTTTTAGATATGCATCAACGGATATCACGTGATTCACATATGTGATAATTTAGTTGCCGTAAAATTTTAGAAAATTATTTCTACTAGTCATAATTTAAACTTGTGTTTGTAAAAAATGACTATATTGAAAACTAGTTCTTAGCTCGATATGAAAAGTTGCAAGTTCGAAATAAATAAAAAATAGATCAGTTAAGCTTGAGTGACATAAATTCTCAATTTTATCTAAAAAAACTAAAGAGTTTATCATATGTCACTTCTAATTGATACAAATTAGTACTCTTTTATAATTTTATATAAATTTATCACTTCTCTTGCGTGAAAATTTACATATGCGATATGCAGCATTATTACGCATGTACCAGAAAACACATTTTCAACGACACCGATTATAGTAGTCGTACCAATAGCAATAGTAATTATACATGTTCTAATTTTTGTACCAACAGTACCACTAGCTATTGCAGAGGTCCTTATGCAGCTGTGCTTAGGGGTGCAAACGAGTTGAACACGAACGAGCTGAGTCAAGTTCAAGATCAGCTCGTTAACTTAACGAACGAGTTCATAACGAGATGCTAACGAATGAGTTTTGAACGAGCCGAACACAGACGAGCCACGAGCTACAAATATTTTTGGCATTCCTAGACTATATGTTAATTAATATTGTGCAACTTGTACTCAACTATTAAAGTTAGATATTAATATATATCAATAACTATTATATAACATGTGTGCTTTGTTAACGAGTCGAACTGGACATAGTTCAAGATCGGCTCGTTAACTTAACGAGCTGACCAGCTCGTATCGATCGTTAACAGCTCGAGCTGGTATGAACAAGTTCATAACGATCTTTTGATGAGTCGAACACGAGCGAGCCACAAGCGACTAATATTTCTTGCACCCCTAATTGTTTCCATGCATGACAGTTCCTATTTCTTCATCAACGACAGATTTGGTGGTACTCAAACACTCGCCCTTGCATCATCTTCCTCTCTCTTGTCAAGCCGGTGAGAAGATATGTAACTGGTGTTGGAATTGAGACGTCAATTTCAATAAATTAAGTTTGGACTACGTGTTATATGATTACTACATGTTATATACTGTCATCAATATTACGAGGAGTAATTATGTGAAAATATCGTAATGTGATTAATTCAATATTCAAGGCATTATACGTATTTCACTAAGATTTTGAGCACGGATACATATAGAACTAAAGTAAATTGATTATAATTGTTAATAGACTTATTATGATCAATTAAACTATATATGGGTGTTAGTGTAAAGTCAGAAATATTGTTTGGGCTAAACCCAACTTAAATTAGATCAAAACCCAAGCAAAACAGCACAAACGAAGATCTATTACGGTCGCAATACAGTAGGGGAGATTTTGACAATAAATCTGTTGATTTCAGCATGATTGATTGCGGCAACAAGACACCTGGCAGAAACCTGTCAAGTCTGGAATTGCCAAGTCAATTGCGGCTGCAATGAGATTCATTACTGTCGCAATGAGATTCATTACGGCCGCAAGAGACCTGTTGTAAGGCATGTTTTGACTGCCTAGATTTACTGTTATCTTTCTGATTGGATATTCTAGCTTTTATACCAAATTCGTGAAAATGTTTACAGCAGTAAATATTAGAATTTGGAAAAGAATTGGAGAGAGTATAATTTCAAATATTTGGTGAATATTTGATAATTAATTTGACATCTATCCAAGATATACTTTCACCCCTATAAAAGGGCCTGGGTCTCCAAGCGTTAAGGGTATCGTTTTCAGCAGAAATTATACTATTGTTAGGGCACATGTGTTGTGCATAGCCACCCAAACACTCCTCCATTAAGTGTTGGTACTCCGTTGAAGCGTTCGTGTTCATCGGAGAAAAGAAAGGCAACCCCAATCGCTTGAAAGGATCCGTTGGCAAAAGACTATTGGTGACTTCCGCAATCGTGCAACCACATCTCCCGTCTACTAAAGTTGAAGAAAGGAGATGAAAAGTAAGTTCACTACACGCTTCCGCTATTTTAATTTCAAACATGTCGCACGGAGAACATTTAAATTGAATTGCAATTGTTTAGATTTAGGGAAAAGATTTTATGGTTATACCCTAATTGAATTGCACCAAAATTGAAATGTCCAACAAGTGATATCAGAGCCAACTCTATTGCGTATGTTTGAAATTTTGATTTTCTGAAATTATCGAATTAATTGTTGCAATTTTTTGTTTTGCTTTCTTGAATTTGTGAATAATTGTCTTTTGAGTATTTTAAACTAGAAATTTTGTCCTCTCTTTTCATGCGAATTTCAAAGTGACATTATTCAAATTTTTATGTTTATCAATATTTAGAATAATTATTTGCACAAATAAAGTTGTTTTTAAGAAAAAAAAATGCAACAATTTAAGTGATAAATTTGAAACAGTTATTTTCATAACAGTTTATTTCCAAAATAGAGCCAATTTGAACTAAAACAAGGTCTATTACGGACGTAATGAAGTTCACTGCGGTATATTTAGGAAAAGTTCTTTGTTTCTGGAAAATTAGGAATTGAATTGAACAGGTTGCTTGCGGCCGCAAGCAAAACCATTACAATCGCAAGACAATAAATTTTGCTCTCTATTGTGGGCAAATTGATTGAACTAACAGGAGATTTATTTTCTGGGTTGCTGGCTGCACAAAATTTGAACTGATAGGTTGTATTGCAGCCGCAACCTGGGTTATTGTGACCGCAACAGAGTGCATTTTGTGTTGTTTTTCCAGGAAAATCCAAAGAACAAAATTTGAATTGACAGGATGCCTTGCGGCCACAATGAAATTCATTGTGACCGCAATGACTCTGAAAAATGGTACAAACATTGAATTGACAGGTTTATTGTGCCATTTTTCCAAAAATAATGTTTTCTATTAATTAAAAGTAGATGTAAATTAATGGGAAAATTTTCAAAATGCCATTACAAAAGCTTGCAATTGTCAAAATGCCATCAAGAATTCAATATTTGTCAAAATGCCATTAAAATTCAATAGCCATTTTAATTATACCATTAACACCATATTTACTCAATATAAAAATAATGAAAATTTTAAATGCCCATTATGCCCTTGACACAGAATAGCTTTGGGTGTCGGAAAGCAGTTTACAAAATGCACTGTCGAAAGCATTTCTGTCGCCTCCACCCTTTCAACGCAACACCCTTTCAATAACCTTCTCATGCGACACAAAAACTTCCCAGCCCATTTCGACGCAGCACCCTCGCCTCCACCCTTCATCGACCCTCGTCGCGCCTGTCCCTCACCGTCCTTGTCGCCTCGTGGCCTACTTGACAGAGAGACCAACAAGAGTGACAAACACTGGTATCAACATAGAAATACTGGTATCGGCTGCTTGGACTTCTCAAGGTGTAAATCGGGCAGTGACGAACCCTAGGTACTATCCTTTACAAACACTGGTATCTATTACTTTGAACTGCTTTGAACTGAGGTTGGCTATTTTGAAATCAGAATTGTAGCGATTTTGTAGTTGGCGATTGGTACAATATTTGAGATATCCTACACTCAAAACTAGAAATTAGCACATACTAGAATCAAGCTTCTGTCATACTAGAATCAAAGTTCCAAAATGCTTAATTAAATCAGGCAGTGGCATAGGAAGAAAAAGAACTGTGGCGATTTTGAAATAAAACCTTTACCAGAATTTGGCTATTTTGAAATAAAACTTGTACCAGAAATGCTATATGTTGCATTTCGTTGTGTGATTTTCTTCTGTGTAATTGACAATAATCACTGACACTTATCATTTTTACATCATTTGTAAACAGAAATTGAAGGGTTATCATGACAGAAACATCATTTATGCTTGAAGTAAAAGTTGAAGAATACTGGAACAAGCAAGATAATGGCAGAAAGATATATGTCAAGGGCATGACATTAAAATGGGTTGTTGATTCGGATAGATTTTCGCTGTGTGAATTAAAAACTGATTTATCGGAGAAGTTGAATTGGGGGGGTTGTCAGACACCCAAAACATGGATGAAACAAAAGAATAAGGAGACAGAATTGTTATTAGAATCAGATTCACAAATAGTAGGTATGTTCAAGATGTATGAACTGGAAAAAAATTTCATTATTTTTATATTGAGTAAATATGGTGTTAATGGTGTAATTAAAATGGCTATTGAATTTTAATGGCATTTTGACAAATATTGAATTCTTGATGGCATTTTGACAATTGCAAGCTTTTGTAATGACATTTTGAAAATTTTCTCTAAATTAATTGTTATTTAGGATATATATAATTAAGTTATATATAATTACAATTAATTTTGCTACAAAATTACTACAATTTTATCTTAATAAAGAATTTAGCTAATATTTATAATTAGTGTAAATACTAATAAAAGGGAAGATAAAATAGATAAATTCTAAAAGGATTCCATTTAAGATTAAAATGTGGTAATAAAGAATATTTAGTTATTTTCTATGGGTCTGTTTGGCAACACCATTTTTTCATGGAACCGGAATAGAGGCTTATTCCAACAATATGGTTTTGCCAAATACTTTTTGAAAGAATATAATAGTGGTAAAATAAGCTATTTCGGTATACCAACATATAGATGGAATACAGTAATACACTATTTCGTATGACTAAGCAATCAAATTTGCAATGTAATTAACAATTAAATATAATATATATACCTTATTATTATTGTTAATATTATTTTATTATCTTTATTATGAAAATAATATTAATAATTACTATTAATTATTATTTTATTATTTTAAACTAATACATATTACTATAATTTTATATTATTGTTATTATTATACTGTAATTATCATTATTATTTTATTATGTTGTATTATATGTATAATTAACATTATTTTATATATTATATATAATTTATTATTATTATTATTTAAAATAGTGCAAATTATTATAATTTTTATACTATTGTGATTATTACCATTATTATTATATTATGTTGTATTATATTTATAATCAACAATATTTTAGTATATTATATATAATTTAATATTATTGTTATTATTATTATTACTATTATTATTATTTTAAAATAATGCAAATAATTATAATTTCTATATCATTGTGATTATTATAATGATTATGTTATTATGTTATATTATATTTGTAATTAGTAATATTTTAATATATTATATATATATATTTATTATTATTAATATTATTATATTGTCCTTATTATTAAATAATATTAATAATTACTATCATAATTACCATTATTATTTTACTATGATGTATTATATTCGTAATTAACAATATTTTAGTATATTATATATACTTTATTATTATTAATAATATTTTATTATCATCATTATTAAAATAATTTTAAAAATTACTATTAATTTTTATTATTTTATAATGATGCATATTATTATTATTATTATTACTATAATTATCATTATTATTTGATTATGTTGTATTATATTTAATTAATAATATTTTATTGTATTATATATTTAATTATTATTATCATTATTAATATTCTTATATTATATTGTTGCGTTACTTTATTATTATAATTATTATATTTTTATTTTATCATTATTACTATTATGTTATTAGTCATTATTATTGTTAATATTATTATTATCATCAATATTATTATTTTTACTTATTTCAGAAATAATGCATATTATTATTAATTTATTATATTATTTAGTTTTTATTGTTATCATTATTATATTATATCATCATCATTATTGTTATCATAATTATCAACATTTCTACTATTCCAGATGACACTTGCCATACGACAATTTCGCTCTTCCGAATAATCAAGAATACCATCTTCTACCACTATTACAAAATCACACTATTTTATTCTTACCACTCTTCTACCATTCTTCTAGTGCTATTCCTTGATTTGCCAAATGGACCCTAAAGGTTTTAGTAAATACTAAATATGTGTAAAGTGTATATTTTGTAAAATATATGTATATGTATTTTATTAACGGAAAAATTGGTTAATTCTAATTTAAAGTCCCTATTAGTTGATAAAACAATATATGTATATTATGGACGAGTAGTTCCCTTTTAGGATACGTCCAATGTAGACTTTTACATGATTTTAATCTATTTAAAGGCAATTAGAAATACATGATGCATCTTGTTAAACGATTTTGTTTGCTTCCGAACACCATCGCTAAAGTTACAAGCAAGATGTCCCATGAAAGTTAAAAGGACGTGCGTTAACAACAGATTATTAATTTCTTCCTTTGGAGAATTAATACATTAAGTAGTTGTTAATACACATAAAGTAAGGTGCATAAAGAAAAATAATAAGAAATTGTGTGCTAGTGATATCTAGAAAAGCATTTGAGGCTTGGTACTTAAGTAGTCCACTTGTGACTCACCTCCCTCACTTGACTGGCATGGTCACTAGTACGTAGGTATGACAATCTGACCCATTGGCAAGAGCAACAAAACGTCTCATTTGTACTTGTGCATAACACCAAAATACCTAAGAGTATTGACCACTCTCATCGGGGCCTCATGCTAGATAGTATTGTTGGTTAAAATGAAATTAATGGATACATTTTAGAGTTTTTTTGTGAAGGCCTTTAAATAGACTTTTAAATTGTGATTAAGGAACGTGACGCATAAACTGATATTTCTATTGTTTTTCGAAAATTTTCCAGACAATTTGACAATGATGAATCAGATTTCGTCCCTAACTGGGGCATATTTTAAGCTATGGGAATCAACTTAGACTGTTTCTGGGGTTGATGAAGTATGATCGGGCATTACGTTATGACCGCCCTGTGCCAGCTGGAAAGGAGCTCACCGCTCCTGAAAAGGCTGACATGAAGTATTGGGACCATAACGACAGGATGTGTCTCATGATCATGAAAATGACAACCTATGAAATTCTCTAAGGTTGTGTACCCGACCAAGATTCTGACGCTAAGAAGTACCTTAGTGCTTTGGAGGAGAAGTTTGCCGTGAGTAAAATGACACAAATTCGTACACTCATGACCAAACTTCAGACTCTTAAGTACAAGGGGGAAACTGGAATTAGGAAGCACATCACTGAAATGATCAACAAGGTTGTGAATTTTGTACCTTGCTTGGTATCGTAACCAAGGTCATGTATATAAAATTCAAATCTAACAAGGTTGTGAATTTTATACCTTGCCTGATCATGTGTATAAAATTCGAATCTAACAAGATTGTGAATTTTGTACCTTGCTTGGCATCTTCACGAATCACCTGCAAGGATGTCGGATCTCGTCTCGTCTCACGAAAGCTTTCCAAACGTGAAGTCTCTACAACGTGCACTCTTTGACCAGTCGAAGCAAGGTTGCTAGACCTTCTATAGAACAAGAATTATAAATCTCTTTTTTGTCTCAATACATGAAAGAAGAAAAGAATCTCTAATTGAATTGGAATAAAAAAAAAAAAAATCCTTTCATTTCCTCTTTTGTTCTCATGTACAAAGAATTGTCTAAGGGAATTCAATGATATCTTTTTGTATATATATCTAATATATTTATGGCACAATATTTGTGCCACTTTTCATTGGTCATTTTCACAGTGCGAATAAATAGTGTTTTCACTGTTTTTTACCTTTTCTTCTCTTTTTATTTTATTTCCTTCGCGCGAAAGGTTGACTGTAGTATTTTTTTTCATTGGTGCTCTAATTTAGATCCAATATAAATTTTACTGTCGTAATACAAAAGTATAAAATTTAACTTCTTCGCTTGGAGCGCGAGCCTATTAAACTAAACTAGTATATATATGATAGAGAGAGGAGTTATGCAAAAAAAAGTCTCTTGCACAATTCCAACTGTCATGCGTCAATTAATAAATTAATTAATTTTTATTATGAGAGAAAGTGAATGAGTAAGTAGTTATTGCTCAAGAGTTATTATTTGTCATTCACTTCTTTCTTCATAAATAAACTCCTCTCGTAGCCACGGGCTCACCCTGAGTCCATCTACATCTCATTCATATTTGGGTCTCGTCCAAATTGATTCAATTCAAATATAATTAATCATCCCTGCATAATTAACTGTTATATGCTTCAACTTGTCAAATAGAGCGACCCAGTAGGATCTATGTCATGATCAGTAATAAATTAATAAACATTCATTTATAAATCATAATTGGCATCTAGCAATGCATTATGATCACTCGATCAAACACATACAAATCGTGATCCTTGTTCTTTCGTATTAATTCCTTTGTCACGTAATTTCCATTGATTAATGTCAAGCGTATGAACGCGTCATCTTCGATCATTAATCATGTTCTTGATCCTCAGTACATAATTAATATTTGTATCATCCCATGATCACAAATGTATGCATAATAATTATCACTGCATCAAGGGATCTAGAGATATCACTAATCTCATATGAAATGAGACGGACAAATATATCTTATTGATTATCCATAACTTCTAGCATAATTCACGTATATCCGGAAATTATCTTTATAGCTCTCAATTAAAAGCAGTGTTTGATAATCGCACAAAATATACATTAATTATCTAAAATTATGATATCTCAGATAATAGAATCAATAATAATTTGTGAATTTGCTGATGACACAAACACAATCTCTATAGTAAGTCAAGGTGGGTCATGTCCAGTATCACGTATGTTGTTGGCTCAAACTTTTCTTAAGTTTGTTGATTTGCAGAACTATTTGAATTTGATCATTTCTTGTGTATTGAGATTATTTGTAGGGCATTTAAGCAAAAGCACAAAGAAACACAAGAAATGATCAAGAATGACCTAAGAGAAAGATTAGAAGATTAAGATCCAGATGAAGACTTGCTTAGGTTAATTAGATTTTAGTTTATTTAAATTTGGAATTGAAAAAAGCAAGGAAATACCAACCAAACTGGATCTATCACGAAAACACAGGAAAGATGAAGACTCAAACCTATGAGTCTCTTGGATCTATTAGGAAAGATCCAGATACATAGAATATAGGTAGCCTCGCCCAAGTTTTTCATTGAGAAAACCTTACTCAATGATAACTTCACAAATTCAAACATAGGAACCTCATTCTCAATTAAAAGAATGTCATCGACATATAACACCAAAGCACAATTTAGCTCTCACTCACCTTCTTGTAGTAGAGCTCAGCTTTCCAAGCTGCTCTATAAGACCCATCAGCTTTTGAATGTGGGCACTGGCTGAGGCCCCCTCAGTCATCCTACATTCAAAGAGTTCATTCGCGACACGATAAAGCTCACAGCGTGCTTGCTCTTGAAACATGTTCTTGAGCTCACATATCATGTCGTATGCTTTCCAATCCTCAAAACATTTTTGAAGATCGAGTGTCATTGACACAAGCATGAGGCAACTCACTTCGTTAGACTCATCACACCTTTTCTCGTACGGATCTCGCTCGGCACGAGTAGCAGTATCAACATGTGGTTCAGATAAATGTGCATCAAGCACATGCTCTATCTTTTGGTATTTCAAGACAATCTTTAGATTACGATACCAATCGACAAAAATAGTATCGTTCATCTTATTTTGTTCTGGAACAGTTACAAGTGGGTATGAGTTCTGGATTTTGGTAGCCATGATTTACAAAATATGAAATTAACAAGTGCAAAGATTTAGTTTTAGTTTTATGTTTTGTGCTTAGTAAAATGTCTTTGGTACCGAACACTCCCACTACATTTGACATGTCCCTTTTATGTAGTAGGTCCGAGATCCATATTTTACTAAATCAAGCCAGCGTCGGCGTGAAACTTGGAATATGCTTATTTAGGTAAATTACTCTGGTTAATCATGTGCCTCGCACATGACTCTCGGTTATTTAATCACACCCCATGTGAATCAACATTTTGCACTAGGGTCCAAACACGATCCGATAATCCTATTAGACAAACCTCACTCTATGTGCCCGCACAACCCAAACTCCTAAATGATAAAAGGAGATGCCTATTGAGTAGGAAACACGTCGTCATAATGCCAATAGTTTGAAAGGGATATGATAGGAAGTGTGATACGTCCTAATTTTTATAGGGGCTTTATTATGTGTTTTGCAATTTAAGTTAAGTCTGGTTAAGCATACATCCATACTCCTAAACTCACAACTAACAATTCAAATCACATAATAGCAATAATATTGTAGGAAATAATCACATTTCATGCAATTAGGCATTGAGTAGTATGACATATTGACATGCATCTTCACGCACCATCTTCGCATCATGGCAAACTTCACATGCCCAAATAGATAAATATTTATTCTACCCAAATCTATCATAATAAATTTAATGATACGACATAAATATTCTAAATCCTAATTAGACATGCAAGCTCCAAATAATACATCAAATTGGCTTTAACAATTTGTCAATATTAATTAAAATAAAATAAATTAATTAATTAATACGGCATCTTATGCCGCGTTACACACAATCAAACAATAATCAATACATCACACAAGACATTGAAAGTTTGTCATACTTCCTACAAAACAAAGTTAGCACAATATATTTTGTGCCATGTAACACACATGACACCCACGTTATTCATACAACATGAATTTTATTCACATGTTTCCTTGACATTTCAATCCAATTATCCCATAATTGGATTTAAAATATATATATTAAACTAATCTCATTAATTTAATAATCATACAAGTGCCAATATATGCTTCTACTCAATTAGTCAATTAATTTCATTAATTATTCGACAAGAAATCTCATTTCTTTCTCTTGTCTTACATAATTTCAAATGCATCTCTATTTTGCGTTATATGTTCAGTTTGAACATCCAATCAAATTGAAAATGTGTCTTTTAATTGAAATCATTTAGCATCCATTTTTTTTGCTCACGGTTTCCATTAAAAAAAGCTTTGTTTCGATGCGACAGGTTAAATCACCCAAAACAAAAATATTTTAATCGGAACCTATATCCGATTTTCTCAAAATCGGAATATAAAATGAAACTTTCAGATCAATAAAATTCACATATTTCTGTTGCTAATCTCTTTGGTTACAAACAACTTTAAATACAAATGATTTTGATATCACTATAGGGTTCTGTTACGTACACGATATGCGAAAATTTAAAAAATTTCATGCAAAACAATTTAAATTTCAAGAATCATGTGTATAAAATTTGAATTCAACAAGGTTGTGAATTTTGTATCTTGCTTGGTATCGTAACCAGGCGTGACGACTTCCTTTGCGTAGAGGTTGCTCGCGTCTTTACGAATCAACAGCAAGGATGTCGGATCTCGTCTCGTCTCACGAAAGCTTTCCAAACATAAAGTCTATACTACGTGCACTCATTGACGAGTCGAGACAATATTGCTAAACCTTTTATAGAACAAGAATTCTAAATCTCTATTTTATCTCAACGCTTGTGAGGAGAAAAAAATCTCTAATTGAATTGGAATAAAAAATTTATCCTTTCATTTCATCTTTTGTTCTCACGTCCAGAGAATTGTCCAAAGGAATTTCAATGATTCCTTTTTGCAGGGCGGATTCAAGATTTATGACTAATTTATGACTTTGTTGATGACACAAACACAATCTCTACAGTAAGTCAAGATGGGTCATGTCCAATATCACGTACCACGTACATGTATATTTATGCGATTAAACATATACCTCGTATCAGTGATCTGTGAAACATGATCACACATTAATCCACATACTAGTATATATATATATAATCATTCAGTATTATATGCTAATGATATCAGACTAGCTAGGGGCAATTTAGAGTTTTGATAATCAATCATAGAGTTTCACAATTTCAGTCCTCAACTCAAATGATTCGTGAAATATCCAAACTCAAGTAATAAAATGATATAAATCATCTAATACATAAAACTAAATAAGAGTACCATCACAATAATTGTTCTTCTAGGTCACTAAACTAACAAAGAGGTCATGTGATACCATGCTCTGCCGAGTTATTTCTATTTTCTGCATCAACAGTCAGTGTGGCATATCAAACTCTTGTTTATTTTAGGGTCCAACTAACAGTCCCCTGATCTCCATTCCCTAACTAACTTTCTAAAAAGGCAAAGTCAAACAATTAAACGCGAAAAAATGAAAAGTTGGACCGCGATCCTTCTGAACGTTTCGCCCTACACTATCTTGAATGTTTTACACATATGAGGTGCAAACTAAATAAAGCAGGTGTTCAGACTAAATAAAATATGTGTCATATTAACTGTTTCGACTATGTTTTGCACTGTTTCAAGTCTGCTTTGCACATAATACCTGAGGTGCAGACTAAGCAAAAGAAGTGTCCAGACTAATTGAAAGATGTGTTCAAACTAGTTGTTCAAGTCTGTTTTTGCATTGTTTCAAGTCTGTTTTGCACATAATGCATGAAGTGCATATTAAATAAAATAGATGTTCAAATTAAATATAGCAGGTGTTCATACTAGTTGTTTCAAAATGTTTTTGCACTGTTTCAAGCATTTTTTTTGAGAAAATTTGAGAAAAAAATGTGTAGAAAAACAAAAAAAAAATATGATTTGAAGGCTTTAGAAGTGTTTTTGGGGGTGAAAACAACGTCGATACGGGCTGATATCCCATAAAGTATGTGCTTCGTGTCCTGTCGTTTTCAAAAAGTGTTCATACTCGTGAATCGGAGTTACGAGTCAATAGTTATGCTCGTTTGAATATCAAACGTTATTTTATGCTTGTTTTTTTTTTTGTCAAAAATAATATTTAAAACGATTAAAACGACTAAAATGTGCTCATACTAACTAAGAATGTGATCATACAAACTCCTCTGGTGGTCATACTAATATCTCATGTGGTAATACTTGTTGTAACTAATAATTTCTTTGTATTTGTCGATTTACAAAACAATCTTGAATTTTACAAGTTTGTATGTTGGTGAGATTCTTACAGATGCAAAATTAAAGAAGCGAAATTACGAGAAAACAAAATGGCAAAACGAGTTAAAGAAATTGAATGCAAACCACGAGATTCTTTGAGTGGAGTTTTGATGCTTCAAATGGCATCTGATGGACATGAAAGTGTTCCAGTTTGGGCAAGGTCGATATTGACTGTAGATCTTGTTATGAGCTTTCCAATGCCACAAATAATGTCGAAATCGGAGTTACGAGTCAAAAGACATGGTAAATTGAAAATTAAACTAATTCAAGATCAAGCTGAAGAATCAGTTAGGTCATTTGTAACTTAGAATATTTAAATTTAAGATGCAAAAGAGCAAAGAATTCAAAAACCAACATCTAGGGTTATAACGCCATTCCTAGCATTATAAGGCCAGACTATTTGAACCCTCGAATCAGGCACAATCTAGAAATCTCCAGATTAATCTGTTATAACGTTATCCTTAGCATTATAACGCTATCCTTAGCGTTATAACGCTAGACTACAGAAATCCAAAAATTGGCTAAGTCCTGAACTTTCAGAAATCTCCATATTAAACCGTTATAACACTAGACTTAGCGTTATAACGCTAGACTAAAGAAAAATCAAATTTTGGCTAAGTCCTAAACCTCCAGAAATCACTCGATTAATCCGTTATAACGCTAGACTTATAGTTATAACACTATCATGTTTCTGAACTTTCCTGAAATAGAAATTACCCTTCGGAATTTGAACTTAGTGTTATAACGGTATGAAGTACACTAAGTAGCGTTATAATGCTAGAAAATAATTAGCTCTAATTGTGCCTGATCTGGAAAACATGGAGTTGGTTGTCTTCTTCCTGACGAATTTCACAGCCATATTCTTCTTTGTTACAGCAGCCAAACCTTCATTGTTGAAACCTTTTGATCCTTAATCCAAATTGCTAAAAGTTTTGCTATACTTCTCAAATTTATCTATTTAAACCAGATCCAAACTATTGTGAGAGATTTGAGAGAGTTTCTATGTTCTCTATCTGTTGTTTTAGCCTTTGTGCTACCTTGTGTATTTGGCTTGGTTCTCTACCTTTGAGTGCAAAGAGATCAAGTTCAACCTTGTATTGGATATTTGGTGTTAGTGTATCTGCTCGACCTTGTTATCACGTTTGGGGGGTCAAGAGTCCCGAAGACATAGGCTCGTAAATAGTCAAACTCCTTTAACATATCGATGTCGCGCGTTCAATGCTTTGTTTGTAATTTCTCAACTCTTCTACTTACTCTTTAATTGCTATATAATTGTTGTAGAAGAATAGAATTGATATAGTTATAATTGTCTTGTATTATTCACAATAATTAGTATTGCTATAATCAAATTAGTTACAATTGCTTACGCTTCCGCAACCTAGAACAATCTTAAGCCAAATCGATTGTTTGTGCAAATTTAATTGATACAAATTGATTGACACTTAGGAACTACCATCAAGTGTTAAATTGTGCACTAAAATTGTAAAAAGAACCCTAGGTTTTATAAACAATCCTATTCCCCCCCTATAGGGTTAAACAATACTAACTTGTTAAGTACTCATATTAACTAAGGATGTATGTGGTCATATTAGCTTTTCTGGTGGTCATACTAAATAAAATAGATGGTTATACTAACCTCTTAGGTGGTCATACTAACTGCTCAAGTGCTCATACTAAAGATGTATGAAAAATATTAGCTTTTCTGATGGTCATACTAAATAAAATAGGTGGTCATACTAACTGCTCAAGTGCTCATACTAACTAAAGATGTGATCATACTAACTCCTCTGGTGATCATACTAAATAAAATAGGTGGTCATACTGACATCTCAAGTAGTCGTACTAACTAAGAATATAGTTATACTAGCTCCTTTGGTGGTCATACAATAAAATAGGTGGTCATACTAACATCTGAAGTGCTAATACTAACTGCTCAAGTGCTCATACTAAGGATGTGGTCATACTAGCTCATCTGGCGGTCATACTAAATAAAATAGGTGATATACTAACTTCTCAGATGGTCATACTAACATCCAAAATGTTCATACTAACATCCATAATGTTCATAATAAATTTATAAGTGTTCATAGTAATATTCAGGATGTTCATACTAACTTTTCAGGTGTTCACACTAACATTCGGGATTTTCATACTAACTTTCCAGATTTTCATCATCATTGGTGTTCATGCTAGATGAAAAATATTTTTGTACTACTGAAACAAGTGTTTATATTAGATGCACGTTTATATTTCATTTTCTCCTTATATTTCTTTCTTTTGTGAAAAAAGATGATAACATCCATGGTGAATACGAAGAAAGTCGTTTATATTAGATGCACGTTTATCAAGGTCGTTCGTTGCCTTTCGTTTTCATTCTTAGATCTGCCATCACTTTCTCATTCTAAAATTGGTCATGACTATAAACATTATTTTCGTCTTTGACAGTTTTCTCGTCGTTTCTAACAATCTCTCCTCGAAAAGAAGGTAGAAAAAATAAAGAACGATAAAAAAACAAATGAAAAAGAAATATGCAGTTGAAAGAGAAATAAATAGCAAAAAAGAAATAAGACAAACTAATGATAAGACAAAATAAGAAAGAAAGTAGAAAACGAGAGCGAGCGACGGAAGATTGAGCTTTAGAAAATTTTCTCTTTATTTTATTTGTTTTTTTACTATGCTTGTATTGAAAATTCAATGTATTGTGTACTTATTTCATTGATTAATGAAATTTAGTAAGCAATAAGCTTATTACCAAAAAAATATCTCGAGTAACCAGAAAATTCCCCAGAGACGAGCCGTTGGTTCTTCGTCTGTCTTTAGACATGTCAAACTTGCGTAATGATCATGAAAGACGGTAGTTTTTCATTAACCGTTTTGTTTAATAAACGATTAAGAAATTTTGTTTCGTTAATTGTTTTGTTAAGAAAAACGATCAAAACTGTCAGAACAAAACATAACAATTAAACTCATTCTATTCGCTCTTCATCCATCTTTTCTATCATCACACTAAAGAAAATCATGAACTGGTAGTGAATGATTCTAATTATACATCAGAATCAAATCATTCATCTTCTCATTCGAGCAATCATTCATCTTATCTATCATCACATTCTTCCAACATAGTATTTTTTTTTTTCTAAAATCAAAATAATTCTAACAATACACAGCCACAAACGAAACTACGAAACAAATTATCACGAAACAATATGTTTTCGTTAATCGTTTCGTTATTTAGACGAAATAAATTTCTTTAATCGTAATCGTTACATTTGTAACGAAACGAAACAAAGAACGATTAAACGAGTGATCGTTGAAAGGGCTATCTGTCTTGTATGATCTCGATTTAAGTGAAGCAGATCCGTAAAGAATCGCCTTATTACCTAATTTGTAAGCAGCATGTCTCTTTCTACTATTTTCCACGAAAGCGAGACATTCTTTCTTTTGTTATGGTTTCAACTTTCAAGATAGATTGTATTATTTAATGTTATTCCTCTTTTGCTCGATTTGATGCATGAATCCAAACTTTTTGTTGTTGACTTGCTGTTCGTTGGGTGAACATTAGAAACACACAAATTCTTTAATCCGACTTGCTTGACCCGGCTAAAAAAATTTGTGAATTCGAATTTTATTTGATTAAATACGGGTTAGATTTTAATTAAACTGTCACATATATATTAGTAACAATTTTAAAGTATGTCGGTTAAAGTTTGACCTGACCGTATAATATAATTGCACTTGTAAAATTTTGTAAATTTTTTAAAGATTTATGAATTATGTTTTGAATTAGCATAATTTTGAAAAACAATATGCCTATGCCTTGTTGACTTTGTTTAGCTCAAAATATTTTGTTTATGTATTCAATTGATGAAATTATATTAATTGTAGTGCTATTAATCAAATATGTCCATAAAATTAGTTAAAATCATTTAGTATTGGATTATATGGAATGTTTTATTGTATATAAGTTTTACTTTTTGTTCTTATTTGAATTTTTATTTTATTTCCTTTTCAATTTATTTGTATATTTAAATTTCTTAATAATAATTAGCATGTTTATACATATCTCAACATATGATACCCTTTTAATTAAAGATGGCCACCAAAATGTCAACACTACAAGGTTCGTATTTTTAATTCGTCTAAATTGTAAATTCGTATTACTCTTAAAGTTCGTGGAAATAAACATATAAGATAGTAATCTACATCTATAGTTTGAATTCGAATTCATACGAGACACCTGAATTGTGCCAACAAGCTCCTATCCATCATTAGAAATATACATGCTACTTTATTATTTAATTTATTTTGTATATTCGTAGATTTATTGTTCAACTTAATTAATTATGAACAATAATAATTTATTAACATTGAATATGAAATACTATATAAAATACACAGAATAAGGTAAATAATATAGTATAGAAAATTTCTGCTCAGAAGTCAGAACCACGTTAACTCCGATAGTCACACGAATATGAAGCTATCAACCATAAAGACCTAGTGGTCAAATTGAAAATCTAAAATAAATTCGACGATGTGGCGGCAACGATAACAACATCAGATTCAGAAAATTGCCCTACACTTTACTCAGAACAATTCATCCTTTCAAGGAAAAAAAACTTGACTCAGATAAAATCTAAGCTAGACTTGCACTGAAACCTACCAGAATTAAATAAATCTGAATTGGATCAAACTATACGAGTGGATTACACTTCCTGGCCTATAGTTGTCAGCCTTGAGATATACAAACTAAAATAAATTCTACATTCCACATCCTTTTTTCTCTTTTTATCTTTTGATTTTCCACTTTTCTTTGTCATTTCACCTATCAGGCTATCACTAACATTCAACAGTCAATAAATACTAACACGAAGAAGCCCTGCCTGAGGCTGCGTGAAGTGGAAGCCTTGATCCAAAAGGAACTGTTCAACTGCCGTGGGAAGCCTAGCTGGAGTGCGGGAACCCTTGGTATGGTGGCCAGTACCAACACACACTAGCAGTTGGCTTCTCTCTCCAGTTGCTCTAGCAGTGCTTCTCAAAATGGAGAGCTCCTGTTTTAGAATGTGGATGGCTTCGCTCACATGAAGACCATGTAAATCGATAAATGGTGCTTGACCCTGCCCATAGGATGAAGTTGGGTTTCTGCAAAAGCAAGAGGCCAAAACAAAAACAAGACAGTTTTCCTTCGGAAAAAACAATGTCAAATATGTACATTTCCAGTTCTTCTTGTACTTGTAAGGGTTTTATTGTCAGTGCACCATAACTGATAAAGGGGAGTTTCAAAAATAGCATTTGCCTATTAAAAGTTGCCAAATAAAACTCCCTTGTCAGAATCAAATACATCTGATACTGGAAGGTTTTTTTACAGCTCACGTTTAGGTGTGAAGTTAGCTGAATTTCAACAATTATTTAACACACAAATTACAACGAAAGTTGAGAAATAAGACCTCTGGCGATATATGTTTTCTTTGGCTTTTCCATGAGCAGCTTTCATCCGAAGGTTGTATAGCTGGCCTTTCACACTTAATTCCTTTGCAAGAGCTTTATTACCTATCAAATAGGCCTGCCTTGCCTACAAACAGTAATGTAACTGGTTCATCAGGAGAGGTGATGCACCAGAAAAGGAAACCTTCAATCTTATAAGATGGGTTCACCAAACTTCGACAATTATACCAGGAGAAACAAGAAAAGGTTAGAAACCATGAATACAACAACAACAACAAAGCCTTTTGTCCCAAACAAGTTAGGGTAGGCTAGAATCAAAGCCCATATCGGGTTTCCATAAGATTGGCTGAATTTTTACGTTGGCTCGCCAAGCCTATCACAACCCCCCTCCTTTCTGGGCTTGGAACCGGCTATGTAAAACATAGGAGGAGTTTAGAAATCAATGAATAGAGTCAAATTATTCTCTAATTAAATTCTCACAAATAAAATTACTCGTACTACTAAGAGATGTTGTACATTGATGTACTAAGTTCTTACTTGATCAAAACACATATTCCTAAGTCGAGCATAATCACGAGCTTCTTCTCTTGTTTCCGCATATATACTCGCTGCAATATCATCAACAACAACATAAGAAAAGAAGGAGAAACGTATCAAACATATAAATGACAGAAAGACACGTAGTACATCTCAAGTATCCATATTATATAATTTGTAAGTGTTAGTACCAACTGCATCGCCAGTCTCAAGCCAAACTGGTGCTGCACGGGCTGCACCACCACCTGGAAGCTTAAGAGCCGATTTGATATTCGAATTATACTGTCTTGGTGAAATTTGAGAGATTTGGCTAGAACCAACACTGGGCCCATACTCCGTGACATTTTTATGCTCTAGCCTACCATGATGTGATTCAGGGGGGTTGACCTTACGCACAGCTGATGCAAAATTAGCTCCGGTGCTAGTCATTATAGAAGACCGGCTCGTGTTTGAGATAATTGTCTCAGTTTCCGCAGTTGGAAGTGCGGGAAAGTCCCCCATGGTGAAACTTGGTGCAGACGAGTTCAGGTTTGAAGTTGGATGGGCCCCGCTATCCACTTGCATCTGAAAAGTAACAGAAAAATATTCCTCAAACAGCCCCTGATATTACTTGGTGTTTGATGCCTATCATTTATATCGTATGAGACCATGTGAGACAATATAATCATTACAATAACAAGGCACACTAACATACAATGGCAAAGATACTCAAGGGAAAAGATACTCGAGAAAAGTATTCTTTTCATTGTTACAAATCTGTTTGTGCAAGGTTTGAAAACTGGTAACATAGTTATTCAACATGAAAGCATTTTGAAATTGTGTGTGCTTGTACTATATAATTAGTTTCATTTTTCAGATTACAAGATAATGAACATTCATCATTTACCTCAAGCTGGATGAGTGTCTCTATGGTGACATTCAAATCGTACCCATTTGCGCAGTACAAATCTGCAAGGCTCTGAGCAGAAAATCCCGGGAACTGCGAGACAAGGTAATCTACAGGGTCAAAGCCAGCATCTACTGCCACATTGTGGTCTGTAGTGCTCCCATCGACAAAACCCAAGTCAAATTCATTCTCAATCTGATCCCAGCTATTTGATCTGAAATAACTAGATTGTGTGCTATCTCCCGGATAACCAGAGTAAGGATCTTCAATTGCACTTAATGTAAGTTTATCCAATGTGGGGAGAACTGCCTCAATATCATCATTTTCCGGGGCTGAGAAATCAGGAATTATGTCATCAGGCAGCTGGTTCTGCCAGTACCGGCGTGCTTCATCCTCGGAATTGTTTGATTTTGCCGAGTCAGTCCTGTCCAGGGTTATCTTTTCTTTGGAACTGTTTGCATCAGAAACAACAGCAGTTGAGGTAGCAGGTCTGTGAAATGACGGCACAAATTCAGCAGCATTTGGATTCAGGGATGTGGTTTTCTTAAGTTGGTTTGACATTTGATTATTTGGAAAGCTCATCTTTGCATGGAGGCACCTGAAGAAGGAATATTTGCCCTTTTAATCTAACCAAGACCTGAAAATTCAATTTCAAATAAGCAAACTACAAGAAACACACTAATGAGGGGCTTGAGAAATCCTATGGAAGCTCAATACAACAAATTGAACAACTACAGTTTTATCTATAGGTCACTACAGGTATTTTAAAAGATCATATATAGTGAAATCTAGCAAATGCTAATTATATCAGCTTTATTTCTGTTCATGAGATTCAAAAATGAAAACATATTTTCGATCATTATGCTCGAATTAGAGCATAAATAAATATATAAAAAAGTCTATTTTGACATTGCAACTTATATAGTGAATAATACATAATAGAGATCATACAATGATTTGAAATGAACTATAATTGGACCTGAGAAGCTAAAAGGGGAAGGCCTATTTTAACATAGAGTTCTAGACAATATCACAGTGTAACTCTACAGTATACCATCAGGTTGTCGTAATACATATTTCAATCGATAATCATACTAACAAATAATAGCAAATCAATACAGTATATTGTAAAGAAGCTCAGGACAAACTACTAATTAAAATAAGGGAGAAAAAAGAACAATAGTGTAAAACAGGTAGATCTAAGGTCATTATCACATTTTTCAAAACCATATAACACACAGCTTAACTGAGATCTGAATTAGAACACAAAAAGCTGAAACTCAATCCACCTTTACCTTCCCCTAGATCGATCCGTACACGGATAGAAGAAAATCGACCCATTAACAACATTCAAAAGAAAACCTTCCAATGCTTCTATATCCCCCCGCTAACACCTCCAGATCCGAAGATTAGGGAACAGTAAAAACGCTCAAAAAGAGAGAGGGAGGAGGCTTTGCGAGAATAGAGCAAAAAAGAAGAGAAAAAGAGAAGAAAAAATGGAAGAAAAAACTACCACGGCTCTCGTCTTCCTCTCGTATGGATCAGTGGTCGATCTTTCTACAGAGGAGACGACTTATTGACCCAAAAATCATTTCGTGAACTCGGTTTGTGAACCGTAAATAAGATTTTTCTCGTGGGACGAGCCTTGCCTTGAGATTCGAAGAGCTCTCGACCTGGACTAGGAGATCAGGAACAGTTACAATATAAACCTGTTTCATAAAAATTCAACGTGGCAGCTTCGTGTAGATCCAGTTTCTGGCTAGTAAGTTGTAGACCAAGTCTAAGGTAAGATATCACTGTATTGGGGTATATTCTCCTCCAATCCAGCGAATTCAGCTATCAGCCTAGTACAGAAAATATACGGTCACTTGTTTATTCGCCAAAATACGTGGCTTCTGAAATTTCGTGCTGCACGTATGATTGAGATTTGAGAATATTAGATAAGGCTTAACGGGCCTTTTGGCCTTTTCAGTTTGGCTTAATGTGCACTTCGGACATAAATGTAAAAGCTCTAAATTATATTTGTGTAGTTTAAAATTTCGATTTAAGTTGTTTCGTAAATTTTTCATATCAAAATGTTTTAGAATATAAAATTTTTATTATTCTTTAGTTTTCTAATTATTTTTTAAACATTCTTTTTTAACTGAACAAGAAGATGTTAAGAAGGGTCAGTTTTAAAAATATAGTCAGAAAACTTTTAAAATAATGAAATTTGTAATCCTAAAATAGTTTGACATGAAAATATATGAAGCAACTTAACTTGAAATTCTTGACTTAAAAAAAGTATAATTTTTTTACTGTTTTTGCATTTGGACTAGTCATGCAAAATGTCTTTACAATAATCTATCTCGTTATACAAGTGAAGTGTAAAAGGTTGAATAGAAAGCTTTTTAAGTGTTGTATTTAATAATAAAAGTATTTAAAAGATTAGATTTTATGAGAATCATCTCTGCAAAATCCACTAGTTCATGCGCTACAAAAAGCATAGGACGGGAACTTCAAAATTGCATCCTATGCATAATGTATTTTTTAGATCAAGTGATCGAGCCACTAAGAAAGCTAAAATTAACATGTTAATTACGTTTGTGTTTGTCAGCTATTAATATTACTACAAATATTTTATGGATTTCACCTTAAGAACAGTGGCAGATCCAAGATTATGATCAGGGATAGGCACTATGCCACTATAAAACTTAAAATTGTCAAAATGTCACTCAGAATTTTTTTGTCAAAATGTCACTATCAGTTACTTTTTTGTATAGAGATCGAGTGCCGTCACTATTTTGATAATTTTTTTCTGAATGACATTTTGACGATTTTCAAGTTTTATAGTGGCATAGAACTAATTTTTCTTTAAATATTAGAAAATTAAATATAACTATAATATAATAACATGCACCTACAAAATTAAATCAAATCGATGACGTTAAATCGAGCCAGCATACCCTAATATTTTTTGACAATGTGTTGTGTTCCTTCTTTCAATTCAGCATATTTCTCACACTGACATATTAAAACAGCGACTGACAAGGTTCAAAATAAAAATATCAGCTAATAATAAAAAATAAATGAATCAAAGTAATATCAATTGATTAACCTTACGTAAACTGAACTAGGAGTCTAGGACCAATATGATCATATTGAAATAAAACTCAAAGTGACATTTTTTGTTAGATAGACAAAGTTGTGTAGCAAAATTATTTTTGCTATTTATGAAGTTGAGCAATGATCACTTCGCATGTAGTACTTAAATTGGTTGATTTTTATTGTATTGTTACTTTTATTATATTTCAATCGGTAGTCTTTTTTAATGATAAAATTTGCTTGTTTGTCATTTCTCTTTAGCATTAATATTTTATAATAACAAGTGAATCATATATCTAAGTATGTATAGTAGTAACAACTGAAGGTCTGAAGCATATCCAAGTGTTATGATACATTTAACAATTGAAACAAGATTAGAATGAAAATTAGCATCTCATGTGAAAATTTATGAAATTTGCATCTATTTTGGCATTGAAATATTCGAGTGTGGGAGGGTTTGAGGGACTCGCCACACGCCAACTACGAAGGTTCGACGAGGCACGCACGATCACGACTCGCATGTTTGGGCTAAGCCACTTAGGGTTAGGGTTCGAGGCTTCGAACTGACAGTGATTTGCGACTCGGGTCAGAGGGGGGAAGAGAGGGACGATCCATTCAGAATCGTTAAGTATGCCGAAAATAACGATTTGAAAAGAGAGCGAAGAGAGGATCAACGATCTTAGTTTGAGCCAGAAAATATTGAATGAGTCTGACAGGGGTAGGCACAATATTAATCCAGGGGTAGGCACCGTATTAAATATCATTGAGTGTATGACGGATTTTAGAATCCAGGGGTAGGCACGTGCCTACCCCTGTATAGTGTTGCATCCGCCACTGCTTAAGAATGCATACTGCAAAAGAATATTTTTTACTTGAAAAACACTACGAAAAAACATCTTCCCCGCTTGATCTTTGGAGACATATATACTGGTTATCTTCTGTTGTAAATAAGGGAGTTGCAAAAGGTAAAACCCGTCATAGAGATGGAGGCGCACTCCGCTTTTCTTCAGCAAATCTACACCACTTCTTATTATTTAATACCCAGCATGAAAGATTTCATAATTTTTTTACCGTCAGTGCATTTATGACTTGATATGACTTGACCCGGTGTAATATATACTTTAAATTACACCCTTTCTTTGGAAATACCTGTCGTAGAACAACATAGTTTTTAGAAAGTTTTTTATGCTTACGTGGCTAGCTCATTTTTGCTAGCTCACCAAAATTAACATTAATATATATATAATTATATATATATATATAGAGAGAGAGAGAGAGCGAGAGGGGGTTTGTAGCCTCCTTTTTCTAGCCTCTGGTAGCCTCCGCCATAAAAACCAATGAAAATGAGCGATCCGGACCGTCGAAAACTTTGTCCATACTAATGTAGACTTGAAGGCCAAATTATATATATATTTTTTATTTTTTTACTATTTTATCGGAGTGATTGAAAATTTATTTATCTAACGATCTACAAATATCAAATTTTCAATCCATCCGATAAAATAGTAAAAAAAATGCAAAAATAATGTAAAATTTGGTCTCCAAATCTATATTTGTATGAAAAATATTTTAAACGGTCCAGATCGGCCATTTTCATTGGTTTTATTGGTGGAGATTGCTGAAGGCTACAAAAAGGGAGGCTGCGAATTTATTCTCATACACACACACTAACTATTGTGAAAACGTTTGCACTTCGGCCGAAGTACAAAAGTTATACATTTTATAACTTTTTGAGATCAAAATTTAAATTTAAGTTGCTCAATAAATTCTTCTTCTCAAAATCTTGTAGGAATCAAATTTCATGATTTTTTTGAGCTTTCTAGCTATTTTTTAAAAACAGTCCAGCTTAATATTAAAAAACATGACATTTTTAGAGCTGTTTTTAAAAAATATTTAAAAATAGTTAGAAAACTAAAAAAATCATGAAATTTAATTTCCTACAAGATTTTGAGATGAAGAATTTATAGATCAACTCAAATTTTAATTTTGAACTCAAAAAGTTATAAAATGTGTAACTTTTGCACTTCGGCCGAAGTGCAAATGTTTTCACAATAGTCTAACTCTATATATATACATATATATATATGTATATATATATATATATAATTAAAGTACTAATTTTGCACATGAGTTTTGGTGAAGATGCAGGTTAAAACATGTACATACCAATGTCAAACATGCCCTAGACAAGTCAAGACATGCTGAAGTCATCAAGAAAAGGTTTCAATGTGCAAAATAGAGCACAACGTTACCATAACGCTTCAAGACCCGTTATAACGAGTCACCAAGGCATTATAACGGGTGCCCAAGGCGTCATAACGCCTCAGGAGGAGAGAGAAGCTGTAGGAGCTGGAATTTCTCGAAGCCAGCGTTACTGTAACGCTTCAGGAAGGCGTTACAACGAGTCACCATCCGTTATAATGAGTGAGAAAAGCGTTATAACGGGTTCCTGAAGAGTTGTCCCACAAGACAGCTTCATAAGGGCAAATTTAGCAGAAGTCAGAGGCGTTATAATGCCTTGCCCAAGGAGTTATGGAGGAGTTGTAATGCCAGGAAGAGATTTGAAGGATCCAAGATCCCAAGAAGTGCTCATCCTATATAAAAGATGCAGAAACGAACCAGCAAACAATCAAATCATTCCTACAAGCTTCCAAGCATCAAATTGAGCACAACAAAGAGCCTAATTCAAGTCTCATCCAGCTATCTAACCTTGAGAGCAATTATGATAGCTACTATTCTCTTATTGTCTATTCGAGAACAAACCCTTAGCTAGTTTTAGCCTTTGGTGCATCACATTTGTGTTGTCAAGTGGTGCATCCTTGTCCTTGATTGTGTTGTCAATCGGACAATTTTACCGTGTATTGTAGTGTTGTCCCATACATTGGTCTAGGAGAAGAAGATTGACTTGCTTGTGTAGAAGAAGTCAAAGATCGGCTCCGCACTTTGTAAAACGCTCGTTTATAGTGAAATCAGCCCGAAAAGAAGATTTTATTTCGGGAGACTCGTGGACGTACGCCTAAGTTGATATGATAGGCCGAACTACGTTACATAGCGTGTTCTCTTGTTCTCGATTGCTCTCTCTTCACTGTCTCTCTCTTTATTACTTTGCTCTTTGTTATTTTGTGATTTGCTCAATTACTTCTTGAAATTGCTTGGTCTATTACTTGGCTAGGTGATTAAGATCTAAAAGCTTTTAGTTTAAATTTGTTGATTGAAAATGCTTCCGCCTAGTGAGTTGACCTTATTCTTGCATTTTAAGCCCCAACCCTAATTCTAACAATTGGTATTTGAGCAAAAGGTTCATACCTAGCCAAATTTGACCAACATGAGTGTTGATATGAGTATGGTTGAGCCCCTTAAACTCTTGCGGAATGGAAATTTTGAGCCTTGGAGAAAGGCAATGCAAGGCTACCTTAGTGAAAATGATCTCTTATACACACTTGACAAAGAAATCTTCTATGATACCAAGGATTCACCCTCTAGAACCCTAGACAATAGCTATGCCTCTTATTTTATTTTGAACTTTGTAGATGAATTCTTAGGGGAAATCCTTGATTCTAATCTAGCATATGAAATGTGGCATACTCTTGAAAATACTTTTAGAGAAAATTCTTATTCTAATAAGTGTGTTTCAAGTGTAGATAATAACAATGTTGATTCTACAATTAGTCTACAAGAGAAGAACAACACCATGGCTCAAGAGCAAGTTGATGAAGGAAAAACAAAGGATGAAGTAGCTAAAATCTTCTCCAAAGTCAATGAAGAGTATCTAGATTGAAAAGGGAATTACAATCGCATCTTCTTCCAACTCTTTAGAAGAGGTACATTTAAATTTTGTATGTTAGGCACTAGGTCTATGTCCAAGAATAGAAAGCCTTTGTATGATGGCCAAGTCTCTTTTAGTGAATATGAACTGAGAGTAAAATATGATAAAGCAAAGATGTGCTTGGATAAAAAGGAAGAGTAAATTAGTGAACTTTTGAAAAGAATTTACGATTTAGAGTCTAAGTTGAATCTTCTCAAGTCCAAAAATGAAGTAGAATCTATTTCAAAAGTTGAATCACCTTGTGCTAAGACTTATACATCTACCTCTACCATTCGTAAGAGAGAACCATCCAAACCAAAATGTGCTTATCATGCATTTAGATACGATAAAAGATTTTCACGCAATAAGTTGGACAAAGGGAAGAATATTGCTTCCTTGGGGATTATTCAAAATAATGTAAAAATTATTAAGCCCAAGACAATTCAAAAGTTCCATAGACATAAACCTAAGGCCAACACTATTAAGAAGTATTATTTCAAAAAGCCTAAGATTTTGGAAGCTAAGGGGTATCATCACAAAGAGAAGTATTTTGAGCACAAACATAGAACTATTTGCTCTTGCACAAGAATACCTTGGATATCTAGTAGCTCAAACATTACATGTCACCATTGTAGTCATCTAGGTCATATGGCATTTGAATGCCCTTTCAAGAAAAATAAACTTAAGGAACTTTATGTTTAGGTTCCTAAAATTCTCAAACCAAATTAGACCTTTCACAAGTATCTCAAAAGTAAAACCCTAAAGTCAAGTTTTTAGTTTTAAAACAATAATTACATATCTTTTCAAAAACTTAGGTATGCTTGGCTTCATCATACAAAGAGTTTTATTGGATAATAGATAGTGATTGCTCACATCACATGACGGATAATAGATATGACTTTAAGAGTCTTACACCATATGTTGGAGGCCAAGTGATTTTCGGAAGCAATGAACGTGAAAGTAAAATCATGGAAATCGGTCCATTGGTAACAATCACCTAACTATTGATGAGGTTTATCTTGTTAACGGGTTGAATTTTAACTTGCTAAGTGTAAGCAAATTGTGTGATTCCGATTTTAACCTTAACTTTAATGACCAATAGTGTTCCCTCTACCATACCAAGACAAATGAGTTAGTTTATATCGGTAAAAGAACCAAGAATGTTTATTATCTTCATATCAATCATTTTACCACCGGTGAACTTTGTCTAAATGCTACAAATTTCGATTCATGGTTGTGGCATCGAAAGTTGGGTCATACATCATTCAACTCACTTAAGAAACTTGTTAACCTTGAATTAGTTAGAGGTTTGCCCATATCTAAAGTGAATGTTGATAGCATTTGTGATGCTTGTATGAAGAGTAAACTTGCCAAAACTTGTTTAAGCCAAAGTACCATATTTCAACCAAAAGACCATTAGAACTCATACACATGGATTTGTTTGGACCAATTAACATACCTAGTTTAGCAAGGAAAATATATGTCTTTGTTATTGTAGATGATTTTAGTAGGTACACTTGGGTCAACTTCTTGAGATACAAGGAAGAGGTTTGTGAGTATTTTATAGACTTTTGCACAAGTTGAAAATCAAAGAGAGGCAAAAATAGTCACCATTTGTAGTGACCATTGTGGTGGATTTAAAATTCTAAGATATATGAATTTTGTGCTAGGAATGGTTATAGACATGAATTGTCCGCACCAAGAACACCTCAACAAAATGGAGTAATTGAACGTAAAAATAGAAACTTGCAAGATCAATGCTCAATGAGTACATGACTCCTAAATTCCTTTGGGCCGAAGTCGTTAATACCGCATGTAAAATTATAAATCGAGTTTATGTTAAGCCCTTGACAAATAAGGCCCCTTATGAAATTTGGAAAGGATATAAGCCAAATATTTCTTACTTTAGGGTTTTTGGATCGAAATGCTTTGTCCTTGACCAATCCTTAGGGTTAGATAAGTTTGATTCAAAGTCATAGGAATGAATTTTTGTAGGATACTCATCAACGAGTAGAACTTATAGGATATACTTACTCCATTCTAAAACCATTGTTGAGTCTATTCATGTTAAATTTGATGAAAGCACCACTAATATTGAGAAAAAGAACAAGGATATTGTAGGTAAAATCAATTCTCTTGAAGATGGTAGCTCCACATAAGAAGATGCGACAAATAGAGAGGTGACACAAGAAAGAATTATTCTCAATGAAGAAGATGTTGGAGAAATTTGATGTGTGTATTTCACACATATATTCTTTAGGGTAAAACCGGGTCTTTTGGTATAAACTTGAGCCTTATTGGTCCAAATAACTGCAATCAAGGGCATATTATTGCAATTGTTGTGTTGTGCCTCTATTCTGACTTGTAGGTTCATTTCCTTGACATTTGGAGCAGTTTCCTGCCTTATCTGGTATGTGTTGTTTAACCTTATCTGAATGGGGAAACCTTACCTTGGTGAAACTTACCAACACACACACCAACTGAGTGGAACAATGAGTGAAATGTGAGATCCACTAAATGCCTAAGGCACAAATCATTGGAGGGATGTGAGATTCCGCATATATGTGCACTGATACACATTTTCACCCACCTTAAATGAATTATCCAAGTTCCGCAAGAAAGGCAGGTGTTGTCCATTCCGACCTGCAATAATTAGAATGGACAGGGTTCGGTGCCTGTCCCTTACAGGTTCCATTGGGTCACAAGGGAACCCTGCCTTAGCTGCTAAATCCCTAGTGTTTGGTGTTATATCCAAGAAAAAGCACCCATGCCCAAAGAAGAGTTCACCTCGTGTGATCTTGGAGGGATTAGAACAAAAGACTACTCGTTGTGCCTGGCGCTTGCGTCAAAACAATGAGAATGGTGAAACTTACCTTACACACACCGAACACCAGTTGAGAGTGATCTTGAGAGTATAGTGAGTCTACCAAAGCACGCAAAGTGCCTAGCGGAGTGACTTGTGAGAATCCACAAAATCACGTACACATCCACTTCTCACTTCCAATCATTGAGAGTTAGGTAGATTCCATATATGGCTAGTTGCGAAGTGCCAGAAATGTCGTAACCTGGGTTGAGTTCATCTAACCTGGCAAAACAACTGATGAACATGGTTGCGGGATTGTCCTGGGTGCTCCCAAACAGTCGTCCCTTGGTTTGTACAGTTGACCAAGTAAAACCGACAACTGAAAGGTGCTTTGGAAGATGAATGACATGTGTAGCTGAGTTTTATGGCATGTTGGAGCTTTATTGGACCTTTGCATGCATGCACAGAGACTTAGAGCGAGATAGCACCTGATTTGGGCCAGTTTAACCTATCCTGCGCCCCAGTAAGTGTACCCAGCGGCCAGTTAACATTGCCTGCGCCCCAGCAGACCTTTCCTGCGCCCTGGAGGCTTACCTGCCATCTTGGAAGATATCTGTTGAGCCAGAAGACACCCCTGCGGCCTGTTGACCTTTCCTGCGCCCCAGCAGACAAGCCCTGCGCCCTGGAGACTAGCCTGCAACTTTAGAAGATGTTTGATGGATCAGAGGAGGTACCTGCGTCCTGCAAATACCCCCCTGCGCCCAGCAGGTAGTCCCTGCGGCCCAGTTATCACCTCCTGCGACCTGGAGAGTCTCCTGCAACCTTAGAAGACTTATGCTGGGCTAGAACTAAACCCTGCGGCCCGTTGATGGGACCTGCGGCCACGCAGGGACAGATATGGAAGGTCCCAGCCTCAGAACCGCCTCAGACCCTATAAAAGGAAGTTATTCCAGAGGCTTTAGGGTTCCTCTCTCGACTCTTCGGACGCCGTCTTGAAGCCAACAGACCTGGAAGGCTGTTGGACATCATTTACCAAGGTTTCTTCGCGCCTAAGGAGGGATTCAAGGCCGGGAAGCATACCTTGCAGTGGAGAACGAAGTATTAAGGGTTTTATCGTATCTCTATTTATGAACTCTCTGTTTTATTTGCTTTCTTGTTGTATGAACATGAGATCTGAGTAGTTTACTTAGTTCTTAGGGTAGGATAATGATTGCATGGATGGATTGATGTATTAACTGAGTTATTTGTCGTGATTTTCATATTGAACTGCTTGATACTTGTCTTTTCTTATGTTTGCTTGCTTGTTGCTTGGTAACCCGTAGGTGAAGGCCAAACCTAGTGCGGTATTAATATTGAGTAACTATCAACTGAATATAGGAACTGTTTAGGTTGATTTGTTAGAGTCCGAGACAACCCGGAAGGGAATCTCGTGTTCAACCGGGAGGTTGAACTGACCTTAGAACGCGTTCAATT